>OX439484.1:210210719-210810719 GCA_949320155.1 Melangyna quadrimaculata
TAGGTGCTTAGCACTGATTAATTGGCCCGGATACAATTTTTTAAATACTTTTTTTTTTGTTATTTTTATGGACAAATTAGTTAAACCAAACTTTTGCAGAATTGAAAAGAAATTTAAATTAATGAACACACACACACACGGAACAGAATGACAGAACACAAAACCGCACTGAAATCAGCCATTTTTCTTCCATTATGACACATGCGCAGAACTGAACCAAAATGAAAACGCTAATGATATTACCTGTAATATATATACCTTGGGACGTTCATACATACATACACATATTTGACAGTAAAAAAAAAAGAGTTTATTTGATATTATTGCTGAAAGCAAACATGAGCACTTCTAAATGTGTAACATTTATTAAAAAAGGACCATACTTGCCTGCATAAAAAGGACTTGAGTGTGGCAGTGATTCAGGATGTTTACTTTCACGAACTCGGGATAGGTTATTTTAAAAATCTTATTTGAAACTCGATCGAGACCTGCAAAAAATGTAATTGTAAAACTCCAAGATAAGTACATTCTAGAGTCCACCGGTAAAGCTTAGAGTTTTTTCAGCAACATTGGTAAACGTCTGAAATGTTTTGTTTTCATAATTCATTTTAAACGTTTTATAACATTTTTTTGGGCATCTGCGTACCTTGGGTGGCCCGCTTCAGGGGTTTCGGATTTCGGTCTTGCTCCTGCAACTCTTTTTAAGCATTAAAAAGACCAATGGTTATTTGAATTTTTGGTATGTGGGTACTCGCAATAAAAATTTATATTTAGGACAAAGATTGGTTTAACTTAAATTAAGGGTAATGTTAGCTTGAAGTCCACTTTGAACTTACTAAGTGGGATCATATTTTCATATTTTTTTCAAAGCTATACAGTTGGGCACTCATTTAATTTACAAATTGAAAAAGTACGTATACGCCAGGGTGTACGTAATTTCGAATTTCAATTTAGAATTTAAATTTTCATAATTTAAGCAGAACAAAATTTGGTTTATCTAAGAAAACAAAAAAGTTTAATATGTGCTTTATAGATGAATTAAGGTTTACTATTGAATAGTTAATGAACAAAATATTTAACAAATAAGTAACAACATTATTTGTTTGAGTTTTTTGAACAACAACAACAACTTAAAGGCGCTACCACCAATTATTTGGCTTGAGATATAGCTATTTCGTGCTTTGCCACTTTTGCACTCATCAGTCTACTTTTTGTGGTGCTGAGCCTTAATCCAATTTTATTTGAAAAACTTTTTTATGCACACCATAGGATTCGAACCCACGCATATCAGATTTGCTCAGTCTTAGCAGATTATTTTTTTTTTTGTTTTTAAGTTCAAGACAAAATTTGCACGAATGCTAAAGGAATGCATGTATCCGTGAATTTTGTTTGTTTATTTTTTTACTAAGTTTTGCTTTTCTAAAAATTTCAAAATTGTCATGGATTTTATATAAAGTAGTAAAAAGATAATCTATGACGTATCCATGAATTTGGTGTTTGTTTCGCTGGCCGAATATTCGGCCACTGGCGATACTAGTAAAAATAAATATTTAACCAAAATTAAGAGGCTTACTACGAGAGTGTATTTAAAATAGAATTAAGGTCTACTATAATATTTTTTGTTTGATTAGGTAGGTATACTATAAATTAGTTCCAATTTTTCTATTTTATACAATTTCTGATCGACTTTTGTCAATAGACTTTCGCTGAATGATCTCTCTTAACAAGTTCATAATTTAAAGCAAAAGTATTTTTTGTTTTCAAAATAATTTTGTTTAAATTAAAACAATACAATCTTCACCGTTTAAATGAATTATAAATCAATTCTATATTTTGAAAGCTAGGTACCTACCTACCTTTTTTAATCTGAAAATACCTACATGATTCATTTATAAAAATCTTAAAATAAAAATACTTATGTAAGGTAGGTACCTAGGTACCTAACCAACCTAAATACATTATACAATCAAATAAATTAAAAACTCAAAAATAAAAATACTTATGTAAGGTAGGTACCTAGGTACCTAACCTACCTAAATACATTATACAATCAAATAAATGAAAAACTCAAAATAGGTAACAAGAACAAAATATTTCAACTTAACCCTGAAAATAAACGATTTCGCATATAAATCTACCACTATCCCCCAGCGCCCAGCCCAGTCAAAACAACTATTTCATCCGCTAATTGTCCATTCTTAACTTTTAATTGGATTACGATCATTCAAAGGTGATATTATCTACATTATTTCTACTTACAAACGCCAACAATGACAAATCTATACAACACACAACCAAATTACATATTCACTTAACAGAAGAAGAAAGAAAAAAAACAATAATACGACACAAAAAAAATCAATAGCCCCTCTAATCACAAAAGTACCCTCCTCATTCAACAACAACATAGCTGCTGTAGTGTAGATAGACGCGAAACGCGAACGCGACGTGCGCGATCATGCACAACCAACAACAATGCATCCGCAGTTTTTAAAATTTCTCATATGACAGTGACAGTCGAAGTCGACCGCAAAGGCATACAAATAAAGATATAAATACAAATAAACGCAAGTACCTATCCTATAGTATCCAAGAGTATTTTTGTACACACTCTCCGCCTCAATCATACTCATACCGTTCAGTTTTTCGACACCCCATCCAACATACAACTATAAACACAACTTGTCCTAGAGCTTCGCCATAAACCGAAATCCAAAAAAATAAAAAAAAAAACAATCCCCATCCCCATGTTCGCCAAAAGGTATCTAATGCCGGTATTCCAACTTCCAAATGAAAACAAAGTTTCTCAATCTTACTGCCCTTACAGCTCTGTTGCGCTATTCGAACTCCTCTGTTGTATGAAATGCTATTGCCTGCGTGTTCGATGGTATTGCTCAGACTCAGATACTTGAAATGAGTGTATATAATTTCACAATTTAGTTTATAAACGTCAATCGTTCTGGTCGCAAGTTGGTTGCTCTTCATCGTTGTCGTCGTCGTCGGCTAGAAAAGGAATCATATCGGTCAAAAGTAAATTACTAATTTTTTCGTTTATCCGTTAAACGAATCCCTTGCGAAGAACTATATATTTTTCGAACAAAATACGATTGTTTTGAATCTAAAATTCGGTTAAAATTATCTTCGAAATCATTAAACAAAAAAAAAAACTGATAACCCAAGAAATATGAGATTATGACAAGTATCTAGTTCTAGATAGGTAAACTTTCAAAGATAGATAAGTCAACTGGCAATTTTTTCCTACAATCATATTCGGATACTACTTCATCATCACCGAAGAAGAAAAGATAAAGAAGCTGACTCTGTCGCCTTTTTTTGTCTAATTCTTCCAATAGATGAAAAAACACCCGACGGCCGTTCTATTTATTTATTTATCCCTCCCAAAAAAAAAAATAATAACAACAAAACTATCGCAGACGAAGACGAGCGAAATATATTTTTAAAATTTACGAACGTCTGCTGTTTAGTTTTTTTTTTAATTATAATCTTTTAAAAATCAAAAGAAAAACAATAATTTTTAAAATCATATAAAAAATTTTCAAAACTCAAAATCCAAACGCATTAATTTTTTCATAAAAGTGCCTTTCTTACTTTTTATCATTAAAAAAATTTATAAAAAAAAAGATAATTGGATTGAAAATCAACGGTGCTTTTCAGTTCTCACATATAGCCGAGTCGTCGTGTTGAGTTTTCTACTTTACCGTCTCCGTCGTTTTGTGTCGATTTATAATTACTCCCGGCTAAATTTAGAAAACGAGTGTGTCTGGCAAAGAGTCCAAGACATATAGTCAAATAGTAGCAATCCGCCGGAGTAGCAGTTGCGGCAACAGACAGTAGCAGCCCCAAAAAAAATTGTACCGCGCGCATCACCCATCAAGAAGTATATCTATGCGAGGCATTTACATCTTCTGTGTATAGTATTCATCTTCCATGTGTATTTAGTAGAATTTTTACAAAACCCATACTACAACAATTAAATACTCTTCTACTACCTATACTATACAACCAACACTAGAATAGATGTAAGAAAAAGATAGAGAGATTTTTTTATTTTTTGAAAACATAATCGACTTCTCTATAGTAACGAAATACGCGCTCGCTGAACGCAAACGCAAACTCAAACGCATCCGCGCATCGAGTACTTAATTTTTTTCCGTCGATTTACAGATCTTTCCCATCGCGTGTGAAAGAAGATAAGAATAATTTATTTTTTTCTTAACAAATTCAAAAAATAAAAAAGAAAATCAACTCGAAGTGATAAAGAGAAGAAAAATTGAAAAAAAAAAAATATTATATTTGGTTTTGAGAAGTGCTGAATTAAATACAGAATATATTTATTTTTGAAAAAGTGTTAATTTGTGTAGAGAAAATTGACAAAAGTGTTGTGAAAGAAGCTTTTCTGCCCATGGACTGTCCTTTTTTAACCAGTAAAACCCATACAAAGTTTCAAAAACCCACAGATTTTATTTCAAAACTACTTAAAAAACTGTTAAAACCTATATTTTTGCGTTAATTTATTTAAAACTATCAAACATATAGTTTTTAATTGTTGAAATAGGTCAAAAACTCTTAAAATTGTTCGGAACATATTCACATCACATAAACCCTTATAAATCGTTGCGGAAATTCCGATATAATTCTTAAAAACTGCTAATTATCCCAGTTTTACTCTCAAAGAGCTACGAAACCAAGTAACTTAATTGTCGAAAATCCCAAAACCATCTTTCTTCACTCAAATATAGTGTTGCAGAAAAGATTTTTAAGTGTCAATTTTTTTTTTGAACTCCGTAAACGCTCTGAATAATCTGATTCTCATTCAGAAATACTCATTTTTAATTAGAAACCTACATATACACCTCCCTTGAAAAATGTTGGCTAAACGAAGACTACTCAACTGTCAAACTTTTGATTGAAAAAAAAACAATTCAAGGATATTACCCCGAATTACTGATCATACACATTTTTATTTTTATAAAAATTGTTAAATTGTAACAATGAAGATCATCTATCGGCACGATTCCAATTATATTCTGCGACAATTTACATCTACCCGTGATATACATTTGGAGCGCCCTCTAGGAGATATTACAAAGTGGCACAAGGTCACTGCTTGTTAAAGGATTACATAGAATTTAATTAAAAAAGAAAACTAAAATTGAGAAGCCATTCGAAAACACAAACGAAAACCCATAAGTTTTGGGAAAACTAAAAACAAATAAAAAAAAAAAAGAAAACCGTGGACTCTTCGTATTTTAACTTTGAAACGGGGGGTGGCTTCACACGGGACGCCATGTATGCGCGAGAATTGCGCAAATGGAGTCTAAAGTATCACATGTCATATTTGTGGCTATCGGCTATAGTCACAATGCTACTATTAATAATCTACTGCCCAAATGCTACAAGTATGCATCTGCCAATAAATACAAAGACGAGAGACCCAGCCCTGCGGATACCAGTAGCAACAGATAGCAGTGGCTATAACTGGTGGCTGATGGACAGACTGAGCTCGAGCCCCAGCCCCAGCAATAGCAATAGAAAACAATTTAATACAAACATCGACAGCAGTAGTAATCTAAGTAGTAGCAACATAAGCAATAAAAATATTTTAAATAGTTATAATCATCCGTTAGCAGTATTTAGTGATTTAAGAAATCATAATGCCAGAGCTAGAGCTCCTGTTAACGAAGCCACCGCAGCCACAGATAGCATCCACAATAACAATAATCACAATAACCACAATGTTCCAAATGCAAATAGTCAAATAAATTTTAACTCCTATGCATCAAATAGTTTAACTAAGAGTGCATACGATTTTAGTAGTAATAGTAGGAGAAGCAATAAATTAAGAAGACATACCAACAACCAACCAAATTCGAACTACCACAGTCCAGTCCGGGTGGGGGCGCTGGCGACGACAGACAGTCAGAGTCACAGCCAGAGTCCTGTGCCCTATACCCTTTTGCCACGCTCGACGTCGCCGTCGGTGCAGCGATATGCAATCACAGCTTATCATGTGCCACCCGAATCATCGCCACCATTGCTGGAGTTCGATCAGCATCGGAGACGGCGACTTCTGTTGCAACAAGCTCGCAACCGGACAATGATGCTGGCAGCTCGTAGTCGCCGGGATTCGGCAACGTCAGGGCTACCCCTTGGATACCTACGAAACGCACCCACTGGCAGCTACACCAGCAACTACAACAACAACAATCATAAGAAACATCACAACAACAATTATCATCACAATAACAATCGCAAACGACCTCGGCGCTATTGTTCGGCTCGCGACCCCGCGCAGCTAGCTTTTGAAGCGCCGACTGTCTTCGAGGGTAAGATCATCTCGATGACTCGCGATCGGCGAGCGAACTTCTCGGCCACCGTCGAGGTGAAAGAGGTCTTCAAAAAACAGATTGGGTTCCGACTGCAGAAGTATCTGCGATTGAAATTCGCGTATCGCAATTCGAGCGCCGAATGCGACATCTATCGGGAGTTCTTGCGGCCACGTGGGCTAGTTCGCGGCGATGAGCTGGAACAGGGCCGGATTTATGTAATGTTTGTGCAGCAAAGCGATTCCAGTAATTTCACAATATTGGGCCAGCCAATTCGAAAAACACAGCACGTTATTCAGGCGGTTAAAAAAGCTGTGAGCGATAAATATGGTGAGTTGAAATATTTAAAAAAATCATTTTTGTTTGTTGTTTGTCTGTCAATACTGTCAGTTTTTTTTTTTGTCTGCATTAAGCCAATGTGTGAGCTGTGAACTGCTTGTGATCGGTAGCAGATACTTGCTAATTCTCTTACATCACCTGATATAATAAAAAGATTTATTGCTAAGCGGGGAAATCATAATTAATTTTATTGCTGCAAATCGGGAGATCAAGTCTCAAATTGTATGCTTTTCATCATGAGACTTGGTGGATATTCTTTTGCAAATTTTTATGGTGATTGTTTTATTTTTTTGTTATTTGATTTGTTTTAATTATTTTTTCACGACCCTGGTTTCACTTGTAAAAACTATTGTAAAATGAAAACATTAATAATAGCATTATCAGTAGTTATACTAGTTTAAATGATATTGCTTTTACGACGCGACGTTTGAACAATTTTAATTAATTTAGCTTATTTGCTTTGGTGGTTTTAGTTTGAATTTTTATAAGCAAAATTTTGATTTATAAACAATGATCCATAAAATAACATGGAGAATCAGATAAAGATTTCTTTTTTAAATTTTAGTTTTTTAAAGGTTCTTATGCTTTGTTTATTTTGTAAAATGTGGAGTATATTAATGGAAAATTGCATTTTTCTAGATTAAGAACTATGTATAAGTATAAGTAAGTATAGGCATCTGAATCTGTCAGATCAAACTAAGCTTAACAGTTTCCAGACTAATGCATACTTATATTATAAGTTACATTTAACTAATTCAAAATGTTTCGAATAAAAGAAACTTTGTATTTGTATAAAGTGCAAACTATTTGTATAAATTGCAATTCAGCGCCACCGACTTCGGGGGATTTACTGAGGTTTAACCAGAGCTTAAATATAGAATTGGCTTGTGTGACCTTCTTGAATCGTAAACTATAATTCCACCTTAGTTACTCTGCGAAAATCGGTGAGTTAAAATATTTCATGTGAAGTTCCAAAGCTGACCCACGATTGTTCAACCGGCCTTTAAACATTAAAATAAAAATTTGAAACTGACACACTTTGTACTGTGAGCAAATATCTTATGTTTTCACACGAGGGATTAAAAGTTCTCGTAAGCCGACGCGAAAAATGCTGATTTTTAGTGCTATATCCATTTTTCTTCAGAAAAAAATCGTAGCATGGATCTAAGCAGCCTCCGTATTCTAACTATGGCGGCAGTAAAATTGACAGTTAAATTGATTAATCAAGCTTAGGTAGGTATATCTCGCTGTTGATTCAAAACACAAAATGTTTTTTTAAACTTCGTGTTGGAGATATTAAATTATTCTTTGTATAATGTGGGCCTGTGTGTAACTTACATTTTGATATTATTGCGGATACAGTGAGGCCCTTTGAGTACCCACTACAGCTTATTGGGCCTATTCAGCGAAGTCTTTTATTCTGTTATTCTGCTATTCTGTTATCAATTTCCATACAAAAGTTTGAGCTGTCAAAACATCTCTTACGAATTATAATTTTGGCATTCGGTATGCCAAACTGTTAAGGAATCTGTTTAGAAATCTGCTATGAGATGTCAAAAGTTCGAAAAATCACTTTTTTGTGACTTTTATCATAAAAGATTTCAAGAAATGAAATAAAAATCGTTATTTATCGTTTATTTCGTCAAAAATAGGGAACACAAATTATTTTTACACAACACACAAAATTATTTTAATACACGGAAGCACCAAACACTTGTCATCAAAGAAAATTAAGTTGTAGTCGCTTTGATATTCCTGATGTGCTAGAAAGAAAATATTTGTTAAATAATTTATTATTGCTAAATTAAATACAACAACTCTTAGGTAAATTGCGTTATTTATTTACGCTTACCACAAACACCACCATTCAACAACTTTCAGTAAATAAATATTTTGTTTACCCCAGCTGAGCTGATTATTGGTAACAGATTTTAGGTCTGTTCCTATAATAAATTCCTTTTCGAAGTTCCATAACAGACTTTTATAAAAGTTCGAACTGCTGAATACCAATTATAAAAGATCTTTTATGGTGAACATCTTTTATGATTCATAACAGAAAATTCATAGCAGAATAACAGATCTGGCAGAATAGGCCTAAATACCTCGTAATTACTTACTTTGAAGGAATGATAAGCTAAAAACAAAACAAAAATTATTTATTTCTTAAATGAAAAGGGGGTGACCCTCATTCAAATAGTACTCAATTTTAAGCATTTGTTTAATGAAAAGCTAGCCCCGAATAGCCATATACTTTTAACTTCAAAAATAAAATAAAAAGAGCCAGATAGAATTTCACTATTAGATAAATAGATAGATTCACTACTATGCACAACACCCTTCGTTGTGTCTTCGTTGTGCACTAAAGTACACACCCTTGATAAGTCAATTGACGTAAAACGGTCATTCTCTATGCGGAAAAAACCTACTCCAATCGAAACTATGAATGAACGTTTGTCTTATCTATCATGGCAAAGCGCCACTTGGCTAACACATTTGTGCCGCAGCCGCCACCGCCACCGTCACCATTCAGCCATCGGGCACATATGTAGCTTCGTCGAGTCGGAAAGTTGTTGGTCGTATAAAACTACAACCAACACTACCTACACAATAGCCAGAGCCACAAATGTCGGACGCAAAATAAATAAATATAAATACAAGAAATAAGAATGAGAATTAAAAAATAATAATAAAATGCTCTTGGTGCGCGATGTTATGTTGAAATTTATCGAAAATGAAAACATAAGCAATCAATTTGCCACACATTAACACTGCGGCCACTGCAGTTCAAGTGGCAATCAATTTCTGTTTGTGTAGAATGCTTCTTGTTATGTATGTGTATGGTGGCTTTCTGCCTCCTGCCGCATCGTCTGTCGATCTGGCGCGTCTCTCTTCTTCGATTTTGCTTGCTGCATTTGCCGGCTGGCTATAAGGTTTGGGGCTGACCTAAGATGAGGAGCAGCATCTTATGGGCATTGGGCAGTGTGCAATCATTTTAAGGGGCACACACAATCCGATGACCAACATCCATCCATCTATCCAGCAGCAGAAGACAGAAACCAAAATAAGCAAGTTGGCAGATGAAATGAACGTTGAATTGGATGGATTGAGATGCATTTGATTTGACGTTTATTGATTTGTTGAATATTATTGACAATTAAAGAGATAGGAAGGCGGTGGTATGGTGGCGATGCGGTGTTGGTAACGACAGACGGCAACGAGGGAGATAGTGAAGTGAGAGCTTTATAAAATTTAAGAGATAATAGAAAGGCAAATGATGGCTTAAGTGTGGGAACGGCAAGTTTGTAGTTTTATATGATTTTTATGAGTTCAAATTATTTGGGTCGGAACAGAGAGATAAATTAAATTGTTTTAATTGTTTTATTCCCGGATTTAACTTCATTTAGCTTAAGTGTGACCATTTTAAATAGAACGAGTGCGACGCATCGTGAGATGTGATTTTCTATTTGTATCCAAACGTTGTCGTGAAAGTAAAGTAATATAACGCCAAGTGTGGGAACTTGTTGATTTAACTGCACGTCTCAAGTACCATTCTTGGCTACATTCGTACTTATTTTATCAAGCTTTCCATTTAAAAAACCACGAATTTTCCTTAATTCAAAATTGTCTAAAATGTTGGGTTGACGCAATCGAAAAGTCATTATCATATCATCATCATTGTTAAAAAAAACACATAATTATAGCCATAAATGACTTTAAATATATAGCATACTTAATATAACATAGCATAGTTATGAGGGTATATTATTTTTGCAATATACTACAAAATAAAGTACAAAAATAAAAAAAATCTCTTTTAAAAATATTTCTTGGGGTTTTATATTTTGTTAACTATTTAAACCATCCACTTCGATGAAAAATGTAATTTTCTAAAAAAAAAAAAATTGACCAACTCGGCTTAGTTTTCCTGTTATACCAAACGTAATAAAATTATGAAGAGTAAAATTAAAGTTAGTTAAACCTAGTCACTATCCGTTAGATAAATCAGTCATTTAAATTAATAGGTACAATTTTTAGAAACGAGAAAAGACACTTATTAATGTTCTCTTTATCTACACTTTGAAAAACTCATGAAATGAATTGTTGAATTTGATCACCATTGCATGCACTTCCTTAATTAATATGCAATTAGAATGAGAGTAAGAAAGAAATACTAAAAACAAAAATAAAAACAAACCCTGATTTTGTTTTTAATTCATGCAAAATATCTATATGTACCTACATGTATCTCATAAGAATATGAAGGCCTGAAAGGCTTAAGATCCTTACGATCTGATAATGTTTAACACATACACAACAATAATGTATGACAATGAACTAACAACGCGCTTATAAAAAGCGAAGATGGACAACATTACAAAATGTAAAAACGCATTTTTTGTATTCTTTGTAATTGTGTTATGAATAAAAACAAACAACGACATAAAAAAAAAACATTTATACATATGCATTTGCATGTATGTATATGTATAAGTATGTTGTGCACTCTTGTAAAGTCTATTGTAGGCATACACATCACGAAACATTGTATTGTAATACTCTTTTAAGTGAAATAGAGCTTCTATACCTTTTTTTTTTTTCGTATGTACGAGTACGTATGTATTTTTGTTTCGATTTCGCTAACTTCATGCTCCGATAATACTCACCAGACCGAAATAATTTATTCCACACACCCGCGATTTCGAGAATGAATAAATTTATGTGCGGTATTTTTCAATTTCATCTCCTTTTCGATTGACCTTTGATTACCTATATAATAAATGTTGTGTATAAACAACTTACTATACAAGCAACTAAGAGGAAGATGGTGATCGACCAACCGCCCACGCACGAATTCATGTGGTTTTAATATAATAATGAGTCAAAGAAAATTTAGGTAGCCTCTTGCATTTTCAAAAACAATAACAAATTAAAAATTGTTTAAACAAAAAATCGGCAGCCAACACTAAAAGTTGATGTAGGTATGACAAAGTTAATAAATAGGTAACTGAAATTAGAATTTTTTAACGTTAAGATGTTTTTAACTTTGGCGTTAGTGTTAAAATATAAAGTGGGGTTAAATCGTCTTTAAATTACACAAGTCACCAATTTGGCCTAAAGTGACACACTACCGAATTGTCTTAAAGTCGAATTAACTTGACTTTAATTTTGCTCCATTGGTACATTTACAACATTTTTTTTTTTTTATAAAAAAGAATTGTGAATTATTGTATGACGAAGTCATAAATGGTAAGAAAATGTATGCAATTATGACAACTTATTATTCTTCTAAATCTGACATAAATTTTAATATGTACACTAGAGAGCTGACGCCAATATATGGCAGTTTATTGCCTTAGTTTTGTAGTAAATTCAGCAAGTCGCTCCTGTTAAATTGTTTTTTTTGTTTGTTTAATAAGTCGTACTAAATCCTAAATAGATAATTATTGTTTTTATAAATAAATCGATGATCCAAAATGTTGCATTGAAAATTCTTCAATAGTTAAGTTCATTTCTTCGATCTCATAATTTTTTCAAAGCGGATAACTTGGAAATTTTCTTAAAGATTTTTTTTTTTATTTTTAACAAAAATTGCGAAGTTTTTTAACGGGAAATAGCAGGTAGAATTGCTTTCGTTGATTTTTCTAATTAAAAATGTTTGTGTCATTCCTAAAAATGTTAAAAAACAAAAAATGATACTAAATTCACCCATGATGTGTTTCTCGGAGAATGGTCACACTGGTCCCTTTTCAATTTGCTGGTATAAATCAAAAACTAAGTGGAAATCTTAATTTTTTTTGTAGAAAATTAAATTTGTTATCGAAATGTATGGTTCAAAAATTTATAAAAAAAATTTGGACAGGTATATTTGGCTCACAAAAAACAATAGTTTTAAAGTTTTTCCATTTTCTCTCATTTTTTCGGACAAAAGATAGGTGTAAGACACAAAAAACAAACTGCAGGCTCAATTTTTTCAAACATTACTATTTTTCTTATATTTTTTTTGCAATTTCTGCTCGGAAACATTAAAAAATTAAAAATTCACAAGTGCTAGCCTTGGATATAATAGGTACATATCAAATGTATTCACTTCTAATAAAAAGATATCTACTATTTTTTTTTTTTTTAATTTTATTACAGCTAAAATGTTTTAAGGACAAAAGTTTTTATTAGAAAAAAAAATTTAGTTAAGTTTTAGTTTTTTCAAATCTTAAAAAAAAAATAGCAGCAATTTGGTGGCTTGAAGTTTCAAAACTGCCAAAGTAACATTAAAACCAAGCTACTGCCGTTTTGATTTTGAGAGAGTTTTGAGATGTGAAACAGCATGGCTAGGCGGCATGTGGTTAAACTAAAATATGGCTAAAATATTTTGCTTGATTTTTCTTAAATTATTGAATCTATTTTGGGGAGGGGCAGTTGTTTAGTGTACACGCACAAATTATATTTATTTTATATTTCGAATATTCCAGAAGTGTTTTCATATGAAATGACGTATCACTCCAGAAATTATGTCGAACATTAGAAAACGCATCAAACCGACATCACTTGTACTGCTAAGCGTTCATTACTGAAAATCTGTATCAAAAATGCATACATTGGTCATATTATGTACATGTATGATAAATACGTATATATGTATCAAGCATAAGGTCTAAGTTACCAAAGTTAAAAGATGGTGGTTAAAATTCTCTTATTTTAATTCATGATAAAATTTCTTCTAATTTTAGTTTTAAAACAAAAAAATCATTTCCAATATTTATAAGAAAAAAAATTAAATCGCACAAAAATGAACCTGTACCCCTTATTAATTTCATTCAGTTTGACGTAGTCTGACTCGTTTTTATCATCATATAGTATAATTCCCCGAAGATCAAGATGATCATGAATCATGATTATTGCTCAAACTATATAAAATCCACATAATCAACAATAGCAAAAGCATCCTCTAGACAGAAGTAGCAATCAACATCAGAGCACCATTATCGTCTTCTATATAGCGCACATTTGGCAGCTCTTCAGCAAGCATTCGTCTGATGTTTCTTTGACGATCCTCACACGACTTGCGTTCTAATTTTGTTCGTCTATATCTATTTCAGGTATAGAACGTATTCGATTTTCGTCTTCTTCGCTGTTTCATATACTTGCCTACGGATTCAGCTTACTATACTATACTAACTCATTTCAGTACTTCCAAGAATATTATATTTCGAGAACACACAATAATTATTATTCGTACAGATACATAGGATGGGTGGTTGGTTGGTTGTTTTTGCATGTTTGCTGACTGGAAAATTTCCCAAAAACAAAACAAATTCAAAACAAAATAAAAAAAAACACTATTTCACTGCGCGAGATGTGAAAAAATTAAACATTTTAAGAATGACTAGACGACAGATGATACAAAAAACGAACGATTAAGAATGCTTTCGACTTTGGTTTCTTCGTTTTCTTTGTCATTATACCCACGAACGGGTCTGATGTTGGCTGTACTTTCGAAAATGGCCAAGAAGAAAAGTCAATGTATTTTTCAGTCAGAGGACACAAAAAAATAAAATAAAAAAAAAAAACATTAAAGCATTTTGGGAACATTGGATTATTTTCTTTTTGCTCGTTGGCTGGATCTGGATAGATGCTGATGGTTGCTGGCTGAATCTATTCGTTTGCTGGATTCTGTTTGCTGATGGGCTATTTTTGAACTCAAAACGTATATTTTATGCAAAAGAATTAAATTATACCTATTTTTTTTCTTTTTGCAGACGATTGCGAATTTTCTATAAGTATGTACTTTTCTGATGTGTGCGGTATTTTAGACCAAAGTTATATAAAGACTGCAAACTGTTTAAATTCGAAATTGATTATAAGGAAGCAAAAAGAACATTATAGTGAGTGAAGTTGTTAAAATTACACCAGGGCTCATGTTGAAAATATTCTTAATTTGTTTATGAAGACAATTTTCTATTCAGTTAGTTGTGCAGTTTTTATAACTCATATGTCTCTTAAATTAGTTTATGACCTGTTAAAGGAACTCATATAGGCGTTATCTTGTAAGTCTGTCAAAAAAAGTCAACTTTGCTCGCACAATTCTTAATTTTCCTTGAAACTGTTCACATTTGTTACCGATTCAAAAAGTGTATTGAATCCTAAACAATTGCTATCCTCTCGTCGAAATCTAAGGACATGCAAAGTTCTTTCTTTTCGCACGGAAACCCAAAAATTACTCTCTTCCGAAAAAACACTCCCAGCAGTTCCAACAGGGTATTTCCATGGTAACCGGCTTAGATCTTTTGTAACCAGCACGTTTCTTCTACATAAAAATGTGTTCCAGAAGCGTGATCGATCATAAACGTCCTGCGGCTTGATACTTTCATAAAGAGATCATATACCAAGACCTAAACCTGTTGAAAAGCCATTCCTAAAAAAAAAACACCTTCAATTAAATAAATGTTCTCGTTGTAGTTTTTTTGTTGTTGTTGTTGTTTTGATTTGAATCGCCCTGCAATGGCGCACAAAATTCATCAAAAACATTCCCACGCGCCCACTATACCTACTACATGACCTTTAAATTGCCGACAACGCCAACAATAACCAAAACAAAAAAGTAATAATAAAAGAAAATAAAATTACGTGCCTTTAAAGATTACAAGTCAGTGGCACGTATTTTCCCAACATTAAAAAAATTAACAAACATGTACAATGTACATATAGCCACACATGTTATCCAGATGTTAAAAGGAGACTTCAGATCAACCTGTAACTGTATGCACAACTACCTTTCGTGTGATTCTTTTTTTTTTTTTTTACTGAAGGTTTCATCTTATGGGTTTTGAGATGGAAATGGACAAATGCTATGCGTAAATGGGGTGAAAGAGTTCAAGACTGACAAAAACAATTAATTCTAAAATTTTTAGTTTGTTTTTGGCGATTCAGATTTGGCAGCATATAGTATCGAATAAATAACACGTCCTTCCATTTTGAAAATGGTCGGTTGACTCTTGGAAATTAAATCTCATTCTTTCGGTAAAGCCGTAAAGCTATACCGAATTTATTCATTCTATAACAATCGGAAGTTAGTTGATTAACTAAATGCCCATACATATATCGATGATTTGTCAGTGTGAGTCAGTGAATCAGTCAGTTACGCTATTATCGATTTTTTAATTCCTATATATCAGGAACTACTAATGGTAAAGAAATTTGGTAAACTGCCTGTGCTTTACTAGCTCAGTTGATTGTGAATTTGAAGTTTCTGACTTCATTGGTGAGAGGACAGGAAAGGCAAAAGTCGCTTTAGTTGGTTCCTGAAATCCATGTCCTTTAAATGAAATTTAAATTTAAAATGAAAGTAACAATACCACCAAGACAAATGACATCAACAAGATTTTCTTAACACCAACAGAAAACTTATCAAATTTTTAATTACTGAAAAGAAATTAATACTTTTAAGACAAAAAATAAATATAGGTCACTGTCCACGTCCACCCACACTAGCTTCACTCGCGATATGTTTTTTGTTTGCAGGTGAGTTTAGTAAACATTACTACATAGACAGCAAAGTTTATAATTAGCAACCTACACGAGTCCATGGGGACTCGTGCGCTTGTCAAAATCATTACTCAAAATTTTTAGTTAATTCATGCTAAAATCTAACGAATAAGAAGACGCCGGCATCGTCACTACTCTACCGCCTACCACCATGATGAAAAACACTCATATCAACAAAAAAAGATGAAAAGAAATTCGAATCCAACCATCAGTGAAAATAGCAAAGATATGCTTCGTTTTCAATTATTTTACACTCTCAGTCTAAGTATTATATTAAATTATATATTTTTTCGTCTTGCGATATGTCTGAGCTATTTTCCGGCAGACGACGACGACGCATCAGGTGAGAATATACATCATCCAAAAGTACTGAAGTGTTGGTTTGTCATTAGATTTTTTTGAAATGTTTCCAAGAATATACGTCTTGGCTGACTGTAGAAATGATCCCAACCCAGTAATCATGAAAAATGGCTTTTTCTACATTATTACCTAAAAAACTTTAATGTCAACAACAATGTTGCGGGTGTATATTTTGAGGTTAGAAGTACCTACCTAAAATTGTTTTGGTGAAAATGGATTTTCTACGAAATCTGTTGCGTAATGTACTTGATCTAATACTTGTAATATTCCTAATACAATGTCTGCTTGAATTCGTCAAGGATTATTATTTTGGGACAGAGGCAAAAAAATAACATTTCAATCAGGTGTGTGTGGGCTAACAAATGACATTGGCATGCAGACAGGCACACATTTTATACAATGCACATATTTATCAATCAAGTGATCAGAAAAAATATTCAATACGATTTGTTTGATCATATTTGGCTAATCGACGTAAACTAATCTTTTAGAGCTTGTTTAAAATTCAACGCCCTCGTTTCCAGACTTAGCTAGAAGGTGGACAATGTATCAGTTGTTTGGCTATCAGCACCATAATAGATGTGATCAGTAATCAAGATTTTTGTTGCCAATTTTGTCAATACCTAATTAAATTAATTGGCTGGAAACGCATTTTTTTACTTCAGGAATCTTAAACATTCTATGTTGACATTATGTATGATAAACCTGAGATGCATAGACAATTTATGTCTTTTTAAATATAAAACCAATCGAAATCAATTGTCAATAACCCATTATTTGTAAGAACTGTTTTAGTATCTACAATAACTCGTTTTCAACAAATGATTTTGCAACAAAACAAATTGTTGAAGCATATTATAAGGGCTTAAATTAGTTTCATTGAATTTTTGAACAACAACAACAACTTAAAGGCGCTACCACCAATTGTTTGGCTGGAGATATAGCTATTTCGTGCTTTGCCACTTTTGCACTCATCAGTCTCCTTTTTTGTGGTGCTGAGCTTTAATCCAATTTTATTTGAAAAACTTTTTAATGCACACCATAGGATTCGAACCCACGCATATCAGATTTGCTTGCTCAGTTCAAAAATTCAATGAAATTGACGGAATAAAGAATGGTCAAGCCTAATAAGCTGTCGAATAGTACAATAATAACAATAATAACTTAATAGTCTGGTTCGTTACCGATCTTCCAACCTCTCCCCCTTTGATACGTACTGCAAATTGTAGTCTATCGAAATAAGGTATGGAGAAAAATGGAGGCGGAACAAGACAGCATACTTAAAAGCGCTTATAAAAATGCTGATGCTCCAAATGCATTTGATAAACAAATAACACATCTCGACCTGTGACGTCAGTGGTCTAAAGCGGTGGAGTGCGTAGTGCACACGACTGCTAAGACTGAGCAAATCTGATATGCGTGGGTTCGAATCCTATGGTGTGCATTAAAAAGTTTTTCAAATTAAATTGGATTAAAGCTCAGCACCACAAAAAGGAGACTGATGAGTGCAAAAGTGGCAAAGCACGAAATAGCTATATCTCCAGCCAAACAATTGGTGGTAGCGCCTTTAAGTTGTTGTTGTTGTTGTTCAAAAATTCAATGAAATTGACGGAATAAAGAATGGTCAAGCCTAATAAGCTCACATTCTAGTACGAATAGTAGAATAATAACAATAATAATTAAATTAGTTTCACTCTAAATTTTCAAATTGATTTAAAGAATTATTTTTCTACACCGAATTATGAAAACTGTTCACCAAAACAAATTGTATTTGTTAAATACTCTATGAGGATTGACTTTAAACAATCTTTGTCCCACAAAATTTTAAGCGATTACTATTGTTCCATTAAAAATTCGATCAACATTTTGGGAGAAGCATTTCAATATGAAACAGGAAGAAATAAGCAGAACTATAAATTATATTTGAAACAACACACATAGAAATTAAATTTTGCACTTTTAACTTTGACCCTTCGTTCTAAAGTGTGTAGAGAAACATAAAAAAAATAACTACTTTTCTGATTAAGTTGATACCCTTTAATATAATAATAAAAATGAATAAAAATGTTGCGAACCTTAAATAGTGACCATATGCAATATCAGAAAGATACATTGTATATAAATGTATTTAGATATAATAACTTATGGATTCTGTTCTGTAAAAATTATATCGATTAGCGCTCTCTCATATTTTACCATAGCTATTAGTACTACTGCTAGTAGTTTAGTTACTGTAGATACGAATAAATGGCAAAACTACATCAGCGTTTGGAAGCAACAAAAAACTAGATGTAATTATTTGCTTTAAACACAATGTATAGACACAAGCATAACACTATCATCTCTAGTAAGTATATTTGTATGTAGAAGCAATCTGGGAAAAGCTGATCTTGAATGGTGGTATGGACAGATGGGCTGAGAAATATATATAAGCGAGTACGTACGGCCTGATTACATCGCGAAAAAAGAGGACTCCTTTTTCCTGAATTCACAGTATATCTATAAACCAACAAAAAAATATCTTACAAAGATGCATATACACATATAAAATTTTTTTTTTTATTTGGAATATACACTGTCTTGTTGAACTACTCCACGGCTCGGCGGCAGCGGCGATGATGCCCTGGAAATGCATCTAGATATAGTCAAAGTAAAATAAAGAAAATAACAAAAAATTATCAAACAGGGTGCTCGCACTTGATGCATCAGATGCAAAAGATCAGTGTGTTCATGAATCATGATTATAATTATGATGTTTGATGGGAGATGGGACAACTGCCTGTCGAGATTGTTGTAAGCGATAAAATGTGTTAAGCTTGAAGCTAGCACGGAATATTAATTTGTTTTACAAAATATACATTTTAATGCAATGGAATGTTGAGTCGAGAGAGTGCGACGATTGCAGATGTTTGATTGAAAATATTATGTTTTGCTTAAAATTTAAATGTTAGCAATGGGAGTAAGAAATAAATGTAGTTTTACGTCAATTGATATAATTAATGGGGGTTTAACAATGTGCTGAGAAATAACCCAATGTTCAGCGTTCAGCCAGAGTTATCTTCATACCTTTTCTAATTGTTTGTATATCTCTGGCATGTTATCTCACAAGTTCTCATGTATCTCAAGAACTGGAGCTTTTTTTGAATTTTAGTGGCTTTATTTTTTTCAAGTAATGATAGCCGTCCACCTGTCAATATGTTGCCAGAAACATGTTCTTATTCATTATATAATTAAAGCCTTGCATATACTTTTCTAAAGTATTTTCATGTAACATGTTTGTATATATTTAATCACTACAATATTAAAATACATTTTGCATCCCTACAGAGTTTTTATAATTACATGGGAGGTTTGTATCATCAAAATAGATGTCGCCCTAAGCTTTTGTCTTACACAGTGATTATACCTAGTCGCTGACATTATAAGCGCAGTAGATAGTGTTTTTATGAAAGCAAACGCTCTAAGCGACATCTAGTTTACCATTACAAATAACCTCTATATAAACATTGTGTATGCAAAATAAATAGTAAAATTTATGGCGATTGCAAAGCTGCGTACCAAAGTTTTTTTTATACACAAACAACTTTTGATAAAACTAGAGTGTTTATATACAATGTCGCTGGTAAAAGTTGTCAATTCTTCGCAACATTTCGAGGGAGAAATGGAAATTTGCAGGTACAGAATTGCAAAACTGCGTGCCTGGGCTAAAGTAAAATATACAATATCGTATCAAAAAAAATAAAGAATTTAGCTTTTCAGTGTGAGATCATATAATTTACGAAGCTAAGCCCGAATTAGGTGAGTTAGCTCGAGTACAACTTAAATTTTACTTATATATTCTCGAACATTTCGAAATTCCTAGATTCAACTGTAAGGACACTTTTACATACATTATAATTTCTTAAGTAAACTGACTGCTAGACTTAGGTCCTCTATTGGTTGGCAACCTTGAGACAGCAATAATTCTTATTTTAAGATCGCTCAGATAATCTTTTTATAACAAAAGAGTAATTCAAAGTTTGTGGTTGTTAAATTTTAATGCTTGTTTTCCACTTCTGATATTTGTTGTTTGTGTTTTTTTTTACCAACAAAAAAGTCACTAACCTGGTTTAACTTTAAAAAAGTATATACTAACACCTGAACGGTTTTCTCTCTGTTTTAAATTTTAATTTCTCTAACCTTAAACGAAACCTTTCTCACGTCTCAATTTCTATTTCACATGCTACCTATAGACCGGTAACGATTTGCATTCTCTATAATACCATCAGTGACGCTTTTGTAGCATGCAACACAATGCAATGCTTCAACTTTGATGAATATAATGTCCGCAACAAAAAAAAAGTTATCACAAACAAAGCAACACATTCTAGTATTATGGGAATGGGAAGCAAAAGCCCAAGCTGGTGTAATTCTATTAGATTGCAATTTGTCACTTTTTCCTATACCACCTATATCGTCAATCCGATTAGTTCAAGGCATACAAAAATAATGTGAAATAAAAACATCTGTGTAATGATGTGTAAATGCGAAAAATGTATAACTAAATTTTTAATAAATTAAATGAAAATTCCGAAGCATTATGGGAAACTCGGAAATAATGTTTTAAATGGCATAGTGCATTTAATTATTTGCCAACCCAACACCATCCCCAAAAACAAATAAATCAAAATAGCTCATCACCCAAAATGTTTATTTGAAGTATCGTGTTGCAAAAATAATAAGACGCCACAAAATATACTCGTTTTGTGCCCAGGAATCGAGACGACGAATTTCCAATTATTTTATTTGCTTTTCTCGGTAGATTTTCACAAACGATTCGATGGGTGTCTATCTGGGGTGGAATAGTTGTTTGGATTGTACTATTTAGGTTGCCAGCTGAGGTCTTATGAAATAAAAATGAAAAAAATGAATAACAAAATATTCGAATTTGGAAAAGATATTTCCGGGTGTATCCTTACACTTGTCATTTATCCAAATGTATTGCTGACAAGGGAAAACAGTTAACGTTGTGCAGGGGTTCACATCGAATTAATTTGGCTTTAGTATGTTAACATTATTTATGTAAGAAATCTGATTTTTTCATCAACATTAGTTGGCAACATTGCTAAGCCAATTATTCCTTGATTGTTGCCGTAGCAGTCGTAAAAATGTTTCAATTTCAGGGATTTTATATTTTCACACAGCTTCCGATCCGATACGGATGGTAAAATTGAGATCACTATAAAAAACGCTACAGGTATACCTTCAATGGGAATTGAAAAGTGTTAACTTATTAATGACTTTAGCAGACGTGTTGCAAGTTGCAAGCGCGGTCGATTTATTTGATCCGTATTTTGACGAGCGTTGTAATTGAGAGGGTGGGGTTGTTGTTTTTTTTTTTTTTGTATTTACACTTGCTCGGTGTACCTATACCGTTTGTATGTTTACTGACGACATAAATATACACAGTGATGCTCTCTAGTACTCAATGCCAGTGTTCTGGGTCTGGAAAGATAGATACATATGATGGTGATGAGATGCTGTATATTGGAATCAATGGACTCGATTGTTTATTGTTAATTGCTGCGAAAATATAAAAGTCTTGAATGTGTGACGACGACTATGCGACGACGACAACGGCACACGGGGTGATTGACTGTCCGACAATCGGGCACATAACTGGAGGCTAGGTCTGGTTAAATAGCTCTTTATTGTGTGCATGATTTTCCTAGAGACATTCATTATTATTTTCATATGGCATATATGGGATAGAGGACTGATGCTTTCTTTTGAGTGTTTTATTAGTCACTTTTTAAACAAGCTAGTTTTGCTTCCTAAAGTTTATGTATTTTTTTTTTTTTTTTTTTTTTTTGTAAAATAACAGAAATTTTGATCTGAAAAAATGATTTTAATAGTTCACCTCACGTCTGCTTTTCAAATGAGTGCAAGTCGACGTATGGCCTAAGTTTGTTTCTAAACAATTGAAACAAACACAAATTATTCTTTCTTTATTTCTGTGATCTTTCTTTTTATAAATAAATAAATAATTGTCCAAAAGTCTTTTGGTGTTTACATCTCCCGAACACAGTTATGCGTTTAAATTTCAACTCAAAGGCAGGATATGAATATTTGTCCTTAGATTTCTGTGACATGGCAAAGAGTGAAATTTCTAAATTCTGTACACGTGTTCAGTATTCAAGTGTATACCCAAATGTATCGCTCGTGAATTATTTGTAATTATTCCTTATATACATTTTAAACTTCTAATCCAAATTCACAATAGTCACAACTCACCTTAACAAAAAGAGTTTCAATGACCCAAACCTCAGAACCTGTTCTGCACACTGTACACATTTAAAATTTAATGACAACATCTGGTGGCGCCGTGCCACGCCAGTGTCAAATTTCTGTTCCAAAAAGTCAAAAACCTCATATCTCCTAATTCTATATGATCAATAATCATTTCCAAAATTATTATAATCTACAATTGTTGTTCAGTTTTCTTTTTCAAATTTTAAATTTCAAATAAAATAAAAGTGACCCAATTCATTATAATTCCTTAAACTCCATCGCAACATGGTTAATCACTCAATTTTCTAGCTACCCATCAAGGCATACATTAGTTTGGCATTCAAGACATACTGATTGTCAATGCTAATGCCGATGCTGCTCGCTATCCAACTCAAGACACTTTGCCAAGTCACTTAAGCTCATACAAACAAAAAATATATCTAAAAAAAAAGAAACAAATATATCTAAAAAAAAAAAGAAAAAGTGTTTAATAACTGACTAGCTGACTCTGACTGACGTCTTAACATGCAAATCTAGTTAAGACCGCGTAAGTCACACACTCTACGTCTGCGTGCACATTGCCATAACAGGTACCTCGCCATTTGACAAGTTGAGTGTGTGAATTTTCTCAGCCAGCCATAAGAGCGTGCATTTTATTCACTGCATTTTGACCGAAGTATCACGCAAACTTCACAATAACAATGGACAAAGTGCGCTGTGCATTGCGGCAAATTGCTAGCATTTTAGGCTTAATGCATACTAGCCGCCACAGAGCCGGCAACCACTCAGTAGAAAACAACAACACAAAAGGCCTCGAAACATAATTCACATTTAAATACTTATTTGGGACTTTATGCATATAAACATGTATCTCAACTTAACCGCTGAGTCTGCCATGACTAAAAATTTGTTTTAATTCAAAGAATCCGCCGTGAGATAAAAAGAGACAACAATAAAAAAAAAGAAGTAAAGACTTGAAAAAAACGTCCATCATGCTAAAACCATCCATGGGAATTTTGTGTTCTGCGCAGATACAACTTAACACAAACTGATTTATGCTGTGATTGCTGGTTGCTGCTGCTGCTGGTTGCAAATGGTTGTGGTAGGCACCAACAAACAGCGCAAAGCAAGTCAAAGTCACAGGACAGTGAGAGCCACTGAGCCCCATTATTGCGGCTAAATTTGTGCACCATGAGTGCAACATTATCAAAAAACCTAGTATACTGTGGTGGCAGGTGAGAAAACGTGCTTCGTAAGTTATTGACTGTTCCATTTTCGGGGGTGTTTGTTAATTTACGATGACAGATTCCATGATTACAAATTACGAAATTAGCTGTCAGTTTGCCATTTGGAATTTGATTGGAAATTCATTAAATTCAAAATAAGCTATTGAATTGGGATGTTTATTGTATTTTATTGCGATTTGTGAAGATGAGTTATATTTATATGAGAATGAATCATGGTTTTAGAATTTCTTATAGCTTTTTGGTATTTAATTTTTTTGTTTAAATATCCAGTTTATGGTATTTTGATATTGTGGGAGTGTTATTTAATTTATAAATAAACGAGTTAAAGTGGTTCTTTATAAAGATTTTACTTAAGTGGCTATATGAATAAGGAACTTTTTAGCCTCGTGACGGTTAGACTTGCTTTTTTTGTAAGTAGCAACACAGAATTCGTTTAGAATTATATGAGCATTGTTTTTAAAAGTTAGGAAGCTCATCTTTAATAACTTCTGAGGGAGGCTTTTAATTGTTTCCACCTTTCAAAATCAAACATTGGATTGCAATGTCATTCTGGGGGGAACCCAACGATAGGTCAGCATGTGATGTTAGGAGATTCATATTCAGACTTCAGATTACTATTAGAGCAACAATCTTATATATGTTTAGGTCGAGGGCCCACTTGGCAAAACAAAAATTGCTGCTGGACATTGCTTTCTGTGTTGTTGTGTTTCTTTGCCATCAACTTTCAGATATGATCACATTTTATGCATATAAACATTGTTTACATTCATTCGAAGAAGAGCAGCAGATTTGTATCCAGGAGATACAAAACTGCAGGCCTTACCATTGAATTCAAACTCTTAACATGAAGGCAAACATTTAGAACGCCACCTAGTCTGCCGATTAAAAGCCTTGTTTATAAATATTTTGTATGGGTAATTTATTGCATGTATGACGGTCACTCGATACGTTGCCCTTTGATACACAAAAAAAACATGTTGCATGAGACTACTTTCTCTCTTTTTCTAAACGTCATTTATTCTCAAACAGTAGTTCACTGTTTTGCGATCTAAAGATAAAAGGTATATTGATTTCATCAATATATCGAAAATCTGAACAAAAAACACAAAACACGTAAGTGCAAATGAAATACTGATACCTGACTATCAGAAGAAGCACATTTATAATTATTCAGCTTGTAACTTTGTTTATAAACAAAACATCGTGGTATGATAAAAACATTTAAATTACATCGGACTTAATTGCCAGTTAGTTGGTCGATATTTTAATTTGTCTTCAGTGAACAAGTCCGAAAAAGCACAATACCCGCCGCAACTTCACAATCTTTTCCACAAAATATAGCCCGATTTTCTTCTCCGTTAAAACAGAAATTCAATCAACATGTATCATTTGTTTGTTTCTATACATTTGTATGGAATTTAGGAATTTATTTTAAAATACATTCCACCGCGGCCGCTGTGTGATCAGACCATGTAAGATCACCCAGGGCTATATTACCCTGCACTCCAATGGCAGCGTAATCAATAATCAAAATGATAAAGATCTTGTCTTGGGGGCTTCGGCGTGTTTTTTTTTTTTTCATTTGGCGACATGTGATACTGCATCTAGACACCGTACCGTGTAACTCCATTGGAATTCCATTTTACCATTGCCATGTGTGTGTCTGACTTCTTTATAATTTGGAAAAGGGGCTTACTGGGGGCTGGTAAAGGCGAAGTTAACATATGCTAATTACGCGCCATGGGAAATTTTGAGCAACATTCCTCGCATTGCTTGGAGAACTCCTGTCCTGTCCGTTCCTGTCCTGTTATGTCCTGTCCTGGGCGTTCTTAAAGATACCTCATGAGAGAATCTGGAAAATGTTGTAAAGGTAACAACCGAACATCCATAGATCGTCGTCGTCGCATCGTTTGTGTTGGTCACTACATTTGCATTAATCTGACACCTTGAATACATGCATCTCATGCAGAACCGTCTTTGCGCTTATGTCATGATTTCTTACATCAGATACTTTAATGCACCAGCAGCTGGGTAATAAAACCCAACCGCCACACAATTACCGGTTGATGGCTTGTTACTTGGTTGGTGGTATAGAACTATTATTACTTACTGTGTATGCTGCATTGCTGGCTTGGTGCAGCATGTTCGGTCGTTTAAGCAAGTGAATAGTAAAAATCGGGGTTGCCGCATCGCTGATACTCAAATACATACCTATTATATTAATTACATTCGGAAACCCTAAATTTTAATTTACTTATTCCTTGATCCGTGAGTCCAATTTTTAAATTTGAGTATCGTAAGTTGTGACCTGTGACTATAATCTAAAAAGACAAAATAAGTTTTATTTAAAAAAAAGCAGTGTAATGTAATTTTGTGATTGACCTCACAGTTTATCTACTAGGCTTCAAACTAAAATAATCACTTCCACGAAAATACAAATTAAAAGGCTGCAACAGTTTCCGAACAATTTATATTCCTTTGTTGGAACACATATTTCAAAATTGAACAACGTGGAACGGATTGTGGATCGTATTGTGTGTCCAAATTTCACTAGAGATTCTTTCAAGTTTGCATTTTTAAACTTTGATCCTAGCATGCATTTATCGTGAAATGAAAAATTAATGCATTCCACCAGCTTCCAATGGCCATTTTTTAAATTGTTAAGCATAAGTCAAAAAAAAAGTTTTCGGAATGTAAAGATACAAATTTCACGCCATCAACTTTGTTTATTACAATCATCATCAATTTTTTATAGTCTACAACATTTTTAAGATATTGATGATATTTATTGGGTTACCAAAATTGTGTAACTTTCTTTTTTATATAGACCAAACGGTAACCCTGAGTGAAATCTAAACGATCTCTTTAGCTAGTATATAAGTTGTTGAGATCCAGTTGGCGGCGACAAGAAGACGTAGTATCATACAACCAACTTACAGATAGAGATACTGTTAGAGATGTTAAATACTCCTGTGCGAGCGCTGTGAGTGTCTGGCTAAAACGCGTTTCTATGAAGGTCATCCATACTATGCGATATGCGGCAGCATCAGTACTGCACTTAGCCGCTTAGCGCATTCATTTTCATTTTCCCATGTTTCACCCTCGTTTGTCATTGTGCATCCATCTTAAAACGTGAGTGCAATTTTGTTTTGGGTGGATGTGCGCATTGTGTAAGTGATCGATCAAGTATAAGATTGATAGAAGCGCGATGTTAACATAATATTGGCTGAGGCTTACAAAAGTAACTGAAATTTTTGATAATTTTTGTGTTTTTATTTGCAAATTTCGTATACATATCTACCTACGTTGTACATTGTATTTTACCTTGAATATTCCGATAAAGTGAAATTTTTCCATTGCAGCAACAGCAGTAAAGATCGCATGAAAATTTCACCTTGCAACAAATAAATCGCGCCACCATATGGCACTGTGTGGCGCAGCGCACTCGTCATGTGATATAATCTCATCACAGACATATCTGACAGACGTGTACACAACTCACAGTATGAACAAAAAAAAAATGGAGTTTATAGGAGGTTTAAATGCGAATATCACTATTCTCTGTCTCTCTGGGTTAAGTTAATTGAAAATTCAGGTCCATAAAGTGGAACAAACGGATACGTGGATAAGAGATGATCATTGATATGTCATTGGTGTGATCATTTTAATGGGTGACGTTTTTTTATTTTTTTAAATAGCACGTACACTTAAGTTATATTTATATCATAGGTTTATTTTTTTTTTAATTTAAATCTGAAATCGGACAACAGTGGTTCTTTTGAAAAAAAATTCAAAAGTACTTTTTATTTTAATTTCATTTTTTAAAGGTGATTACAAAACTTTGTGTGTTTGAAGTTAATTATCGAACCACTCAAAGGAAAAATTCAATTATCGAAATGACATTTTTTGCTTCGAAGTAAATGCGTTTTCACGTCACACGTCACTTGTCAACAATCACATAAATGACATTCGTATAATCTATTCTCGAAAACTAAAATAATTTTCAAATTATTCCATTTTTTTTCACACTTAAGCTGTCAAACACAGCAACGGGTAGTGGTCCGCCTCTATTTTTTTATAACTTATCTGATTATGAATCAACCCAAAATGTGACAACCAAGTCACATCCAATGCTAATGTTCCATAAAAACTGACAAAAATCATCTCTTCTATTCGTATCTCAGCGATTTTTTTTTTGTATAGATAGATTCAAGAAGCTTTCACTTTCATCTTCGAAATTGATTACACGCGCTACATTAAATCTCATAAGCATATAGAGATGTACTATGTTATGCACTTTATAGTCTTATGATAAATCATACGATCGTCAGTTTTAAGTTCGAAAAGACTATAGGTTGGAATAAATTTTCGTACCATTGGTTGATGTCGCGCGTCGTCATGTCGTCGTTTGGTCAGCCAGCTTCGTCATCATTATAGTCGTTGGTGGGATCGTGTTGTCGTTGTCTCTGACTGTTGTGATTTATAAAGGAGAAAAATATAATAAGAAACATGCGTTCGTATACGTGCGAATTACGAGCAGACAACAACAAAAAAAACTTTTGCAAAGCTTAAATAAACTTTTATAGATAAAACAAAGATAAAATTATTTGCATGTTTTGCTAATTTTTTGTCAGAAATTTCAATTTTTTGGCATTAATGATGACAGCGTTGATGGAGAAGGGAAATTTATGGATTTAGGTAGATATAGACACAAAAATTGTATGTGGCATAGTAGATTAGTTTGCCAGAAGAATAGCGTTATGGGCGAAATCGGACACCTTCCTATAAAACAACATGTGCTACCAGGTAGTTTTTTAAATTTACGTTTAAAGAATTGTTAAAATAATATGTATTGAAAAGTTGTTTATACCTAGTAGCTACATAAATCAAATAAATTGTTTGCTGGGGAAAGAGTTAAATTTAATTTTTCTTATGTGAAAATCATCGAGCTACTAAAAAGTAAATACGTGCATTTTGCAGGATTCAAATGGCAAACAAAACTTAGTCTTTATTTTCTTTCAAGGTGTCCGTCGTTTCATAAAAGAATCCAACAAAATTCGCTGGTTCGCATATCAGTAATCAATCATAGACAAATTAATAAAAAAATTGTTAAAAATGCAATAGTATAAAAAAGTACGCATACGCCCTAGTGCACCATTCTTTTTTAAACTGTTTTTGCTTAAGGTACTAGACCACCTGTATCATATGAATATCATGAAATTAAACAAGTTTATTAATACATTGATAGATACTTACATACATACAACACACATACATATGTAAACGGCTATTGGTCGAAATAAAACGACCAGAGTCCGAAATCGTTTGTGATATTTCACATCAGGCGTTAATTGTTTTATTTCGGGCATTTTCAAGGTATATACTTATATCTTATTACTAAATAAACGTCAAATTAAATTAATATTAAAAAACTTACATTTTCAGAAAAATCAATATTTAAAGAACACTAATTTCCAAATTTAAAAAAAAAATAATGATTTAAGAAAAACATTTCACTTTCAGCAAAATAAATAATTCAAGAAAATAATTTATTTTTTTTTTTTTTTAATTTCCATATTTAAAGAAAAAGTTAATAATTCAATAGAAAAATGTTCTTGTTTGTAGACAAATCAAAATAATAAAAAAAAAATTAATATTCAGAAATTTAGTAATTTTGAAAAATTATTTCTGGTTATTTAGAAAATTAATATTTAAAGAAAAATAAAATCATTTTATTCATAAAAAAACCGCCAGACTTTTTTTTTCTTCATTATCACGAAGAATAATGATCAAATCTTGGGTGAACCTTCACTCTCAAAAAGTTTGCTGTTTACTTTTGGAATTCTAATAATGTTCGTGTATTTTAATTAAGGAAAATACATTTTTGTTCGATTCAAAACAATTGCCAGTTGAAAATAATAAAATCACTAAAGAAACAAAATTGTTCAATAAAATTTTCTGATTATTAAAACAGCGTGCTTTTCTCCACGCACATTTCAGATATAAACAAAACTAACAAACCTCTGGGTGGCCCCAATACATGTGTGCACTTGTACATTTATTTAGATAGTGATGGACGAAAATTTCCTCTTAACTCCGGTTATATTGCTTCTGTTATACTGAACTTATGTAGATACCTCTGGTCTTACGAAGTCATTATAAAAATTATATCGGTGATGGTTCCTCGAGTGCCGCCACATGTATTGCCTTCACTTATACTATATAATGCTATCAACTTTGCGTGCTCATCTTCTTTACGGTGGACAACAATTTTACCTCAAGGCGATGACCACTCCTGTCCACCTCTGATAAAAACAAAATAAATTCCAAAGATCTGGTGCGCGAATGCTGAAAGAACGTTCCAGGAATAACATCCAATTCCAGCTTCCTGATGATGATCATGAAGCAGGCATAAAGAGTGGGTTGAGAAGATTTTTGTTTGGCCTGTTGCTCTGCTCATCAATAAATTCCACCTCACCTCACCATCTACATCAGTATTTGCGGCATCACCATCATCGATTGCATGCAAATCAACGAGCAGGATCGATTAAGCGCTGCATGCTCGCATCTTTCGATTCCCGGCAAACGATGAAGAACTTTTAAGCAGCCACCACCTGAGAACAGGTGGACTTTTATGGATATAATCTTCGACTGAAATTCATCGTCATCATCGTACGAGCATACATACATACCTATAAGAAGAGCCTTTAGGGGGTGTTTAGGTATTCCAATTATGTAACGCGTTTGATAAAAAAAAAACATAAACAAAAACAACAAGAGGAGGTTTGAATTTATCAGAAAAATGTATGGAATGGAAAATTAGTGGCCGGCAATTTGTATGCGAGATAGTTTTTTTTAGCCTTTAGGGACATTTCATAGTTGAGAATTTAATTAGTAAATTAGTAAAAACAACTTGAAAAATGGGGATATTACATTTTAATGCTAAATAGGAAAATAAATTATAATGTTCTTTATTGCATTCTCTTGCTAAGTTTAAGAAAAATAAAAAAATTATCAAGAAGAATAATAAATTATGTTTATAAAAATTTTAAAACATTATTTTTGAGGAGCAAAGTGATATCAGACTAGATCATAAAGCTGATAGATTGTAAACCATTGAAATTGAACTTCCACTTCGAAAAATAGCGATTTCTTAGAATTTCAGTAAGAATTACTGTAAATATTAAAAAAATGGTTTCGATTTTAAGGACAGGACTAGATGACCTTGCTAAGATGTGAAATTCAGTTTTTTAAATCCTGCAAAAACTTTAAATCGTCAAGTGCAAAAATTTCAAATAAAAACAATAAAATATATTTAATTAAATGTTCAAATTTATTAGAATATGTTCCAACTGGCCGAAGAAAATTGTTCTGCCCAAGTTAAACCAACTTAAAGAGCACAAACAAACATGTTTTAAATTTTAATAAATTGTTCATAAAATAAATAAGTGCGTATACGCCCCAGTGTACTAGGTCGTTTTAAGAAAGAACACAAATATTACATGCTAATTTTTACAATTTAACTACATACAATTTATTACATTGTGAATATATTAGTTTTGATCTATAAATATAGAACTTTTTCACCCGCCCTCAAGTGATACGTTAAGCAACTAGCTGAATTTTATTTTTATTTAGAGAAAATATTTGTGACTATCTTATATATCATTGTTTCTGTTGTTTTTGTGCAGCATTTCGAAACACTGCTAATTTAAATTTTCTTTGGCACTTGACAATTTCTTACGAAAACTTAGGTACTTATGAGTTTTAAACTATCGTGATTGCCTTTAAATTTGCACTTTTATTCTTGAGATTTTTAGCGGTTCTTCCGTTGAAAATCTTTTATTAACTTCTAAGTCCAGTATTCCTTGTTATACTGCTTTTAAAAACGACAACTTAGACTTGAACTATTTTTTTTTAAATTTTCACAACGATCACAGTTTTAAATTTCTTATATGTATGCATTCATTTTCATACCTTACCTATGTATGTATGTATGTATATGTTATTTCATAAAGTGTGCCTATAACACTGTGTTGAGCAATATAGACGTCTAGTCTATTCCTCAGCGGTTCTTTCAACAAACAAAAAATTGACATTTTTTAAACAGCCGAGTGTCATAAAAAAAAGCAAATTCCAATAAAATAAAAAAAAAATATGTCTCCCTACATGTTTTTTGTTTTCATTTTCAAACCAACCTCCAGAGTGAAATAACAAAAAAAAAAACATATCTCTATACGTATTCCAAAACAAAAATATTTACATCGCCAACAAAAAAGTCGCGTGAGAGTTATTAATAGGACAAATCGCTCCCTCTAATGATCGCGCACTATCCACGCGTACACATATTTTGACATCCGTCTCCTCATAGGACATGACGAAATATTTCTCATTTAATTTATGTTTTCTGGTATTTTTAGTATAGTAGGAGTTCGACGATTATGCCTGCGGTTAAGATGGCTCGGTGGATTCGTGATGGAGAATATTCATTGGTACACAGTGGTTCAAGATCGATGGAAAAGGACCGAAATTGACAAAACTTTATAAATCATTAAAAAAAACCTACTGGAGATCATTACCATATATTTACACCCATTGACACGCCCTTTTTTAAATTTTAATTTAATTTAAATAAGTTGACAATACATTTCTACGCCATATTTTTTCTGGCTGTTGGTTTTGTATCAAACAAAAATGAGCAACTTGCCATTTTTCTTAAATATCAGCCACCACAGAAATCTGAAGCAACTCCTCAGCAAAATTCAACGCTTTTCATAAATTCTTAATTTTGTGATTATAATCAATTTTTTTTTGTCACCTAAACCATTGTGAACCACATTGACTACGCGTTTATTAAACTTTAGACAGAAACAGAAATTCTTAATTTTGTGATTATAATCAATTTTTTTTTGTCACCTAAACCATTGTGAACCACATTGACTACGCGTTTATTAAACTTTAGACAGAAACAGAGACGATCCACAGACAAGGAGTGTATCTCTTACAAGTTGTTCGCGAGATAGTTGGGCCTTTTGGTGCGTGCGTCCTCTTTAAGCAGACAGATTAAACGGGCGCGCTCACTAGGTGTGTGTATGGATTTCACTTCCAGTATATTTTTCTTTCCTCGATAATCATGTTTATTTTCTTAATTTTCCACAACTTGTGCTATATAAGAAAAGTTTTTTTTTTAGTTGTTGGTTTGTCTTCCTCATATGCGAGACCAAAAAGATACCACATCTTCATTTTCTTTAAGCCAACTGACGACGCACGGTGGCGGCGCCCGCCATGCGGTGGAACTACAACACCATGAAGCTAAGGGCAGATCAAAGATGCTACAGATTGTGTAACCTGGGGCGTGATGTTTGTTCCAAAAACATACACCAACCATCCTCACCCTCACCTTCAGATCTTCATCTTCGAAACAGATTAATCAATATTTTTCCGTGTAACATCTGTTTGGTGCAGTTTTACTCATACAATGAGTGGTAATAAATTTTTTGTTGAAGCACTCAATTCTTTTCTAATATGGCAGCTTTTTACGTGGGTGCCCGTCGTTGTGTTAATTAGGTAAAAATAAATACCTACATTTGTGAGTTCCCCCACTCACACAGAGGTGTATCATATCAACTTTGTTGCAAACACCCTTTGATCTCGATAAAAAAAGCTCGTTACTTATTGCGCAGGGGGTGAAATTTAAACGATCATATTAATCCATCATCGGTAGTCAATTAGTTTTTTTTTGGTTTCTTTGGAGTAAATGATCAGAGAGCCTCTTCAAGTCGATTTTGATGATGTCTGCCAGATTTCATTTCGTGGTATAAACAAAAGTTTAAATCACATACATATAGAAAAAAATATAACTAGGTGGAAAGTTGGCGTGCCGAATAGGGACCATCGTCCATTGAATCACTCAACGCGTCATTTGAGTGTTTTCTATTAAAGATATTGGAGGAAAATTGTAACTCTTTGAAATTGACTAAAATTAAAAAAAAAAAACTGCAAGAAGAGGGAAATATAATATTGTTTATTGTTGAAAACAAAAGCTAAGGAACCCTTTACATTTAAAAATAAAAATATGAATGTACTAAAAGCACCTACGTCATCCATACATATATATGTGTATGTGTATACTAAGGAAAGTCTGACTGCTAAAATAAATTTAATAAAGGGAACCAGCGGGACTACCCACCTAGTGTTGGGAAAAAAAAATATTTGCTTCCAAAAGTCATGGCGCCAAATTCATATTCATTTTTATTTCCACTCTCTGGAAACTCCAATTGCGTTCTTATAATGACCAAGCAATTACACACCGGGGAACTTTAAGTATTTTAAATCATTATTCCCAAAGAGAAAAACAAATATGCAGATTTCCTCCCCCGGTTTTTTCAATATGATGCATTCTATCACAATTATTCCGTTAGGAATGAATGGTAAGCTCAGGATAAAACTGGCTGATCTCCCTATAAAGGGAAAATATTAACGTAAACAAATTTCATGGTAGCCATCTTGGATGATGTTTTCTTACAAATTATACACAGATATGAATACTAATCAATCTATGTTTCCTAAAATATCCCAAAAATAATAATTCTTTGACAACTAAGTTACTCTTTAACCAACAGGACATTTCTGCCATCTTATAACTGGTATCAATCTGAAACTTTCTCCATTCATAACTTATTGTTATACAATACAGGGTATTTTACATAAAACGTGATGAAAGGCTATCGGGCGTGTTGAAACAATAAAAATTAAATGCACGACTGGATTTCACGAACTTGCTAACAACTAGAATGAAAATTAAAATTTTCATATGATTACCGAGAAAATATTAAAAACAAATTAAAATTAATAACAATTTAAATTTTTTGATTTAATACAGAAAAAAATCAATATGTGAAAACAATTAAAAAAAAAAATTGTCTTTGATTTTATTTGTTCGTTAAAAAATATTTGTACACATTTTAAATGCAATTTTATTTAAATAGATTAGAAGTACCGGAATGCAAAATAATGCCAAATTCAACTAAGCCATTGAATATGCGGGAATGTGCCAAAAAAGGCTATTTGCCCCAAAAACCTCAAAACATTATTGCCGACGTTCGATTTGTTTAATATTAATCTGGTTATTTAAACTGTTCTAACAATTACATAAGCAAAGTTTAATCCAGATCGTAAGCGCCATTTATGAGAAAAAACTTAATTAAACCAGAATTTGTCTGTGCCAGAAAAAAATCATAATTCAGTCCTCACATATACAAGTGCTTCACACCAAATTTGAAGAAATTCCGTCTATTCTTTAAGGCTCTAGCTCTAGCAGTATACAGCATGATGCAAAACTTACAGACCAACGGACGTCATTTCGAAAATCACTTTTTTGTACTTCTCTATCATCCTAATTTTTTTTTTTACATAAAAAATATTCTCTTGCCTGGAAAAGGCAAGGATAAAGGCGCTAAAAGCTCTTAAATCTTCAACAATAGACAAAAACTCAGATCATACCAGATAGCTTTTCTATTTGAAAAACTCAAATTTTTAAATTTTTTGTATGCCAATCGTTTGTGATTCTTTTGTGACTGTTTGTGACAGCAATAAAAAGTTTTGTGACTCGCTAGCTATTTAGTTATTAACAAATGTCATTTTTTTTTTTTTTTGAAAACTGTAGTCGTATAGACTTTTTTATACTCAATCGATCAGAAATCGTTTGTGATTTCTGAATATATCAATTAAATCGTTTGTGACAACGTAGTTTTCAAAAAAATTAGAAAAACTGATTTCAATTCACCACACTGGTGCTGCAGTATGTGTACCGTGTACCTGATTCATGATGCTGAGGTAAGTTATTATGCTTTGAGGTGAGCAAAATGTTACAATGATAATTAAGTATAAAAATTAATTTTAGACAAAAATTGGGTTGTTTCAAAAAAAAAAAGTGCTACTACCATTTTTCAACTACACTATCACGGCTAGAGCTTGTATAATGTTTTACTTCATTCGATTGAAATTTCTTTACAAATTTCGAATTAATCGATTAAATCGTTTGTGGCTACCTTGTTTGTTTGTGACAGCCTATTTTCCAAAAACTCGTAATGGCTGGTATACCCATTCCATTGAAAATCGTTTATAACATTGGAATTTACCAAAGACAACCTAGTTTGTTTGTGACAACTCGTAATGGCTGGTTTTCGGAAAATAGGCTGTCACAAACAAACTAGGTTCTCACAAACGATTTCTTTGCTAAATTCCAAGTTTAGAAATAATTTTCAATGGAATGAGTATAAATTTAAACGAGTTTTTGGAAAATAGGTTGTCACAAACAAACTAGGTTGTCACAAACGATTTATTCGCTAAATTCCAATTTTAGAAACAATTTTCAATGGAATGAGTACAAATTTAAGCCAGCCATTACGAGCTTTTGGAAAATAGGCTGTCACAAACAAACAAGGTTGTCACAAACGATATCTTTGCTAAATTCCAATTTAGAAACAATTTTTAATGGAATGGGTGTACATTTAAACCAGCCATTACGAGTTTTTGGAAAATAGGCTGTCACAAACAAACAAGGTAGCCACAACCGATTTAATCGGTTAATTCGAAATTTGTAAAGAAATTTCAATCGAATGAAGTAAAACATTATACAACCTCTAGCCGTGATAGTATAGTTGAAAAATGGTAGTAGCACTTTTTTTTTAATAAATTCAAAAATCTAAGTCCATTTCCAGTCTTTGAAGTAGAAACAACCCGATTTTTTTCTAAAATTAATCTTTTATACTTAATTATCATTGTAACATGTTGCTCACCTCAAAGCATAATAACTTACCCCAGCATCATGAATCAGGTACACCGTACACACTGCAGCTGTGGTGAATTGAAATCAGTTTTTCTAATTTTTCTCGAAAACTACGTTGTCACAAACGATTTTATTGATATATTCAGAAGTCACAAACGATTTCTGATCGATTGAGCATAAAAAAGTACTATACTAGTACTGTACTACTACAGTTTTCAAAAAAAAAAAAAATGGCTAACTGGTACATTTGTTAATAACTAAATAGCTAGCGAGTCACAGAACTTTTTATTGCTGTCACAAACAGTCACAAACGAATCACAAACGATTGGCATAGAAAAAATTCAAAAATTTGAGTTTTTAAAAATTGGAATGGCTATCTATCTATCAAGCCATGTTCCTTTTCTGTATAACTGTTTGAAAACTTCAAGAGTATACATACATATAATTTACATTTCAACCTGGATAGAACAATCTCACCCCAGCCTAGGATTGATAGCTCATCGAAATTTTAAATACATTTGAATTGCATAACAATTTAAATTAAAAGTTAAAAACAAAAGCTTTTCTGACATCATTCCGTTCAGCTATTATAAATATATGTATGTAGATTTAAAAATTGTTAACGTCAATGTGTGTCTAGACAGTGTTGCTTTTTACTGGTAATATTCCTGTCATTTTTAACTTTGCTTCAATCATGCTCCACTTACCAGTTACCACACCTAGTTTGACATCACTTTAACTCTTCGTTTAAATCACCTGGGTATAATGATGACAAATTCCGGGTTGATGACTAAATATGGTTATAAATTGATAGGGGCTATCGAAGGCTGATATCATTATAACTTACAAAATGATCGAAGAGTGTCAAGTATATATTACATTTATTGGCATTTAATTAATTGTTATTCTATAAGAGATCTCGTTAACTTGACTCCCACATTTCCTGATGAAATTAAATAAATTCTCATCTGTTACAATTTCATTCATTGAATATAGACATTTCACAAATTTACAACAGATTCACTGATGTGAAAGAAAAAAAAACCGCGCCTTAAAAAAGATTCTCATGATGTCTATTTCTAGCATTGCCCCCATAAACAAAGTTTATCACAACTTACCGATCTTTCGTATTTAAGGTTTCTTTTTGCAGTCCGTGCGTCAAAATCCTAATAGCTCAATTTAAACCAAGTTAAATGAGTGGGTCTATATTAAGGAAAAATACACATTTATTCTCATAAAGCACACAACACAATTACAAAATTAAAAAAAAACACATAAAAAGTTATCTCAAACATAAAATTTTGTGCGCATTTAAGCCATTACAAGTTTATTACGGTGATTAGTTTATCACTGTTTTCAACATGGATATGTACATAAGTGACAACAACAAATATCACTATGGGAATACAAACATAAAATGTTCTCCTTAAAAACGGGTCACTTTTATTTTTCGGGGCTCATCGTCTCCACAATTAATTCGAGTCGCTGAAATTCAAAGAAACGTACGTACAGCTTTTGTAAGTGTAAAAATTTACACGTTACCTCATTGTTATATGGCGCCTTTTTGGCGGATCTTATATGACGTGCTTCTGTGTTCGGATGAAATATTTTCCCGTAATTTTTTTATTTTGTTTATTATTTTTTTTTGTTTAAATTGTTTTTTAGTATGTGTAATGGACATAAAATGGGAAGTGGAACTTTAAAGATTTGCAAATACCAGATTATCAAATGAAACGATTTTATCTTTAAATATAATATACAAAGAAAGTTAAATTAATGCTGTGAGTAGTTATTACCCCTGTTTTATTGGAATACTGCGGATAGTTTTCCGAGTCTCGATTGGATTTTTGGTGATTTCATTCTCAAATGTTAGTTACTATTAGTTTTTTCGTGAAGTTAATTTTGACTGCTTCTGATTCTCACAAATGTATATATTTTTTTTTTAAATATTCTGACAGGTGTTCTTTCAGTTAAACCAATTTTGAAATACAAAAACCAGGCTACTGCGGATGCGTTTTTTTGGTAGGTTTCTACTGTACTATTTATAGAATGCCAAAAAACACGGGTACTGTCATCACAACTTAATTATAGCTTAGAATGAATGAATGAAGACATGCGACAAAATTAAGCATTTTTTTGAAGAAAATTCAGTTTACAAAAGTGATTTGTTGATAAGACAGTTTTATGCCAAGCTCAGTCCAATGGTTTTGAAATACAAGGCAAATGGAAATATTAACAGAGGATTTCTGAGCAAAATTTCAAAGTTTATCTCGTCTTTTATTATTTCATATGATTTTGGATGGCAACAAATTTTTAGAATCTATTTTGTAAGAAAAATTCCATCTCCATCTGAAAGGTGGCGCTGAAGTCAATCAGTTATCAACAAATTTTATATTTATAGACCAAATTCACTGATATTGTCAATATACAGGGTACCCCATCGTCACCGGCCCAGAGGTTCCTGAATTAATTTTGAGTCGAAAAACTTAAGAGGTATTTTTCTCGTTTTCACTTCTTTTTCGACTTATAACGGTTTTTATGATTTTTGATCTTTTTTCTTTTAACTAGCTCTAACTTTCTGTTTCATTTACACAAGGAGAGTAAGCACTTTATTGCTTTACAATTTGTTTCTATGCGGATAACGGTTTTCCCACAATTAAATATCAAACCCATATTTTTGGCATTTTCAGGTCGTTTTTTTGACTTTGGTGTCATTTTTTCCATAAAAACACGTTATTAAGTGACATTTTTTCTATTTTATTATGAAAGCCCATTTTCTTAAAAATACTTAACACTTTTTTAAGTAAATACAACATTAAAATTTATTAAAAAAATAAAAACAAAAAAGAAAGTACAAGAAATAATACAAAATTAAAATTAATTCTTTGTTTGTAGCGAGTAACCTACAAAAGGTGTTCGAAAATTCCACCCTGCTTCCATCTAGCTTAAACGTAATATTTTATTCGTTTTTATTCAAATATTTAAATTTTTTTGAACTTTCATTTTATTTGTTGTTTTATTTGTTTTTATTTTTTTAATAAATTGTAATGTTGTATTTTGTTAAAAAAAATGTTAAATATTTTTAAAAAAATTAATTGGGTTTTCATAATAAAATAGAAAATATGCCGCTTAATAAGGTGTTTTTGTGGAAAAAAATGACACCACAGTCAAAAAATCGACAAAAAATGCCAACAAAATGGGTTTGATATTTAATTGTGGGAAAATCGTTGTCCTTGGCAAGTATAAGGTGCTTACCTTCTTGTGCAAATAAAACAAAAAAATCAAGATCAGATGCAGTTTGGCAAAGTTAGAGCTAGTTAAAAGAAAAAAGATCAGAAATCTTTAAAAGAAAACCGTTATAAGTCGAAAAGGAAGCGAAAACGAGAAAATTACCTCTTAAGTTTTTCGACTTCAAATTAACTCAGGAACCCATAGTTTTCCTCTGGGCTGATGACAATGGGACACCATGTATTTTGCTTTTGAGTCAAAAAAGAAATAATAAAACTAAACATGGGTCAGGTCAGGTATGTAGGTGGCGTGGTGATCGAGATAATAACTATATTCTATATTTATGGAGCAAAACGAATCATATGCACAATAAATGTTTGATTAGTGCTAAACCAAATAAAATCATAAATACTGGACCCTGTGGTGGAGGTTTTAACAAATTTTATAATAATGGAGCAAAAGGACTCATATTCACAATATTTGTGTAAACAAAAGTAAAACAATGCACGAATTCACAAAGACAAGCCACACAGTTATGCTGTATTTGTATTCTGTGTAATAAGTACACTGTGGTGTATACGCACTTCTCTTATTTTATTATTTTTCTTAAACATTTCTTAAAATTTTTATTTGTGCACAAACAATTGAGCAATAGGATAAGTTTTATATCGTTATTGCAAAAAATTATAGAGTTAATTGAATAAAAGTTCCCTACGAGTCGTGAAATCGATTAAATAGCAAGCGCAGAAAACCCATGAGAAAAAAAAAACAAAATCCATTAAATTATTTCATAACCCGGCACGTAGAGCGCATCATATTCAACATTCTTACTTCTTTCTTAGGCGAAATATTATCAGCTTGTTTCATCAAGTACTGATGGACTCGTGAACTTATATCTGGATGAATTTGAATTCAATTTTTTGTTTAATTTGTAGGTTAGGGAGAATCTTTTGACAGTCCTTTATAATGTCATTTCGACCAAATAGAGCAGAACAAAAATCAATGGCAAATAAATTTCTCATACAAAAAAAAAAAATTTTAACCAAGAGCAACCTGAACACATATTTCCCATATGATTTCCTATCCTCCTTCTTCTTCATCTTCTTCTTTATCTGCACACAATAACACCGGCAAAACATAAGAGCTACTTTCAGGATGCAACCATGACCAACTAAAGACATGCCAAATGTGGTAATTCAAAAGCTATTCCGAAAAGACCACATTTCGATGCACTAACAAAGCCACCAACTTTTTGTTGTTGTTGTTGTTATTGTAAGTCCAACGCATTCGCACAGTGTTACATTAACTCTCACGGCGCGCAATCAGCAAGTTGACCAGACCGACACAAACACACACATATTGAGAGAGAAGCCAGAGGCACCTGATATATCTATTTATATCGAAATCTCTTCACCTACGAGATACCTCTTCCTCCAGCATAAGATATACACTGCAAACTGACGCAGCACCAGCTTCAGGGGTCTATCTGGTAAGTCTATTTCTCTCTATAAGTCCATCCAAGACACAAAGCAGCGGTTTTACGTTTTACCTGCGCCATCAGAGCCTTAAGCCTGCTAGCTGTTTCGGCAATGGCTCCGGTTTCATGTTCCCAATAAAGCTATGCCAACTAATAGCCCGTCGACAACGACGTACTATTGGTAGTAGTTGTGGTGCCGCTGACGCTGCTGCATAAATAAAAATTGTTGTACATAAAACAAAGAGCAGTCGTAGTAAATAATAACAAATGATAATCTAAAAGAGATTGAGGCAAATAGCTTTCTACAATTCCAAATTTGGGATGAAAATTGCAAACTCCATAAAACTAAAAAGTATATAAAACAATAAAAAAAAATAAAAACAAGTGCAGAAAAACAAGAGACAGTAGTAAAAAAAATATACAAAAACAAATCAGTATAATAAGCCCGCTTTGATTCTGCTTCTAGTCGTAAACTGAACATTTGCTAGGACCACCGCAACAATTGTCATCTCATCATCATTGTCGGCAGCATCAGGATCAGATGACGATGTTGCTGTCGACGACTATTATGTTGCGCTGTCAATGATGATGGGAAGGATGATATGATGAACAAGGTAGTTTATTTTAATTGTTTTCCCCGGGACTATATGGGTCGGCAACCGGAGCGGTGCAGACCGAGTATTAACGCATACTATTTGGCCATTGTAGGTGCGCGTGTGGGCTATAATGCGAATACCTCTTACATATGGGAAGATTTATCATCGTTTTAATTGACACTACGTGGCTATGATTGTTAATTATTGTAACTCTGAAGGAGCTATAGAGGTAAATTATATGGAGATTTTGTACTTAAATGTTGCATATTTAGGCATAGTTGGGCATTAGCTGGGCGCCATTTAAGGATAACGTTGTCATTTTGTTATTGGAATAATGAAATCCTAGAAGGATGATATTTCTTTGTCGGAGAGTTTAAAATGAAGATGAAAAATCTGAAGATCTTTGCAAAATACCTAAATTGTTTATTTTACATACGCAGATAAAAATGAATGTCTTGCTTTGAAGTAACTTTTTAATTAAATTGTTTTGAACTTTTTTAAGCGCATCGGATTGTCTTATTTTTAGTGTAAATTTAATAAGAAGTTGATTTTTTGTCTTGAAATGATAACAAACAAAGTTCGAAAAATCTTCTGTTGGGCGCCAATTATCAAAAGCAAATGTGTAGTTTCTTAACTTTATTTATAATATGTGTATATATAGATATATATATAGGTATTGAATAACTTATATTCTTTCATTGGTTCCTTTTTATACGAATTGATTATTCTTTAACTTTAGCCAATCATAAAATGAGAATTAAGAAAATTTATAAATTAGAATACATCTCGATGATAGAGTGTTTTATTTTGCTTTTAAAAATCCTTCTTCGGTGTTGTGACTTCAAAACAGGTTGATAGAAATATTAACTACCTTTAAACTATAAACACAAAAAAAAGAACACAGCGGTACCAAATTTGTACTCGTAAATAACCCCAAATCGACATTCGATTACTATAAATCACCATTCAATTAAAAAGAATTCAATTGGAATGCATTTAATTTCGCAAAACCAACCTCACATTATTTCATATCTCCATCTCTCACAGATAAGAATCGCACAGCCTGCGAGAAAACCCACAAATCAAAACCAGCAAAACTGTTTGACTTGTTGGTTGTTGGTTGTTGATGGTGCCGCCACCACCACCACCACAACCACCACCTCCGCCACCGCTGCTGCTGGCTGCTGCAGGCTACTATGCCAGTATCTGGCAGAGGCAGATCATTAGTTAATCCCATCTTTGGGTAAGTAGTGCAACCCTGTTTGCATAACAATGAAGTTGAGTGGTTTGTCACATAAAAGGTATTAACATTTAATTTATATTTAATCTTTTTGTATGAAAAGAAAAAGAAATAAGACACAGATTTTGTATGTGCGTTTTGTTTAATGCTGGTTTGAGTAAACATTAAGTTTGTTGGACCCAAGGTGCTGTGACCTTGATAACTTAGGTGGAAGGGAAGGTTTTTTGAAGAGTCAGCTTTTTGACGTGTCACAAAGTGAGGAGATTAAAAGTATTTGTGTTTTCAAAAATGTTTTGGCAAGTTTGAATACAAGTTTGACATTTTATAAATTCAATGTTAAGGGTCCAAGTTTGGAGTAGTAATACTTGACCGTGGATCTATTGAAGCCAGAAGAACATAGTATTGAAATTAAATTAAGAGACTATAAATTTGTCCTCTAGCATTAATTATTTTTGGTTTGAGCATCACACAAATAAATTTTAGACATTATATTCTCTTTTAGAAGTATTAATACATAAATAAGTGTCCGTTTATGAGAGTTTTCACTGTATATTAATTTTGATTGATTATCATGAATCTATTTCAAAAAAATTAAAATTAATATTCTTCCCTCTGTTTTCTCTCAAAAAATGAGGGTGATACACCCCATCAATATTGAGTGTTATTGTTTCGTTTGTAAAAATAATAATACGTATATTAATTTCTGTGGTAGTTGCACATTTCATTTATATTTTTATACACATCCCGGATAATTGATCGAAATTAATAAGAACCCTCATATTTTTTTTGTTATATTTGTTGTTGAAATATTTTTCGTTGCCAAAAATAAAATCCGTGATTGAGTGCAAGTGTGACGTTGAAATGAATGCCCGACTAAGAGGACTTTTGAGAACTTAATTATATTATTAATACACACAATGAAAAAAAGTCATTAATATTTTTGTTTCTTCTTTTTTGTTGTGTGCGGTATAAATGGATACTTGGTTAAGAAGCATGAACATGACACCTTAATTTGTTTATTCCAACATTTCACACCAGGTTCTCTCAAAATAAGTTCTATACCACAAAATACACTAATCATTCAAATGACACATTTAATTAATTCTTCTTGTCACAAAAACCGACATTATGTTGTGTAGGTATATTGGCATCACGCTTCTTAAGTAATATTTTTGTTAATTAAATGTGTACGTACTAAATTGCCAACGTCATGAATTTCTAACAGAAAGTTATTGTTTGCCGGGAAGTGTCATAAATACAGGAGCGATCTTAGTAAAATAGGTGATCTTGCAGGATTAGTGATATCTCTACCCATTTCATGCCGTTATGGTATATCACTATCACTTATGAGAAATTTTAAAAGATGTATCGTGTCGTTTGAATTAACTATTTGAATTTGTTTAAGATAACAATTTATTGTATTTAAAGAAGATAAAAATGATAGACCAAGTTAGTGTAATAATAATGGTGATTCACATTCGTTAAGCTATAAAAGTTGTTTTTAAAATACCAACTCGTAAAGTGTTGTTTAATAAAACGCTGGATTAATTAATTTCGAGGCCATTTTTTGAAAATTCATATCGAATTTAATACAAAATGCTTTATCAAATAAAAGTTTATTTTTCTGTAACATTTGTATTTAGAATAAAATATTTTATCACTTTTTTATCTGAGAACAATTATATTATCAATACATTCAATGATTTACCAATTGCAATAATCATGGATTAAATATGATTTTCTGTGAACACACTGGCATGAAATCCTTTTAAATCTCAGGTTAACTGATCAATCAACCTTATTTGGTAACTTAACAATTGATAAACTGAAACTTTTGGATTAATCTTACTACTGTTAACTCAGTTCTGCCCATATGGAAATTAATTAATAATACATATTTCCTATATTCTTCAAATTGTATTTCAACATTTCCTACACATATTTTAAGTAGGTAGTATAAAAAAAAATCGTGTGACCTAGCTACCGTTATATTTTTTTAATAATTCCAAAATTTTGCTCAAAATTGATAGAAATGTCTAGCTTACCTTGTAACGGTATAACTCTTTCTATTTAGAAACAAAATAAAGCTACACTCTTAATTCAAATCTATTTCTTCAGAATCTTTTAAAATTCTACTGTAATTAAATTTTATCATCTAGGGCCATCTTTCGTCTTTGGAATTATATTTTAATGCGCCTCCTTTCCATAGCCTAGCAAATAAATTCCTCTTTAAACGGAAAAAATAATAATATGACAACCAAATAAAATTAAAGACCATGCAACCAACTGAATTGTCCCAGCACTAATTAATCAGTAGGCATAGCCTTCTCTTTTTCCTCCAAATGAATCTCGTTCGTTATCAGTAGTAAAATCATACTTATAGTTAACTTACTATCTAACCAATTTAGTTCTTTTATTTTGTATTATTGTTTAAAAAAAAGACATTAAAAAAATATATAACAATTATCATTAAGGTATAAACCAAGTTTCAAACAAATAATAATTAAATCATCCACCCACAGCCAAGAGATATTTATCTCTAACTACCTTTTCCCCTCATCAAATCCATTGCACGCTACACCAAAATCTTAACCAAAAAAAAAGAATTCTTTTATTTTCGTTTTGTTTATAATGACAACAACAACTGAATGCACTTGGTATACAAATTGGAGTCTCTGTTGTTATATGGTCACGTTTTAGTTCGTTAAACATAATTAACAAATTATAATTATTGTTAAGCAGTAAGCAGACGTAGGTATACACATTAGTTGTTCTTTCTTCTAAAAGTATTAACATGCACGCAGAAATAAAATTATCTCACAAAGATTATGGCGAAAATTCAATTCGCTGACAAACTCGCTAAAATCTCATTAGTGTTGGCAAAAGAGATGTTTACATTTTCATCGTATCAAAGTGTCTACACTTTGTTTTAATTAAAGACAGACAAATTATTATTATAGGAAACTATTAGATTGATATTAGTTATTATAAACTTGAACAAGACACAGTGTGAACATGCAATTATAATTTTAAGTATTTTGTACGATGTGAACTTAAGTCCTATTGAAGCTTGATATATGGAAAGGTAAATAAGGTCTTGAGAAAACCATTGGAGAAAATTACAAATCTTATACATTTTTATTTTACAATGTGTGTAATATTATGGTCTTTTATTTATGAAGTAGTGCCACTTGAAATGTTTAAAAAAAAATGTTTAAATACCACTGTTTAAGCCTGAACTACCTTATCATTCATGTTATGGAATTTATTGGGGATTATTCATAGTCGCAGATAGACACAGGTTTAATTAAACTACAGTTTATGACAATTTTGGCTCAATGAATGCAGACTGATCTTAATTACAAATTGTTGTTTTTATATTTTTATAAGATAATTAACTTGGTATACTACACAAATAGCTTCAAATATTTTGAAATGATAAACTTAAAAAAAAAATAAAATCAACGTCCGAAAATTCAACTAAACCTATATGTAAATTAGACACAGCTCTAAAATGATTATGATTACGTCCCATTGTGTTGTCAACTTAAATTACATTTATTCATTTGAAGCCACATAGGGCTTATGCTCATGCAAATTTTTGATACCTACCTTTTTAAACTAACACTCTTGGAGCTTAGACGAATTCTTAGAAACATTATACAAAATAAAAAATGGGCACGACTGGATCGCACAAACTTGCTCTCGTAGCTTACAACTTGAAAAAAAATAAAATAAATCGGGTGGCACAACGGCTCATGAAGAACCAGGGCCTAGTGACTAACAACTCGCAACCATTCCTGTGTGCGCCTTTCAACAGTAATGGAAGGGACCTACAATTTTTATGCCGAATCCGAACGGCTAGACGAGAAGCTTTTTTTCAAGCTTACAACTTGAACGTAGCTTAAAATTGACAATTTGCATATGTAGTGGTTCTATAACATTATATCATTAAAAAAAGTGTTCAAAACAAAAAAGAGCTCAAAAAAAAGTATGCCATCTAACTTGTTTGATAAATATTAATTTTTGAAAAAAAAAAAATTCAAAAATCGAAGGAGCGGTTTTTTTGTTAATAAATTTTTTATATATAAAATTTCTTGAAAATTAAAAAAAAATAAATTTGGTATGCCAACTTTTAGTATTTAATAAAATACAATTTTTCACAAAATTTTAAAAATAATGGTTGACCTGTTTTCAAGATATTGAATTTTCAAAAAAAAAATTCAATATTTTTTTAAAAATCCAAAAATTATTTTTTTGAAAAATTGTATATGCAAAACTGTTAAAATTGTAAAGGACCTCTTAAATAAAAAATTTGGTTGAAATCGATGCAGCCATTAACGAGAAATTTGAAAACCAAAAAATCGGTTCTATGACAGGTACCGTTAATAACCGTTATAAATATTTACTCTACCAAAATATTTATTACAATAATTAGTAGCACGTATTTTTTTTTTCAAAATCGTTAGAGCCGTTTTCTAAATAAATCAATTTTAGTATATTGGTTGTATGGCAGGTACCGTTATTTTTTGAGCTAAAAAAAAAATTCAATTTCCCCTCTAGGGAATCCCCTAAGAACCTTAAGTTCAAAGTTTGAAGAAAATCGCTTCAGCCATATAGGCTGCAGGCCGAGGTACAGACAGACAGACAGAATTGCTAGACCCACTTTTTTGGCGTTCTCTATCATCGTTATGTTAGGGAAAATTATTATCTGGACTGCAAAAATCCAATATTTGCCGTATACTATATCGCAAGTAAAAATAAATATCTATGCATTTAACTTTTCAAAATATTAAAAATAAATGAACCAACTTTCTCATAAAATTAAGAAGAATGCGTCTAAATGATCATTTCAGCAACATGTGGATTATATCATCAGCTTCGTTTTTCATGTTTTTACTAAAAAGTTAGTTCTGTATTTTTAAATATTTTCAAAAGTAAAAGTATTTGACTAAGAATTGATAATATTGAATTTTGAAAACAAAAATAGTACCTATTTATCTGCGTAAAATTTTGAATTTTTTTTTGTTTTTAAAATTTTCAGTTTGAAAATTAATAAGTAGCATTTCTGAGCTTACAAAATGGTATAACATTTTTTAATAATTTTTCTCCAGAAAATTGCCCTCCCAACTAAAAGGGGGAATATAATTAACATTTCTTATTTAAAAATAAAATATTTTCAAATAAATTTCTCAACAATTTAATTATAATTTGTACCAAACAACTTTTTATTTATAAGACGGAAAAACACTTATAATAAGTTTCAAGCTAAATAGGCCTTCAAAGTTTTTTGTTTGTCTATTTTAAACATGACAAAATTACATGTGAATAACATTATAGATACTACCTTCTTCCCACACTATAATACAAAGGCCAAATTGCATAATTTAATTCAATGTTGGTATAAAATCAAAATACTTAAAAGTTCAACTATAATTTATAATGCACACATGGCCACCTGTGTATCTGTAACAGATTCAGATGGGTATCTTGCCAGAACATAGAAATTCATCCGCCTCGCCGCCTATTGTACAAAAAAAAATGTATCTATACACTGCTATTGTTTTTGGTTGGGTATGCAATAATGAAGCTGTGTTGCTGCCTCACATGCTGCACAACTTTACAATCAAAATAGGTTGAATAACAAAATGCTAATTCTCCACTATTTACACCATCTGGTTGTGTCTACTGATTGGCTAGAACTGAATCTGGCCAAGATGTACAGAATGAAGAAGGAAACTTATACGAGAAGAAACTTAAATCAAACAAAAACAACAACAATAAAATACAAAAGTTGCTACACATTTTGATATACCGCCACCGCCACCGCTGCCGCGCCGCGCCCCGGCCGGCCGACCGCCTTGCTAGTGTATTACTCTGATCAAGGTGTTGGCATTTTCGGAATTCTATTTTCCGTATCTCTATCTTTAGCACGAGGAGGTCGATCTCCTGCTTTTTCGCATGAATGTCTAGTTTTGTTCTTATAGTACACGCTGAATGCACATTCATTCTTGATTGAATTAATTTATCCCAACGTATAACAAATAAGAGAGATTAAGATTACAACAACCAGCAGGAACAGCCACCCTTCTTATACTTACTCTCCATATTACTATTATACGAATGAATCTTCACAACTACATACCTCCGATACAACAACAAAAAAGAAACAATAGCTACAAATAAAAAATAGAACAGAAAATCAGTGCCCTGGCACGCAAGCTACTCTCATATATTTATGTACACATATATTTACATGTATAGAAGCAGTTCCTAATTTTATAAAGCTAAATATTGTCTTGATGCACATAAAATTTAAATTGCAAATTTTCTGCACTTGATTCATGTAATTCTTTGCTTTCTGCAGCGAGAAAAAGAAATATTTTTTTCAATTAATTTTACTGAATGTTTATCATTCAGTGTAAATCAAGATATTTCCAGAAATACTCCCCAACTCAACATGCATATTATACCTGCCATCATTCGCTATCTCTATAATGCAATGAATTTGCGCGTTTTAAGTGAATGAAGTATAACCAAGAACATTTCTTTTCAAATAAAAAAGAGAGTATCTATACTCGTACCTTCTACTCGTATCTTCTACTCGTGTACCTACATACAAAATTACCCATTTGAATTAAAAACATATATTGAATGCCAGTCGGTCAGCAAATTAAAAGTTATAAAAACACAAATTAACAACAAAACTTATCAATAAATCAGTCGTTTCGGGTTCATAGACAAGGTTTTGTGGTCCCTATTTATTGTTAGTTCAAATTGGTAATTATTTTGGCGCTTCAATTTCATGCTCCATAAAATTGTAGCGTCACAGCGTAAATGTTTGAAAAAAAAAAATAGAACATCAATTAATATCAATAAAACAAAATAAATGAAATGCTTGACTTGCATCAAAAGCTCACTTATTAATAACAAAAGTTTCAAATAAACGTTCAGTTGGAAAATCGAAATCTTTGTAGGCATATACTACTCGATGCGATGCGTCAAAATATTTATATAAATTATAGGTTGGGTTAAATCAATATCTAAATCGTATAGACAAGGGGGAGGAGTTAATCAATGTTCAAAAATAAAAATAGAAACAAAAACAAAAACAAAAACTTACATTTGTTTTAAATTTTGATAGTATAAGCTAGAAAACAATTTTTAGATTTTATTTTTGAATTAAATTAAATTAACAAACAATTTGAAAAATGTATATCCAAGTTCAGAAATTCAGTCTTAACTGACTTTTTTCAAAATTTTACGTTTTTTATTAGGTGGGTACATTTACTTATGTACATATACTATTATTGATTTTAATATTCAATTACTTTACCAGTCTTAAGGCAAAACCGAAGTAATGGATGTACTCCAAAATGTCTGTTATTCAAGCCTGTTGTGAGTTTCACCCGGAAAACATTTCGCCCGAAAATGTTTTGTCCGCCCAGATTTTTAAAAGCTATTGCGAGTTGCACCATCCATTTTACAACAAGTTTGGCCCCGTTCGCCACCAAAAATTAAATGGAAATCTTGCTGTGAAAGACAGTACATATTTCAGAAGTCAATAGTGCCAATAAGGGAATTTTTACGAATACGGAACATTTTTCGCCCGAAACTCACAATAAGGGAAGAGGGAAATGTACATTTTCCGGGCAAATTTTCTTTCACGCGGAACTCACAATAGGGCTGATTGTTCTTCATTTCGAAATATTCAAATTTATTTATTTATTTATATTTTTGAAGTATGTATGTAGGCACATACAGTCGTGGCGGCCTAATTAAGAACGATATTTTTATAAAATTTTAAATTGCATAACTTTTGTTTGGGAAATCTGTTTGGGGTGCATTGACTTGGCATAGTATGGTCGATAAGTTAAAAAAAAAATTGATTTTATTTTTGTTTATCCTTCATTTATTCTTCGGCGTTGGTTAGTTAACTGCTGGGTCGAAACGAAAATTGTCTGTGGTCTCCAAAACCACAGCGAATCGCTTTCGGCAACCACATCAAATAATCCTAATTGATAAATTCAACAGTTGCAAAAAACATACCTTAACGCAAACAAATCACAAAAATCCATGATGATATAAATGAAACAACGAAAACAAACACGAATAACACGTAAATATCACTTTTTCGCACACAACTAATGTTTAATTAATTCTGTTCGAAAAAAAAATAGTGGAGAGTTCTCCAAATAATCTGCTACAATTATCGGTTTTGCTCATTGAACTGTTTGGTTTATCCGCTGAGTACTAGGCTTTCGCTTTAGTCATGATGTTTCTTACTGTTTCTTTCATTTCATCATTGCTTTCGGTGATATAGAGCCAATTTATTCCCTATTGCTCAACTTTATGAAAACTCCAAAGTTGGCCAACTTACAAGTTGACTTCAAATCCGTAGTTGAACTGAAAGTTGAAAAATGCTTTTATTCACTACTTCGAATCTGAACTTCAGAGTTGAAATTCAAAAGTTGACCAACCTGCAGTTTCTTAAATATCCTTGGGATATTTGTGACACATGACGCACAAGACGTTATTTTCAACTTTTATTTTGCATTAGAATTCATTTTGCATTTTGAATAATTTTTCATTCCATGTGAAGCGCGGAATCAAAAAAATAGCAAGCTTAATTGAAAGCTATACAAAACGGATTAGGTACAAATTTTATTTTTAAAGCAAATAATTAACACATATCTAGCGATAAGATGTGACTTTCCACACACCATAATTTGTTCTTATAACTATTTTGTTTTCCTAAAATGAAATTATAAAGGAAGAAACACAAATTTTCACAGAGAAGAATAATGTAGGGTCAAACAGGAAAAGCCAAACAAAGATCAACAACTCCATGAAACGTAAAAACTGTTGTTGTGAAATGAAATCATGAATGGATCGATGTTCATGAGTATGTTTTTACATTTGTCCGGCGAAATCGTCGCCCACTAAACTTAAACATCACAAGACCAGCAAATCATTCCATATACAACATGGAACACAAACACAATACTGAAGTGTATTGATATTGTACACTTGTTCTATTTTTTGGTGGGAAAAAGGCACCAATTTTATAAACAAATTTCAATTATAAAAATATAAAAAAAAAAATATGAAACCAAAAAAAAATCATGCGGTCCTCCATCTTAGTACTAACTCACCCGGCGATGCTTGAATTCGGTGATCGGTCGATAACTGAATAGCATGAATGAATGGACAGAAATGAAGATAAATCCCAAGTTTGGTCGCTAACTTCTACTATTTCGGGGAGTTAAAAAAATCCAAAGTTGATCAACTCTAGATTTTAAAATAAATAGTTGAAAACGTCAACATTGAGTGAATAAAAACTATTTCTTAAGTTGACTGGTAAAATCCCAGAATTATGTTCAACTTTGACTGAATAAATTAGGCCTTAGTTACGTTTGTGTTTCTTTTTTATTTTGTTGTTTATTGGAGACTAGAGACAAATTAAGTTTATCATCAGCAGCGTACTAGGCTTATAGAAAATTATAAAAGTGTGCATGACAAAATTACAAATATATTTGAAAACTAAAATAATTATTTGTTTTTTCAAATCTAAATGTAGACCTTTTAATTCTTTTTTATGCATTTATGTAGGCACCTACATTCGTGGGTATATTTCTATTAAATCTGATTAAAAAATGGGCACGACTGGATCGCACAAAACTTACTCTCGTAGCTTACAACTTTAACGTAGCTTGAAATAGGTTCCATACCATTATGATATCATTAAAAAAAAGTTTTAAAAACATTTTAAAATATTAATGATTAGTATGAATTATTATAAAGTATTTTTTTTAATAGCTAAAACAGATAGAGCTCAAAAAAAAGTATGAATATGAATATGAATTTATGGAAAAAAAATCGTTAAAGCGGTTTTTTTTAAATTATTTTTGTATATATAAAAATTCTTGAACATTTTTAAAAATACAATTTGGTATGCCAACTTTTAGTATTTAATAAAATACAATTTTTCACAAAATTAAAAAAAAATTCATTAGCCCGTTTTCAAGATATTGAATTTTCAAAAAAAAAAATTTAATATATTTTAAAAAATCCAAAAATTATTTTTTCGAAAATTTTTATATGCAAAATTGTTGATATTGTAAGCGACCTTTTGGAATTTTGATTGAAATCGGTGGAGTAGTTAACGAGAAATTTGAAAACCAAAAAATCGGTTGTATGACAGGTACCGTTAATAAACGTTATAAAATTTTTTTTTTCTACTTAAATATTTATATTAATAATTTTAGTACCTCGTTATTATTTTTTTTTGAAAATCGTTAGAGCCGTTTTTGAAATAAATCAATTTTTGAATATTGGTTGAATGACAGGTAGGTACCGTTAGTTTAAAAAAAAAATTTCAATTTCCCGTCTAGGGAATCACATAAGAAACTTAAGTCCAAAGTTTGAAGAAAATCGCTTCAGTCGTTAAGGCTGCAGGTGGAGGTACAGACAGACGGACAGACAGACAGAATTGCGAGACCCACTTTTTTTCGCGTTCTCTGTCATCGTAATGTTAGGGAAAATTATTATATCGATTTTTTTTTACGAATCCTAAACTTGCCTTATACTTAGTATATCGTAATGAAATTACGTAACAAAATGAGATAATATTCCTTATAATTTATCGACATAAGTATAACCCTGTCATACATTGCGTACTTTATCAACTTGTAATTTCACACGAAGATATCATCTATATATGTGAGCAAAGCAAAGGCAATCAAAAGTCGCATCATCATCATCGCAGTGCAGTATAACACACACTGATAATGACTAACAACTGTCAGAAATTAGAAATCCATAAATATTTATTTAACTTAAAAAGCCATAAGACAATTCACCCAACCATCCGACACTCGCAGTCACATAAATCAATTCCAAAAAAATTAACAGATAAGAGCGCCACCATCACCGCCAGCACATAACAATTCATCGTCATCGCGCCATCGCATCGCCGCCGTCGTCGTCGTTGTCGTTCCGGGTTGCAGCAGCAGATTTTTGTAACTTGTTTTTTTATCATTTAAAAGCTTATTTTGTACATTGTTTAATACAAAAACAACAACAACGGCCACCAAGTTTTGAGCACAAAGTGAAAGGGAAAATATTCTCCCAGGACCACCATGTGATCTCCTCCACTGATACCGTGTGTCATGCTCATAGTTACTGCTCTTAGCCATGCCGACAACACTAGCTATAACTGCTGCTGCTGCCACCGACGCCACCGCCATAACAAACAAACAACGTAAACAAACCTCAGCCACAAACAAACCGAACAACCAGCCAGCCTAACAGGCAGCTCCAACTTACTAACTCTGCACTCCTCCGTTTACTCCTTTACCACCAAAAACACAAAAGGAAAGCAAAATGGCTTCACTTTGGCAGCAGCAGTAGTGATGCCAGTTGCCAGTAAATAGGTAAATAAATGTGCACTGTTGAGTGCCATGGTCAGTGAGTAGTCAGCTGCTGCAGCCTGTTTGCAGTTACTGGTTGCATTGTGGAGTGTTGATCTGAGAAAAGTTCTCACGGTACAGCGGTGCTGTTTATATGTTGGTTTTGGTTTTGGTTTTGTTTCGTTTTGTTTTTGAAACTCTTTTCACTAAAAATCGCGGACAAGTCGACCAGTTTGTCTGTTTGTTTGTCCGTTTGTCTGGTCATAAGATTTGTATGCCCGTGCATACGTAATGCAATGCAACGCGCATTAAACACTGTAGGCAAGAATTTCACTTCCCAAATTAGCAATGCAATGAATGGAAGATTTCAATTTTATGAGCAAAATTAATAATTGTACCTACACTTTTTTTGAAACTGATTTTATTGTCCGGAACAATAATAGTGTACGAAAAAAAAAAGCTTTTAAGGATCCATATTTTCCTTCCACCTCAAAAAACATGCATAGAACTTATCTATATTTTCACGGATCCTTTCGATTTTTGGTTGTCATGGGTTAGAACATTATGTTCAAGTTTTATCAGTGCAATATTGAGCTTCAAGTTTTTGGGAGGGCTTACTGGTAATAGTTTTACTCTTCCACACATATTTGTATGGACTCTTTTGACTATTTTTTTCTTTATACAAATGAGACAAGTGTTCCAAATTTCATCATCATACCGTTTGGAACTTGTTTATATTATGCTTGTTGCTGTGCAAATTTAGTCATTATTTCAAAAAAAAAAAATAATCTTTTTTCTAGGGTATAGTTGTATTGCATTTATTTTTGTTTCATAGTATTGCGCATAAACATATAATGGACAAAAAATATAAATATCCTATGTTTTTTTGTTATTTTGCGTCATCGTCCGATGTCTGGTTCTCGATTTATAGGCCAATTTATGTGGAATTTTGTTGTTATAACCTGGTAAGGAAGCAACCCTCACATCGTCTATCTGCCAGTGTTGCCACCGTGGCACCGTGGTAAGTTAAAATATGGACTATTAGTGTACCAAAGTTCATCCCGTCAGGATGAAGTGCAAGGTTGATGCCCCTAACGCCTTAACTATCTGTACGCATAACTAAACATACGGGCATTTGTATCTACGTTTAATTATATTTATACTATTATATGTAACCAACCAAACAGATGATATTTTAACCTCCCTGATTGCCAATGGCAAACATCAAAGCTTCAACTGCCTCTTCATCCTACACATATCCTGCTTTGGCTACCATGACTCTCTCACATAAGGCTAAAAAAAACACAACAACAAAATACAAATATAAAAACGAAATCCCAAACCAGGTTGAACGCCTGTGTACCCCTTGAGCGAGCCAAGCTTGAAATCTGCACGCCACCGCATAAAACCACACTTCAGCAAGACGACGGCAATGCCGCCACCGCCACCGCTACCGCCACCGCTACCGCCACCATCACGCGTCCAGCCCGGACGAGGCCAACGAACGAAAAGTATACTGTGGGAACTTTATGATTGGTGACACATAATTGGCGCTGCAATGCGCATTCCTCGAGAAAGGCCATTATAATTTCAACTAACCAGATGTATTGCTCGTGCGCACTCTCCCAGACCCCACAGCACAAGAAGACGCAAAAAGGGGCATAAAACCTGTAACAGCCTGTTGGCCGCACACCCAGCTTCACTATGCCGCAGGCCGCAGCACAGAGACTTCACCGAGGACGGTGTTCAAGATAGGCTCTAAAAGTTAGCCTAAGGTAAATGTGACGGCGGCAGTGGCAGCAGCGCAGCGGTTTGGTGATCTTGAATTCAGATAATGTGGGCCAGAGCAGGCACTAAGCTAAGCATTTTGTGTGCCTGCTGCGGTGCCAAAAGAAGCTGTGCCGCTTTAGCCGTAGTTGGGGCTACATGTTCCAAGTTCCCATCAGAGCTCTCTCATAGCAATGGTGGGGCACTTTACAGGACGAGTCGTATATTTCTGTATTTTACAATTTTGGGAAGTACGCACTACCATTCGCCAGGCTGACTGCTCTAAGGTTCATTTAATAACTGTGAATCATGTTGCAATCACTTAACATTTTAATCGATCGTTTGGCGTATGAGAGTCGGTGGTGGTACTGATGGTAGATGGTGCTGGTGGTTGATATTGCCCTTGCTCTCTCTCTTTTGCTGGTTGTAATGAATGTGCTGATGTTGGCCCATAGCGCCTCATCATCGTCATCGAGCAAAAGAAACGCCACAGATCCTGCTATAAAATGGAAGAATAAATAAATCCCAGGCCATAGCGATAAGCGATCGAATTATTGAGGTGGGGTTGTGTCTTGTCTGGTATGTATGTACCTGTACCTATATAACTTACTCTGGTCGTCGTCGTCGGATACAACAAAATGGACAGACAGACAGACGATTGCGAGCTGGAAATTAATTTTCGTGTTGGTGGGACTTTTAAAAGCGCGAGTTCCCGCGCACCGTGTCGTCGTCGCGACGCATCGACTTCGTCGGTGCCGTTCATCGTCGTTAAGCCATGATTAATTCGATTTGCAATTGGTTTGGATATGAGGTGAGCGCATTCGGGTGAAAATTCAGCTTTGATTAAAATGTTTTCATGATCATCGCATATGAGATTACCCAGAAGAATGCTTCATAATTAAACGGTTTTTTTGTTTTATTTTCAGTTGTTTTTTTTTTTTTTTTTTTTTTGAAAGATTTTATATTTTATTATTTAATATTATTGAAGCACATGATATATGTTGAACTCTTTAGTTTTACTTTGGTATTACCTTATAATTAGATTTTTAATTTAAATGGTTTGAATTTGATGTTGCAAATATTGTCATAAGATTTTAAATAATCGCTTACGCCTATTATGCAGATTGCGGCAAATTCGGCTCCCATATAAAAATCTCTATAAAGAATAGCTTGACTTTTGGAAAGAAATAAGTTGGAAACTAAAATGTTTGCTCATTCTGCGTCAGGCTATCATGCAAATTAGTTTCGAAAACTCTCTAGTCCGTAATGTATCCATGATACCAAGTGTAGAGCTAAAGCTCACAGATTTTTAAATTACATCGTTGAAGCAACGAAATTCTTATGAAAGCATCAACGCGGAAAAATGTTCATGGTAGAGAGTTTCACAAATTGCAATCAAAAAAAACTCAAAAAAAAAAACACAAGAAATCACATAAGAACATGATGTAATGAAAAATACATCAAAAACAAACACGACCAAACTTTTTTTCAGCAAACATTGGTCCAGGCAATTCATTCTGAGTGTAAAAAGAGTGGAAACTTCCACAATTAGTCTGGTGTAATGCGCCGATAGCAGTTTGGAGAGTTAAATTATTAATCTAATCAGATTGTATTGAAAAATGTCTCCACTTTTTTGTCCCATACAATTTACTGTCCGGAACAATCAAAACACCATCTCCGTCTTGTTTTAGTGTGTCTTTTCGCTAAAACATAGTTAATTATTATTTTTTCGTTTGCAATTGAGCTCTCCGTGAATATGTTTTAGCTTTTTGCATTTGACTTTATCAATTGAAAATGATAAAATTGGTGATTTTATTGTGAAAATAGTAATCGCAAGAACTGCCTTAAGGCAGGATTACCTTTATCATCTATAGCTTAGATCTGAAAAATCAAATATCTAGCTCAAGTATTAACCTCAAAAAGTCTACACAAAACAGACTCAGCAAAAATAAGTCTTGATTTGATGTATCTAATTCAATACTACCAATTAGTTAATGCATCACGCAAATGAAATATAACCCGGGCGTGAGAATAAAACAAAAAAAAAAAACAAACCCATAAAGCACTCTAAGTTGAAGCTAACCACGAAGGCCGAATACTTTATCTTGCATTAATGGCTCTATACCACACCACTACCACAAGTACCTGCGAAGTCTTACTCCAAAGCAAACAAAAATTGATTTAACTTTCAATTTAAATTAATAAGTTAGTGTAAAGTATTTTACCACAAAAAAAAAAAAGTATAAAATAAAATGCAAAACTAAAAAATACCTCATTTGCTCTTGATAACGTGCAAAATCGAAGGTCGTCTAGTCATTTTTAGTTTTTTTTTTGTTGTTTTTAATATCTTTGAATAAATTAGATTAAAAATACTACACCATGTGTCTGTTTGTTTTTTTAAGCATAAATTTCTCTTTATTTTATTTAATTTTATTTTATAAGAACAATTTTGTTGAGAGAGATATTATCGTCCACTTTACGCGATCGATCAGTCATCATCCACATCCCTAGCCAAACCAACAAAAGAAATACAATGTGATTCGCATGATTCATGCGAATTCTAGAATTAGAATTTACTTATATTTTATTTGTAAGTATTTTTATTTCTATTTCTATTGATACACTTTGGGAGTTCAAAAACTATCAAACTGTATCGTGTGACTTGCAAATTCATAACCTTGAGGCTAGCCAAGGGAAAAAAGCTAGGCAGGAATCGAAATTTAAATGAGGTAAGATCAGAAAGATGAAAAAAACGCATTTCATCAGCTGATTTGGATGAATCGTCTTAATAAAATGTCTTATATGATTGAAAGATTGAAGTGGTATTGGTGAAGATGATTTTGGCGTGCTATACGTCGACACAAAAAAAATACGATTACTTTCCCTCGTGTTCAGATACCTATGTATTTGTACATATGTATTTTTTTTCAGAGTATTTAAATTAGAATATCAATAAAAATAGTAGTGGCGAGTATATTTGAGTGGGTGGGTAAGCGGTCTGTTGTGACTGCCCATGCCTCTACGGGCATTTGCCGTCTTCACTTTTAAGCTTTAACATTTTGTCCCCATGAATATATTTGATATAAAAAAAAATCAAAATAAATATAACTCTGAAATGTTTAAAGAAACTAAACATTTTTTTTAGATTTGATTCTAAAAAAGGCTTGGCACCAGTGTTAACACTGGGACTCATTTGTGTCAAAAGGGACTCATTTTTTTTAGCTTGGCTCAGGGACTCATCTTTTTAAGATTTGACTCATTTTTTTTAAGAATACAAATATATAGTTTTTAATATTATCTACGGTTGAGTCAATTTATAGGTTCAACTACTTTTTATTTCATAATCATGTCGATTACAGAATCCGTAAAACTCGATCCGCTGTGACTCACCAATGCAGTTTTGTCTTTTCTTTTCACGATATATGAGTAAATAGGTAAGATAGGCAATGCACTGCGGATCGAGTTTTACGGATTCTGTAATCGACATGAATAATGTTTTATATTATCAAAAAACTTCGCTTTTTTGTGATATTTGTAAATCGTGTGCGTGATTTATGCAAAAATAGTTAGTTTAATAATGTTTCTGAATAAAATATTTTTTGCTTATGTTTTGAATGTATTTATTTTTTTTTAATAAGAAATAAATAATTGATGAACATATTTATAATTCAATGTAGCTCTTAACGGAGTAAGGTTTTTTGTTTTTAATACTAATACTACTAATTTAAGCGTCGCAAATGTTGAAATTTGTATTAATTTTAAATTTATAATAAAGCACACTTTCAATAACTATGCATTTTTAGAGTAGGGATGTAACAGCAATCGTGCAAAATTAGTTTCTTAACGTTCTGAAATTTTTCATCATCCTTTGATGATTTAGTATTGAATTGTTCGCCTCTTCCCAACAATTTTACACACAAATTAATCCTTACATATAAATTTTAGTTTTTGGAATTTCATAACGGTATTGCCGCTGAGTAGAGCCAAAACTAGCATACATTCAATCTTTTTGTATAGTTGAATTCATGTTTTTTTTTCGTAATTAATTTAATATTTATTTCAATACTTTTTTTCTTTTGTTTGCAATGGTATAAAATTTGTTTTATCAAACATTAACTTGAGTTAAAATAAATCGAATTTTTCCTTTTTACTTTGTAAACGTTTTATACCTTGAGAACGTATCTTTCCAATTTTTTTTCTAGCATATTTACCCGCTAATGACATTTTTAAAATCCAAAAATTTATCAAAGAAAAATTATTTGTTTCAGTATCTTACCATTTATAAAATATATTTATCACATTAGTTTATCCCTGTTTGTTATCCTACTTAAAGTTCGAATTTCAAAAAAACTAAGCAATTCAATTCAGTTTTGAAAGTATTTAGACATTAATTCTAGAACCGATTTAAAAAGAAAAACATAATATTATTTTAATTTATTTAGCATGAACCTTATTTAAGCAAATTTGTCAAAAACACACAATATGAAGATGATACAGAGTATTGCGGTCAAATCATTAAATCAAAAACAAAAAAACACAGAACTCCTCCGTCAAGACCTTTTGCAATTATTCAAGTCGATTTGCATTCGCGGTGAAAGACCGCAATTATAACATGCGTGTGATTTCGATACCGCTCGTCATCATTAATCATTAAAAATAATAATTTTCTCGATAAAATCCACTTTATTTTATGAGAAAGATTAATATTAAAACTAAATCGCTTCACACTTCTGACATTTGGAACGGCTTATTGAAATCCACCTGAGCTGTGTGCTAAGCATATATACGCACAATAATTATCAAATTTGTCCTCCAAACCTCTCATCTCCCGCGTTTTAAGACGCGTAAAGCGTTTATATACAAACAAATATCATTTGCCAAAGGAACTATTGCCATCTATTTTTGTCATCACTTCTCCAAGTAATATATAGGTCATTCTCATTGATGATCATGATGATTATATTGCTGCCAACGCATTTGGCCTCCATCACTATCACACACACATCTAGTTCCCCTCCGATAGATGACATTTTACTTCGCGTTTTCAGGACCCGATGATGGTGCGAGGGTGACACACAAACAATATAATGATTCAAAGGTTGTATTTTTCCACGAAGCTATACAACAAAAAATAAAAATATCACAGAAAAATTATAAAACAAAATATTATTAATTTTGTTTTCTTTTTCTATTTTAGTTTTCATTTCGCATAAACATTTATGATTACGAGCAGAATATATTATTATAATATTATCTGTGCACATTTATAATGTCTTACTTCTTTTATAGTTAATAATTTATGGATATTGTTGATGATCCATGGCAATTGAAATTTAATTTATATCATAAAAAATAACGTTCAATTCAATAATTTATGAATTTTAAAGGAAAACAAAATAATTATGTAAAATACAATATAAAATGCTAGATAAAAAATATAATTTTCAATATCAAAATAGAAACAAATGGTTTTGAATAAAATATTAATTTTATTAAATTAATTCTTTCTTCAAATTTAAAATATTTGTTTTTTTTTTTCTATAAACATTTATTAAGCTGGGAATTATTATGTATGCGTTTGTATGTGCTTCTTCGTTGATGTGCATTTTGAGGACCTACACAAGTAAAGAATATAAGAAGAAGGCAAACGTAGGCAATAGAAAATGTACTCGTTTTGTTTTAAGTTTAAGACAACTAGATTTATTGAAAAAAATTCAATTGAAAGTTTTTTTTTGCGACCTATGGTCCAAATTTTGTTTATCAGGCCAAACCACATTTGACATGACAAATAGAAATCATGATAACTATGTAGTATAATCTGGTCTTCCAAAAATTTTGTCAATTCCTTAAAACAAATTATAACGGAATTAGGTAGGTTTTTCTCTTAAAAATCAAAAATGTTTTTAGCCTTGCATTTTGTAAGTCTCTTTAGCAAGAATGGAAAATGTTGACTCAGATTGTTTGTTTGTTTTTTTTTTTCACAAAATAACGACAAAAATTTGAATGTGGGCTTCAAAAGTTGCGAACACCAACACCGTATTTCAGTTATAACTTTTATTTAATCGGATTTAATGTTAATTGAGGTCCAGTGCGGGGTGAAAGTTAACTTACCAAATTTGTCGAGTTAACTATGGATTAACACTTAACAAATGCATTTGATATTTTATCTTCTGTGTTTTTAGAGTTTTAAGAGTCTTTCTGCTTTAAATCTTTAATTAAAAACTGATTCGTGACGTAACTGTAGACGAATCTATTTCCAGAGATAACTAGCTCTGGCTTAACTCATAGGCGCCCGCAGGATTTTTTCCAGAGGGAGGGGGGGGGGGGGTCAGATAAAAACCTAATATGAAATTTTTGAATTCGATGTCGCATAGGTCAGTTGTAAGTGATTTTATTTTAGGACTAGAAAATGTGACATTTTATTCGTGTTGACGTTAAATAATTATTAAAGGAAGCAAATATATGATTTTTCTTCAACATTTGTTGCTTAGTGAATAGCAACTGCAACCGCCTGGGCTCTTTTCCAAAACGGTCAATTATTTCGTTATAAAAGTTTGTTTGTTCTTTGACAATATCACAACCAATCAAGTCGTTTGTCGGTCATTGTGGATCTAAGCCAAGTTTTTACTTTGCTTAAGCTGCTGAACGATCGCTCAGCGTTGCCAAAGTTGTTGGAGTTGAGAGCCCTATACAAAGAGCTGAAAAAATCGATGGATAAAACTCCTCTTCACTGTTCATTAAATTAGAAATATTTGAACAATCATTTCCATTAGTCTGCATTTTGTTAAAACTTATTATCCAGAAAGCAGCCATATTTCTCCATTATTTTCTGTATAATTATATCGAATTCTTATCCATAATTTGCATATTTTTTGGTGATAGCTGAAATAGTGAAAATGCAGCTTCACTTTCTTCTTTGATCGATCAATTTGTTTTTGAATTATTCTTGGACAGCTTACAACTATGCCTGATTCACTCAAGCATTTTTCCATTACCTCCCATAGAGATTTGAAGCAATTGTCAGCATCCTCTCGATTTTGTTGAAACAATTTATTCAAAGTGTTGACCTGAAAAATATTAGCAACAGGTTCTAGCATCGATGAGTAATGTGACATCACAAACAAACAAACTAAAAAGGTCGAATTTGTGCAAGAGTTATAAAGTTGGAGGGCTCGTTGCTTTGTTATTCTATTAACCTCTTCCGAAAGCTTTTGCAGTGCCTCAATTACAACAACGATATGCTCTCTCAGAATTCGAATGCTTTTGTATTTTGTCGTCCAACTTGTTTCACAAAACAGAGGAATACTGGGTATAAATTTTCGTCGTAAGGGGCTCTCGCGAAAAAAAGTTATAACTTCCTTAATCGTCCCGACAGCATTTCTGATTTCAGAAACTTCGCTTCCGCCGTTAATGACCAGATTAAATTTGCCTGCGGATTATGTCCTGTATCAAGCCTAAAAATTCTTCTCGCACGCGGAATTTTCCTGTTGGCATTTTTTGCACAAATCGAATGCCTTAAGAGAGTTGTTCTGTGCCAGATATATCACTTGATTCATCCGCAATAACCGACAAAAATTGGCTTTTGTTGGCGTCTTCAATTAGTTTCTCTCTTGAAATTGCATTACAGATTTCAATCAGTTCATTTTGTGAACGGTGAGAAATATATGTTGCATTTGCAGATGGTCTTTTAAAATTAACTCTCCGGCATCTTCTCTGAAATGCAGCAAGTCGTTAAAAACTGCAGTTTCATCCGTCTACATAAGTGTTGATTGTCGTTTTGATGACTGCTCTCTCTATCTTTGCCTATAGATGTGATAAAGACTAGCTATAGTCTGGGGAAAATTGACCTGAACCCAAAAATTTGTGTATATACAAAATGTTTTGATGGTATCCGCATAAAAAAATAGTGCTGAATCTGAATATGCCGGGTATACCTCTGGCAACCTTGAGGATTTTTAAATATGACGTTTTGAAGGGGAAGAGGTTGTTGTGCATCAAACGGAAAAAATTACTTTGGTACAATCTATGCATATGGCACATGATTTCAAGGAACCTTTCAATGGAGAACCTAATGAAATTAAAACTAAGACGATAGGACTACCCAAACAAAAGTTACAGTCCTTTATATGTAAGTGTGACTATATTTTTAGTACGATATGTAAATATTGTGGAAACCCTTTGGAAATAATGGCCCGGTAATGAAACTTGGTATATTTGTTGCATTCCTCATGAATACCAAGATATTTGATAAAAATATCTATCGTAAAAAGTTGCTCTTCAGTCCAAAATCACACATTTTCTTTAACCCTAAAAAAACACCCTTCCTTCCTAAATATTTGTATAGACTCTTTTGATTCTTGATTCTAGTGACACTTTTAAGATTTGCACCAAGTTTCACGAGGATAGAATTTTTTGTCACAAGTGTTTTGGTATAGTCCAATACCTTTTTCTACCTGTCAAAAAAAGCATCCTTTTACAAAAGATATTTTTATTGAATATTCTTATTCTCGGTTAACATAAGAAGTGCAACATTCAAACCAAGTTTCATCAACGGACCAATATTTCCAAAGGGTTTCCGCAATACAAACTTATCGTACTGAAAATAAAGTCACACATACATAAAAAGGACTGTAACTTTTGTTTGGGTAGTCCTATCGTCATAGTTTTAATGTCATTAGGTTCTCCATTAAAAAGTACTTTAAAATCATGTGCCATATGCATAGATTGTACCAAAGTAATTTTTTCCGTTTGATGCACAACAACCTCTTCCCCTTCAAAACGTCATATTTAAAAATCTTCAAGGTTGCCAGAGGTATACCGGGCATATTCAGATTCAGCACTCTTTTTCCATGCGGGTACCATCAAACATTTTGTATATACCGAAATTTTTGGGTTCGGCTCAAAAAGGCCACTTTTTCCCTAGACTACTATCTTCAAATCGACAATCAACACAATTGATTCCACCCCTGATAATGATAAAATCCCAAGGCAAACCATGGACCTGGGGGTCAATCCTCGATCTGTGAAGCTATGAAGTGATAAATTTTCCAAAACTTCACACGCTTATAACTCTATTCTAGATGACTGTTTAAAAGTGATATTAAATGTCAAGTATTGATAAAAAATTACGAAGTTTTGACATTTTATTTCACTTTTTCACACTCATCCAGAATCGAAATATTAAGGTTTGAAGTTTTGTAAAATGTATCACTTCACAGCATCACAGATCGAGAATTGGCCCCCTGGAAACAAAGCTGCCAAGAAAATAATCATATTTCTGAACAAAACAAAGAGTAAAATGAAAGTGGCTATACACGGCTGGGGGCAAACAATGGACTCTGACAAAAAAGTACATTTAAACAGTCGTTTTTGTGAAATTTTTCCTAGTTAATAATAAAAATAGAACTAGTATGGTTGTTCGGCCAGAGGCAGGGGGGGGCAAGTGCCCCCTCCCTGCGGGCGCCTATGGCTTAACTCACCACTAAAACACTGGGCCTAAAAATGTGTACTTGTTATTTGAATTGTTTGTAATACAAGTATTCAGGCAGTTCAATTTGAGTCTTAAGACGAATTCAGGATAAATTATTGTAAGTTCAATTGAGTTATATTCACATTGACAAAGTATTCATTTAAAAGTCATTATTAAATACCTAAACCTTTGCCTACATTAGTAAATGTAAAGCATACACAGATCATAGAATATCAGCAACATTGCACCACAATATATTCTTCAAACTTCCAATTTCAATTGGTTCACTGTGGCGTATGTGGAACGTTTTTTCTTCGATTTTCTTGTGATTGTTTGTTAATTTTTTTTTATCGTCGTTGCACAATCAAAGTTTTAACCCACAATTATCGAAATGATTAGTTCCCCTTCTTATAAGACAATTGAACGCACTCACGATCACAGATCTTCATAAATCTGCTAAGTAATTTCATGCATGAAATGCTACTTATTGAAGCATTGCAAACACAAAAATTGTCGTGGATGTTAAACACAACGAAAATAATGTATAAATCTTTGAAATACACAACAAAATAAAAAACAAAAATATTTTCAATACAAATAGAAATCTGATTCATCATCGTGGCTAAATTTATAAAATACAAGAAATCTAAAATAAAATGCTAATGTTTCCAATAAAAGTCACATTAATTTGAAAACCAAGTTAAAATTTCTTTGTATTTTGCTAAAAAAAATCACTCAAAACGACAGAAGGACGACTAAAAAAAAACATACTCATAGCAATTTACAGAAATAAAAGAAAAATAACAAAACCACCGTTCCTACTATACCACTCACTATCGCGAAAATGAAGGAGAAAAAAAGTGACTCATAAAATTTCTAAATAAATTAAAATGTGTTTGAAAAAAGAAAATTAACTTAAATAAAATGAAAAAAAATGTAAAGAACTCGTGAAACTTAATTTAGCACACTCTGCTCCTCAAAGTCAGACCGGCGACGTATAGACTATCTTAAATATCTTGATATATATGTGAAAATGTTTAAGAAAATAATTTAGAAAAAAGATCTAATAGTATAATAGAACGAATAATTTTAGTACAATCTCACGCGACAAGATATACTATATATTTTGCGAAGGAGTTACAAATCTTTTAAAATAAAGAAAACCTTTTAGTCCAAAAAAAAAAATAACTTTAAATCTCTAGGGTTTTTATATTAAATTGCAAAAAGTGAATAGATAAATAATCGATTTTTTTTAAATATTGATTTTAATTGAGTTATATACACTCCAATTCACTCGTTTAAATACAGATTTTTTTAATAAACTTTTAACTATTTCTCTTTAACCTTTTATAATTATTACAAATCTAATTTAAGACTTTATAAAGTGTTATATGGGGATTAAGATTCAGGAAGAATTTTGAATCCTCCTAAAAAATTGTTAGTCTTATGGCTATTTGAACAATTTTAGTCAGAAAATTGACCTTATTTTTTGTGTCATTCGTTCAAATACACCTTGAAAAACAACCAATAGCTCAGAAAATCGTTAAAAATAGTGTGCAAAAAATCAAATAATCAACAGTTAAAGACAATTTTTCATGAATTTAACAATTTTGCCAAAAGGAAGTGTCCTAACCGAAGAGAAAAATGCTCAAATTCAAGACTATCAGGACAATGGTCATAGCAGTCGATGGGAAGCTCAAAACATTTGACTTAGTATGCAGCTACCTTCGATATAGGGAAAACGATAAAAAAAAATAACAAACCGCTAGCGAACATGGCTACATCACCTCAAGAAAGACAACGCATACTCCGAAAAGTCTCAAATTCAACATTATCAGTTAGCAAAATCAATGGTAAAACCATAGTCAAAGCCACCAAAAATGCTTTTTATCAGATTGTCCGGGAAGCCACACATTTCAACCATCTGAAAACTTAAAAAGATCCACCGAAAGCGGGCTTGAACAGATCTGCTTCGTGAGCTTTTAAAGTTGAGTTAAAGATGAATTATTGACCAATTCGTAGTATACTTAAAGAGTGGATAAGATAAAAATCTTGATTTATCCTTCGGCTTTTTTGGTCACAATGGATATGGCAACGAAACAATCAAGTTACATTTGCTTTTCCCGACGTTTCGGCAGGGGTTGCTGCCTTCTTCAGGGGAAATTTTGTAAAAATATCAAAAATTGTAAAAAATTTACATTGAATAAAATGTTTTAAATTTATGCACTTCAAAATGAAGTTCAGTCTTTATTTATAAAACTTTGTTTTTTGTTTATTCTTTTTAAGTTTTATAAAGTTTTATAAATAAAGACTGAACTTCATTTTGAAGTGCATAAATTTAAAACATTTTATTCAATGTAAATTTATTACAATTTTTGATATTTTTACAAAATTTCCCCTGAAGAAGGCAGCAACCCCTGCCGAAACGTCGGGAAAAGCAAATGTAACTTGATTGTTTCATTGCCATATCCATTGTGACCAAAAAAGCCGAAGGATAAATCAAGATTTTAAAGTTGAGTTAAACTGCGCCTTAATACAAAATACGCTGTCTAAGATAATGGCATCAGGTGGTTCTAACTAAAAAAAAAATAAGTTCAATTTGGATGGTCCCAGCAGATATACATTCTATTAACATGACATGAGAAAAGAGAAAAGAGAAAGTAGGCTGTGGTAGTAGACACAAGAGAGGAGGCCATTTAATGGTATGAGGCGCAGTATGCTATTAATACCCCGTTTAAATCAACTTTAAAAGCCTACGAATAAGATCTGTACCAGCCTGATTTCGGTGGATCTTTTTAAGTTTTCAGATGGTTGAAATGTGTGGCTTCCCGGGCAATCTGATAAAAAGCATTTTTGGTGGCTTTAACTACGGTTTTACCATTGATTTTGCTAACTGGTAATATTGAATTTAAGACTTTTCGGAGTATGCGTTTTCTTTCTTGAAATGATGTAGCCATATTCGCTAGCGGTTTGTTATTTTTTCATCGTTTTCCTTATATCGAAGGTAGCTGCATACTCAGTCCAATGATGTGACCTTCACATCAACTGCTATGACCATTGTCCTGATAGTCTCGAATTTAAGCATTTTACTCTTCGGTTAGAACACTTCCTTTTGGCAAAATTGTTAAATTCATGAGAAAATATCTTTAACTATTGATGATTTGATTTGATTACATACTATTATTCTTAACGATTTTCTGAGCTACTTGGTTGTTTTTCAAGGTGTATCTAAACGAATGACACAAAAAATAAGGTAAGAGTCTTTGACTAAAATTGTTCAAAGAGCCATAAGACTAACAATTTCTTAGGAGGATTCAAAATTCTTCCTGAATCTTAATCCCCATATTACACCTCATAAATTCTATAATTACATTTGTCATAATTACAAAAGATTATATAGAGAAATCGTTAAAAGTTTATTGAAAAAAATCTGTATTTAAACGATTGAATTGGAGTGTATTACAATTAATTTCATTTGATTTGTTATCTGATGTTTAAAATAAATATAAATGTACCAACAATTTTTTTTTTAAGGATTTCTATTCAAATTGCTTGCCAGACATAAGTGGAAAATAGGTAATACATTATACTTTTAAGATTTACGTTGAAAACTTTCAAATACTTATGAAGTGTCTATTTAATTTCTGTTGAAACTTCTTACCGTCGCATTTTCCTTGAAAAAAAAACTTCAATGTTAGACCAGATTATACCAATCAGAACAAAATAGATTTTCGACACTTGTAACGTTGTCAGGCAGGGTTTTCTTTATACCAGTCAATACGAGCAAATGCGATAGGATGCGCTTTTAATTACATACTAGACGTAAACATTAGTGGTATAAACACAAAATGTATGGCATAATCAGAAGTGTCAAAACGGTATTTTTTTAATTACAATAATTGGCGCTACCTAGTGATGATAGACGAACATAAAGACGTGATTATATTGCTTTGTGCACTCAGTTCAGTGCATTGAATTGGTCTTATTATCATTGGATATGAAAAAGCAAGTGTTAGTAAGCTTTTTTCTTGGAAGTAATTTGGATGATGTTATGTTTATTGCAATTTCTTTGTTACTTTCGAATAAGAGAACATAAAAATAAAACTGAGCTAGCAAATAAAGGTCCACAATAAAAAACATTCGACCTCATCTAGTAAAAATGACTAGAATTGTCTAAAAATACACCGAGAAATCTTAGACACAATGGAAACAAGCGTTGTCGACTGTTTGGCCACGCAAGCCTTTTGTTATAAAAATAAAAATAAATATAAAAATACAAATAAAAGGTTTTCTTGACATCCTTGTTGATTTTTTTTTTTTTGTTTTCTTTTGTTTTGGTTAATCTTATTTATTTTTTATTTATTTTTCTTATTTCTCGACCCAATAATGACGCATAGAAGAAATACAAAAATTAAAGTAAATAAATCAACCAGGCCAATAAACTAATTTTTTGTATGTATTTTTGTTGAATTGTTTATTCTTTTAAATAAAATTTACGAATCATCAGTTAGCTACTCATTTATTATTTTGTTAAGCTTTAATGAAATGTATCAACACAATTTACTATAGCAAATCATAATTAAAAAATGTTGTAGAGTTAATAATAAAAAAAGAATCAAAATCGTATTCACCTGTGAACTTTTCATTAAATTTGTATATGTATATGCAGAGGGCTTGCATATAACTTATAGTTGCGAAAAAATAATGATTATAGTTTCCAAACGATTTTCTTTTAAGTTTAATCAAAGAAAAATTTAGCCTCTTACTCAATTATAAAGACTTATAAAATTAATTTAAGTGACACTATAAGACATCTATTAGAAATTATTATATTTTATGGAATTCGACTTATGATAATGTAGGCGGTGTGACGAAGAATTGTCAAATAAATTATTTATACATCTAAGATTTTTACTCTTTTCTATGTATTGGTTGTATTTAACCAATTACAGTAAAACTTCTTTATATCGAACCTTCAAGGGATCAAGAAGTTTTTGTTTTACGTTATAAGGACGTTTAAGTTAAAATTGTTTTGTTTTTTATCATGTTTTATGTTTTTTAATATTGGTACTTTTGCAATTTAAAAAAAAAAAAATATTAAATTAAGATCATTTTTGTAATACACCAAGAGATGCCGACCAATAATTAGTCTTTTTTATAATTAAATTATTCAACAGTTTTTTTTTTATACTAATATGTTTATTTCGTTACATTAAGGGAAAGCCCAGTTTTTCAGTGCAAGATCATCCGACTTTTCGAGTTAAACTCGAGTAACAGTTCGAATTTGATGATCTACCTCTAGTTTAACTATAATCTATTTAAGGAAAAGGGAAACAAATTGCTGGATAGAGAAAAAAACATTTTAAAGTAGTTTTACTGTATTTCTATTTGTATAAACGTGGCCGCCGCTAAGGGCATTTTCTCAGTTTTTTGGCAAGCACTCAAATATATTATTCATATTATAAAACTAAAGAGCATAGTACAAATTAATCATAATCAATTTCAAATATTGTTTCTTCTGTCACACAAAAAAAAAACTATTTTTAAATTATTGCATGTTAGTGCAGTTTTGTCGCACAAACTATAAGAAAATATGCCCTTTTGCTTTTAAACATAATGAATGTTCGACTGTGAGCGTAGGTATGGGTTTTGTAAATTACAAATTGAATTTTTTAATTTTTTGGTGGAATATGAAAACTAAGTTAAACGGTATTAATTCACTAGGTGAATCAGTTTTAAAAGGAAGGGAGACATGTTTATTATTTTTTATATGACGAAAGTGACAGCTAAACTACTTCCAAAAGGGTTAAGGCAAGTAGTTTGGTAGAAAGAAAACGATCACACAAAAGTCGTGAATGAATTTTTTTTTTTCCGCCAAAGCACAAATTCAAGATTTAATAGTGTTTGATGTTCAATGAAAGTCCCTCAAGATGGCCCATGCCTTACTTTCTTAATAATAAATAAATGTAATCTGTTTTTTTTTTTAACCAAAATTATGTTAAAACAACAACAAAAATTATGAATGTTATATTTATAAGATTCTCTGGTCTATTCACTCTTACTATACACATTACAAAAATGTCTAAAAATACGCCCATGTGCCAAGTCATTTAGTGCCGTGTCTGCGAATTAAGTATCCCGCTCATGACAACCACTTAAAGAATTATAATACCGTAATAGCATTTCATTCACATTCTGCCCATAGAAACAACAGCTAACGTCACCTTGGTGCAAATCCAAAGAAAATATGTCGTCGCATCGTCATCTCATTCCGGCTGCCATGCCATCTTTGTCGTCGACGGCGCGCGGCAATAGCAGTAGCAGGCACAGCGGGTGGTGCGGTGTGGCAATAGCACCCGGAAGGAGTCTCATTTTGCATAATAATCCGTCAGTTTGGCTGCTCTGCAATTGCTCTAAGCCATGAATATATATAGTGTGAGTCACTATACGCCATGTCAGAATATAATTGGAATCGAACTTATGAGTTTATTGACTCTTTGTATAGCGATATACATACATATGTATAAATGTACATTCCTTCATTATATTTGTTTGGTTTTATATTTAGAAAAAGTCCTTGGAGCGTATCTGTAATCATTTATTAAATGAAACATATAATATACTCGGACTCTTGTATGTGCGAAGAAAAGGATAATTGGCATCATTCCAAGTTTGTTTACCTCAGGTGCACTTTCAGTCTCCGTCTCCATCGTCGCTTGTTTTTTTTTCAGTTGCTAAATTTTGTTTTGATTTTTTATTTTTATTCAAAATTTGGTTTTGTGTTTCAAACATTTGTTCGAGTATTCTCAATTTGTTTATAGGAAACGTGTCTTTCTAATTTGTTTATTGCGAAAAAATGGCAGTTTTTTCTCATATTTTTGAATTTGGAATTTTTTCTCATGGTTTAGTTTATTTTGTGTTTTTTTATAGTTAAAAAGTAAACCAAAAAAACAATTCATTGTTTATATTCTAATTTTTTTACAGCACAGCTCGCATCGATAAAGTCAATAACAGCCAGCAATCAAACTGTGGAAAATGGCAAAGAACTGCGAATTGTGTGCAAAGTGCAAGGACAGCCCCCGCCAAAGGTCACATGGTTTAAGGATCATAAATCGATAAATCGAAATCGGAGACTGTATCAATTCATTCATTATAAGTAAGTTGAAAGTTTAATTTATTTATTTTTAATTTTCAAGATTTTTTTATTTTTGAAATGTGTTATCGTGAATTGAAAAAATATATAACCGAAAAGATACGTTCAAGGGTTCTATTATTTAAAATGTTTGTTTAATAAGGATGTTTAAACAAAACATTGCAACAAACTTAGTGGTGTGTTTTTGAGATTGGGGGTAGTGTGTTTTTGAGCAGGGGTAGCTTTAGTCACTTTTCATATATACTGAAAAAATAAGTTGAATTTAACTTTTTTCTTGTAGATAAAACTTTATAGAAAATATATGTATATGAATATACACACTATATATATATAGGGTGTCCGCCGGCCGGGAAGGTATACTACTTTGTTTTGCCGCCATATTGGTAAACATTAGTCTTGACAAATTTATTATGGAACAATTTCGATAAACCAACGTGTTTTAATCGTTAAAACATTTTATCGAAATCAATCATCGATTACTGTGACGATGAGGAAGTTACGTGAAATTTTTTGGGAGAAACAACGTGCCAACAAAACGCACTATTTATCGTGTAGTGAATGATTTCGAAGAAAGAGGGTCTGTAGGTGATAGACCCAAGCATGGAACACAACGTACTGCAAGATCGGCTGAAAACATTACTGCTGCTTAAGGATGCGTTCAAAACAATCCATCAACCTCAATTCGACGCCGTGCTCAGGAGCTTGCTCTTCAAAGAACAACTTTGGTCACAATTTTGCACAAGGATTTGCATTCGTTTCCATTTAAGATTCAGTTGACACAAGAGCTTCTTCCACAATTTACGCCGCCGGCCGTAAATATGCCAACAGGATGTTACAGCTAGCCCATGAATGGATATGTGAATAAACAGAATAGTCGGTTCTGGGCAATGGAAAACCCTCAAATTATTCATTAGTCACCTTTGCATTCATTAAAAATTACAGTCTGGTGTGCAATTTGGTCAGGAGGAATCATTGGACCTTACTTTTCTGACAATGAAAACGTCGTAACGGTAACTGTGAATGGGGAGCGATATCGTGATATGATTGAAAACTTTTTAACGCCACAACTGCATGCTTTGGGCTTGATTAACATGTGGTATCAACAAGACGGTGCCACATCGCATACATCCAGGATTACAATGGAATTACTGCGAGACCTCTTTCCAAAAGAAGTTATTTCCAGATATGGTGATGTTGATTGGCTTCCACGGTCGCCTGATTTGTCTGCTCCGGACTTCTTTTTGTGTCTTATATCTGAAAAGCAAGGTTTATGCAAACAAACCAGAAACGCTTGAGCAACTCAAACTAAATATTCGTGATGAAATTAATGAAATACAGCGTGAAATGTGTTTAAAAGGGCTCGCATTTGTGAGACTTACAGAGGCGGACATTTACCTGATATTGTATTCCATACATGATTGCCGACATTAAATAAAACATTTATCAATATAAGATCCATTCTCTTTTTTTAATCAAAAATTATAAACAAAGAAAGTAGTATACCTTCCCGGCGGACACCCTGTATAAACAATATACTATAGAAAATTTTATTTACTATAGAACTGGACGGTTAACGCTTTTTTTAACAAGTTTTTTGTTTCGGATGTTAATAAGCTCGTATAGTAATATTGCAAAACAAGATTTATCAAACAAACGTTTTTTTTAAACTTCAAAAATATATTAAAACGGAATTTTAAAAAAATTGCTATACATTGCTATACAATACACTATTTATACATACAGGTGTTTTTCAATTCAAAATGTATGTCAATTAATTGACTGTTGGGCTTTCTTATTAATACTGTCAAGTTACACCTACCAATAAGGCAGTGACAATTTAAATTGTGCGTGCACTTTAACAAAGAGTTGAAAGCCATGTTCCTTTTGATTTTAATGGAGGTAACAAAAATATTTTCATTTTATACAAATGAAATATAAAAAACAACCAAAACCGGAATCAATGCATCGTTTTGATGCTTAAGATAAGCTATAGGCTTTGACAAATCTTCCCAGACCAAGACGAATTTAAAAGGCAAATATTTTCTTTAAAAATTATTTAAAGAAGATACCTGCATAAATTAAAATCTTAGCGAAAGTTTTGAATAAATTTTCCCAATTAAACCGATTAACTGTGAACAATTATTATAATTTCTCAAAGATATCTTATCAAATCAATCGAATATCTAAATCAGCTGTAGCTATACACCTTTTTTTCAAGCTTCAAATATACTGACTTATGTTGATACAACTGAGAAAAAAACTGTTAAATGCGTAACCACTATGATTTAACAAATTTAAAATCCATTAATGAAAAGAAAAAAATAATGTCCAACCATTTAATGTCTTAAAACCTGTGAAAATCCATCAGTCATTCAATTTGACTTTAATTAATTTGTTGAAGGCAGCTTTTAAATTCATTAATCTGTTTATTATTCCTTGTTTAATATAAAAAAAGAAAATAAGAAAATGAAGACAATGAAAAAAAATACAAAAAACAAAAATATTATAAATCACAAAAGCATTGGTGCTTGCTCATTATTAACTCATACAATTGTTGTTGTCTGATTTTGATTTCATAAATATTCATTAGATAGAGATCAAATAAGTTGTTTAAATCTTTTTTGTACTAATTCCGAGTATGACCGCTTATATCCAAGTTTTTTTTCGGAAACAGAATTTGAAAATGTTCGTTTGCATTTCTTTTTTGTAAGTTTCTTCATTTATTATTAGTATTCAATTTTATTTTTGTATCTCAACAGGAGGAGATCGGAACTGATTATTAGATCTTTCAATAGTTCAGACGCTGGGACATACGAATGCAGAGCAAAGAACAAGGTTAATCAAAATCTGGAGAGGAGAATTATAGTGATAAAGGCCTATCCCAGTAAGTGAAATTATAATTAAATTAATTATTATGATGGTTTTTTTATACATCATTTAAATTAAATACTTTTAGAGCCGATTTGTCAATAGCCCGTTAAAGAGTAAGTTATTTACTAGAGGAATAGAGTTATTTGGCTCTTTAACAATAGGATAACAAAATTGAATTTTTCAATTGAGAAAAAATAATCTATAGAATATAATAATTTGAATGTCACTTTCATTTATGTTTGTACATATGTATATGTTTTTGATATTTTTGTTTTTGTATATCGAACATTTCTAAAGTAATTTTAATTTTAATTTTAATTAACGTTTATTGAAATTGCAATGTTGACAAATAGTAATGCTTGACTTTGGAAAAATTTATTCCTATAAATAAATTTTTCTGAATTCTCAACGAGCAGATAAATTAACTGTTTCTATTCCTAGGAACAAGTTATAACTGCCAATTGAAAAATAGATTTTTGCTCTATTTGAGGGTTAAATACTAACTGACTGCTTATCTGACTATTGAAAAATTGGGCCCTTAGTTTTAGTCAAGTTTATTTTTTATTCTGTGTCCCAATTTGTCCCATGTAATCGCAATAAGGTACTTAAACCTTCGTGAATTAAAAACCTAATTTTCACAAGGGCACATGTTCCTATGTTCCACAATGTATTACGTTCCACAGTCGAAATAAAATAAAATTGAATTTTCAGGCTGCCAAATAAAAATAAATCCAGAGGCAATTTTCCTGTTGACAAATTTTATTGGTTGCCAGCTTAACGTACCTAAATCAAACATTCTGCTTTTGATGACGACGCCGACGCTAGATTTATTAAGGTTTCACTTAGTTTCTTATGTTATTTCGCATAAATTATTATAAGCTAGACTTATGTTTTATTTTAATTTTGAAATAGTTATTTTTTTCACTTTACCTCAGTTTCTAAAGTTCTGGTGACATGCTCAAAATTGAAAATTAAGTATGTGAAAGAATGTGGATTGTGCTAATTTTTCACATCGTGAGACATTAGCGGTCGTGAATTTTGACGTTTCATTCACATGAGTGGTCGCTGAGAGCTACGGATTCTAATGCAACATAAACAATTAAAATTCGATTATTGAGTTTAAATTCGAGCGAATTATTTATTTACAATTTACAGTTCGCAGAAGTTTATTGTTGGTAGCGTAGAAAATATTAAAATATAATTTTCGTTATGAAGGCGTCATCAGTTTCTTAAAAACACCCATATCGACACAGTTTATAGAAAAATTTTGAACAATTTTGAAACAGACACAATTGACCGATTCGTAAGAAATAATTGTCGAAAAAAAAACATCTACAAGCGACAAAATTGTCGGAGTAACAGATTTTTATAAATTTGACTTTCTAAAGCTATCACTTTGGAACGTAATCCGCAATGAAATATCAAAATGTTGGAAATTTCCTGCTTTACAAATGGACACATGTACACAATTTACAAAAGCTCCTCAAGGAACGAGCCAAATGCAAAAAAAAATAAAAAAAAACTATATTTACATTTGACCTAAAAGCCTACCAAAACAAGAAATTATATTTATGTATGTATATTTATACGTCATTTTAATCATAAAAAAAGCAGCTTTAAAATAATGATTTAATTAGTTGTGACCCAATAGATTTGTGCAATCTAATGAATTGATAATTAAATGATAAAAATTACTCGTGTTTTTATTGTTGCTTATACATTTTGTTTGTATTTCACCTGAGACTTGTCTCGAGGTGTCATCAAGCTTTAACTATAATTGATAAATTACTTTCTACATATATCGCACCTCCAATAGAAGAACGACTCAAGTGCAAAAATTTCGATCCTTTAAAATACGCAATTTAAAATAGTTAAAATTATCAAGATAAAACTGCCATAACTAGCACTAACGTCTTTGTTCAGCCGAAACTTAAGTAAAATCAAAAAAAAAAAAAGCTGAGTTCACAGTTAGGACCTTGTCTTACAAATCGGAGTAATGTTTTTTGGAGATACTTATTACAATTTACAACTACAAGGTAAGACAAAGAATCTCCAAAACATTTAATTTAAAACAGTGTAACGGTACGAACCGACTTCTGCTTCCTGGAGATAAAAATGTCTACCGGGACTTTTTTGGAAAGAAAAACCTTTTTTTAGACGTTTTGCATAGTTAACTTAGAAAATTGAATTTTTGCACTTGTGCACTTGTTCTATTGGAGGTGCGAATGTCCTCTTTTAATCAATTGGGTGATAACACGCTCGCAGTTAGGCTGCATAGCTTTCGCTCCGTCATTTAATATAAAACATCAAATTGCTTATAAATGAGTCAGAATTTATCGATGATGCACATCAAACAAAAATGTCACATAATGGAATTTGAAAATGAAGTGGCAAATATTCACAGACAAAATTTACGATATTTAATTTGCATTTTGATAAAATTTATTCAAATTGATTCAAAAAAACAAACAAACGAGCACAGAAAAATACCCAATCTATTATTTTTTATTGTGTGGGAGTTAAAAAATGGATTTCTTTGAATTTTTCCAATTAATACAAAGAATTGCATGTAAATAATGCAATAATGCTAATTTTGAATTTTGGATTCGATTTAAAATAATAAATACCTACTAACATTGAAGAGGGATTGCTTTAATTAATTTTTTTCTATTTTAAAGAGTTGAGTAATATAATTTTGAGAGATTGTTTTGACAATACCTACGTTGATACATGTGAACTAATAAGTCTTTTGCTAGGAATTATAGTTAAATTTCTTAGTAATATATGTAGAAACCCGAATAAGACACTATATTATACACACTTTTCCATTGATTTTGCGTGTCTCTGTAGAGCATAACAATTTGTTTGGACGTCGAAATAACGTTCATTAGGTATTTGAATATTTCTTTTATATTTAAATTAGAGCTAAATACATATTTTAATTAAAGTTACATACACTCCACTCCACTTGAATAGAAACAAACTTTTTGTTTACTATCTGAGCGTGTAGCGTTTTGGTAAATTTATAAATTCACCTTTTGGTTTTAGTTCCTAAAAGAGGGATCTATTGCGAATAAAACTGCATGGACAGAATAATTCAGGAAAATACCATTAGGTTATTTTTTATGACTTTTCTAATTACTTCAATAAAAACACTGTTTTTTTTGCGCCACTTGAATATAAACATTCTCTTAAATAAGGAAACAAATTGAAAAAGATCAGTAAAAGTGTATAGTTTTCTATTTGTAATCATATTTTAATAATGTGTGCTACCACCTTTATTTGAAATAACTTCAAAAACTCAGTTGGGGACTGAATCATGCAGTTATTTTATATAATTTAAAGAAATTGCACTTCATGCTTCTTTGATTGCAGTAGAAGGTGATTCTTTTTCCTCATATTGTCGGTAAGAATTGTAAACTCTACGAACATCCATCCCCATACGTTTTCACTAATATTTAGGTCTGGAGAATACGGTGGCGATTGAAGTAAGGTAACATTTTTCTCGGATATCCAACTGTTAATGATCCTTGCGTTGTGGATTGGTGCATTGTCCTGTTGAAATGTCCATGGTAGGTATTGGTCCCAAGAAGCTTCTTGCAATATTTCCTTGTAGGAGTTTGCCGTCATTTTCAATGTGCGAAACTCCAGATCAATTGTTCCAAACGAGTAAATCGCACCCCACACCATTACACTGCCTTCTCGGCTATGGTGGCGCTCCAGAAACCTTGGTTCCTTCCTCATGAGATGAAAATAGTAATTATATCCGTCAGGGCCATCTAAATTGATGTTTTTTCATCAGAAAATAACACTTTTGAAAAATCTATTATATTATGCTTCGTATTGGATTAAATGGTAGTTTTTTCTTCAAATTTAGGTGTTATAAATGTTGTGACCCAAAATTACACGTCGAATTATTGTGTTTAGACTCACTGTTATACCACTCTTCGCCTTGATTTAAGCAGCAAAGTCCCTTGAATTTGAAACCAGTCTATTGATCTTTCTTCGGTTTCTAGCTCTTGATTGCCTACGTTACACATTTTTTCCATATTTTTCTTTATTTCTAAAGTTGGACCAAGCAATTTTCACACTTCTCATTTTTTTGACAATTGTGCGTAGAGGAAGCTTGTTTTCCGCGTGTACTTCTATTTTGGCTTTTTCTGCGACGTTTTATGGTTTTCCGCGGCCCATCTTTTCTTTGATAAAACAATTATTATTTTTAATCTACACTTCTATTATTAGAACAATATTTTTTCTTCTTACCGTAATCTATAGAGACAAAACGCACACTGTTCCTATTCAAGTGGCGCAAAAAAAAACAGTGTATTTAATGAAGTAATTATAAAAGAGGAAAAAATAACTTAATGGTATTTTCCTGAATTATTCTGTCCCTGCAGTTTTATTCGCAATAGATCCCTTTTTAGGAACTAAATCCAAAAGCTGAATTTATAAATTTACCAAAGCGCTACACGCTCTGGTAGTAACAAAAAAGTTTGTTTCTATTCAAGTGGCGCGGAGTGTACATGTATGTACATAATAATAAATAATGATTATTTAACGGTTATGTGATTCAGTGTCTCCAAATTCAGAACAATATTCTTTCTTTTCAGTGCCACGATATAATACACCAACGCAACAACCCGGCGGAACGTGTCCAGAAGATGCATTTGAGTTTTGTTTCAATGGAGGCACCTGCTTATTTTTCAAGGAAATTGGTTCCTACTCATGCTTGTAAGTTTTTTTATTGAAATAAATAATTATTACAATTTACACTTCAACGCGCCTTTTAATAAACGAAAATCTAACATGAATTATATGTATTTAATCATCAGGGAACTGAGTTATCATCAATAACACAAAATTTATGTTGATTGGTTATAACAACATATTTAATTCAACGAAGTAGGTATAGATTAAATGAGTAATGAATTTTCAAATACTTTTGTTATCTTTTGCCCAGAACTAGAGATGAAAGAAATCAAACGCTTGTAACAAAATCGCAGTTTTCAAGTCCAAATGACAGAAAATTGGGAGTTCTTAAGAAAGTGTGTGTTCAAAAGCTCATCACCTCACATTAGGTTAGAAAGTGTGTGTGCGCAAACTGAATAATAATCTTTGGTGACAGTAAAGTTATCGTTGATTGTAGTACTTAACGCTATGATAATCACCTTATTTTTAGTATCAATAAGAAATTTTTAATTCGTGAATTAATATTTGAATGGCGTTTTAGTTGATTTGTGAACTATAAGGTTATTCACCACTTTTTATTCATATGGGTGTAACTTTATGTAATCAGCCCACTTCAAAATAATTCTCAGGAAAATAACTCCCGGGCAGAACAATCAAATGACAAAAACTAATTATTTTTTCTCAGATTCTTTAAAATCTAGCTTATATTTAACTGTTAAAAAGAATAGAAAATAAAAACAGTTTTTGGTTTTCTCTTACTTTTTTTTTTGTTCTTTTTGACAAATGATGTTGTATTAAAAAATCACAATTTAACACTCAATTTTTCAATGTTAAGAAAAATAATCAAATAAAATATACCCAAATTTTAGACGAAATTATAAAGGTATACCTATTTACTCATATGTATACAGAAAACAAATCTTTGGGGCATGGAGTGCAATCGTTCTTCTCATTCCCCCCACATACCTTCCTACATATACCTTTTTTGGAGTGTGTGTGTATGTGTGTTTGTTTTTATTTACTCTTCTGTTAAATACTTTTTTTTTGTTTCAAATTAATGCGATTGCTGAAAGACTTATAGCACGTGTGTCTTTACCCAAAACAAAAAAGTAAAGCAAACCATCTCTAGACATACAAGTGTGCCGTCACTTTTTTTTTTTAGTTAAAATGAGTCTAAGGCGCATGGTTTAAAATTGATTTATCGGTTTGAAGGTAAATTAAAAAAAAAATACTCATAGAATGATAGCTGTCATTTCAGTTCTTGAGAAAACTACATGCTGGGTATCTATGTATCTTGAGTGGGTTTAAGAAAATAGAACGATTTTTCGAAATTTATATTGAATCATTTTTAGGTATGAAAATTATGACTTTTGATTTCAATTTAAAATTCTCACAGTCATAAATGAAAGGAATGATTCAATAGAAATACAAATAAGGCGGAATATTTAAGACATGAAGACAAACTTGTCATTCACATGCGTCGATTAAGCATTTTTGATTTGCTTTTATATGTAACTAAACTAAATTTTAGTGCTAGTGAAAATAAAAATTCCCGCATAAAAATACTAACGTTTAACTTACAAGATTATTACATAGTAGCATATACGTTTTCAATGAAAATTAATCATTGATGATATGGTGTCAAGTTTTGGTGCAGTAATTTATTTTTGCTGTCATGAAATATTGTGGACCTAATCGACCACAAATGACACACATTGCAAGTACCTAACCATGAACAAAATTATTTGTAGTTTCCATTGTTTAAAATTCTTGTTAAATTACTCTTAGGTAGGATGTAAACAGACACTATCATCATCATAACACAATGTCATCGTATATAAAAAACATATACCCAGAAATAGACCAAAACCTAATCCGTGCATCGTAAATGTTATATTTCTATTTTCCAAAAATAGAATATTGTTTACTACTTCGAGTCAATATTTTCCAAGAACCCAGCGAACTATTAATTGCCCCTCAAGACAAAATGATTCAAAAAAATTACCAAAATCAATCCCACAACATGACTGGGAAAAGATCTTCTCCCGAAACACACATCCGAATTCATAGCACTTGCCGCTAAGTGGGTGCAACGAAATTTCCACAATTTTCTCAAAAACTCTTCTCGTATAAACAAAAAAGTCAAATCAAATGAAAGGGGAAAAATAAACAATCCAACAGAAAAGTCAAAAAAAAAACAAAAATATCAGAATGTTTAAAACAGGGGATTTTTCAATTTTCGTTGCAATTAATTTTGAGAAAATACAATGTAAGAATTTCCATTGCGAATTTCGGGGGTAATATACATATAAATATGTATATATGATTGCATCGTTGATGATAATGTTTTGGTTTATACGACAGCAAGTTTCGAAGGAAAAAAATGCACTCGAGAGCACACGAATATTATCACCCAATTTCATACCACGGATCATTTAATGCATATGTCAAAATCAGAAAAGGACGAGATAATGACTGCCTTCTGTCTTCGATTCAGTCAGTCATTGACATGTTAATACTGATAGCTCACAAGATTTTGATGACAACAGAAGAGTTTACCTTAAAAATAAAATCTCAAGGGACACATGTTGCATCCCTAATACATATTTTTTGTTCTCTCTTGTTTTGTAACAAATTGCTTGCTGCAGCAAGAAATATTGTTGACGGGTGTGTGATGGCGCTCAGGACTTTGTTATGGCATTTTTCAACATGCGGGTTTGTTGATCTTGAAAACCAGACGCGTTCTTGCTCAAAATCTATAGATGTACAGAAATACATAATGTACATATTTATGTAGTTTTGAAATGTGATAAGGAAGATGTAAGATGAAAAATAATATTTTTGGTATTAGGTTTCAATTACTGTTTCATGGTTAAAGTGGACAAACATTTTTCTTGGGAGTCGATTTCACTTTTATTAAAAATCTTAACTTCTATTTCGGGAAACAACCGGAAATTCCAAACTTTTTCGAGCTATAACAGCTTTTTTGTATAAGTCGAGCATTGGGAGATCAAAAATTTAATTCAAGAAAGGTTGTGGAACGTACATATTTATAAAGACAGTTCAGAGTTTAACTCCTCGAAATCAACAAATTCACAGACCAACTTAGTTTAGAAATTAATCTCAAAATCAAATTAAAAATGAATACCTTCCACAAGATTTGTCAAAGCATTTTTTACATTTAGCTTTATGCAATCACAAGCAAAAAAGGTATAGTATAACACAATAAAGTAATTTGGATAATTTAAAACTTTGAATTTTTATTATTTTAAATCGAAGTTTTTTCCTGGATGATTAAAAATGTCAAAACTCAATTTTGTCACTCTCAATTTAATAATAACCAACTTTAAGAATCATTATCACAAAAATCATTCAAATACTTAAAGCCGTTAACATTTCATTTAATAATTATTCAAAATTTTATCTTTTATAGTTGTCCTGAAGGCTTCATAGGAGAACGCTGCGATCGTAAAGAAGTAAACAACATGCCACCCAGTACGTACAACAATGAACAAGAATGTGGCGACAAAAAGTATTTAGGAAGTTATTACTGCTAAAATAGGCTATTCTATAGCATCTATTGTTTCCAAATAAAAATTTAAAACAAATACATTGAAAAAGGACAAAGATAACACAGAATTTATAAATTTCACCAAAAATAAAAAAAAAATAAATTAATGTGCAACTAGAATCCAAAAAGGGCTCAACTCATCTTAAAGATAATAAACACCCCCGAATTAACAGTACAAATTCCATTTAATAATTTAAAATATGCTATGAACAAAACCAAATCAAAGTTTTCTAAAAACAAAATAATATTGGCTTTAAATTAAATTTGCATTATAACTTAATCATTTTTTTTTTTGTTTTCTTAAATCTTATCCTTAATAAAAACTGATTGTAAATTTATTTTCTTAACTATTTTATAAACAAAACAAAATATTTAAATATATTTTAAACACATTCCATTATTAAAGAAGAAAACGAGTAAGTTTAAAAATTGTAGCCTTAAATCATCCGCCTACATAAATAATCGTTTACTTTTTAAACAAAGGTGCTATAGAAAGTTTATTTTTGCCTTATGTTGTTCCAAAATACATAACAGTTTTGCTTTATGATTTTTTTTTCTATAATATTTAATTTTTTAAGAACTATTTCCTTTGATGAAATATTTTTATTAGAAGATTAATTTGAAAAAAGAATAAGCTTCACGTTCGCGTTAGAGGCTTCAATTATCTCTTTTTCTCTCTCTATCTCTCTTAGTAGACACAAAAAATATAGTCTCCCAAGCACTCTGCCTCTCTCTCTCACACGCACACTCTCTCTCTCTAACAATATAAGTCTCTTAATTTATTTGTATTTACATAATTTCGTAAAATATTTTTCTGTTGAACGAAACCTTTAAACAAATTGTTTTAGGATTACAAACCGTGAAGCTGATTTTTTTTTTAATTACATATTTTATATTATTATTTGCAGTTATCCAACAAAACAGTCATCCCACTCTCTCCTTTTAGGAATAATATCTTTTATCTCTTTTACTTTTTTGTATATAGTGAAAAAGAAATTTAATTTGATTAAAATATTTTAATATAATAACAAAAATATGGATATTTAGTTTTGGATAATGGTTGTTGAATTTTGTTAAATTATTAAATAATATCCCTCATATATTTTTTTTTTCTTTAATTTATATAATTATCCTTTCCCCTTTCCTCATGTTCCTTCTCCTATTCATCATTTTTATAAGGACTGGAAGGAAATTAATATTTTTTTCTATCAAACAAAGATTAAAATTAATTTTACAAACTAAACAAAAATGACAGTATTTTTCTTTTTACTAAATAATAATATATATTATTTCATATTGAATTTCGACAAATTACTTGTAAATAAAATTAAAAAAACAAATATTAGACGAATCGCCTCACAATATATACATATATATAAAATATATTACTATATAAAATGATTTAAAAAAAAAAAATAAACATTCTTTTTTCATTTTGAATAAAATAAATTTAATAAAGATTAAAAAAAAAAAAAACAAAATAATTTTACTGTAAGAAAAACGAACTTCATACCAAATAAAAAATTCAAACTTATTTAATTAAAATTAGTTTAATGTACTTAAACAAACAAAAAATATTTATTCATCAAAATTACTGCTGTTAATTAATTATTATTTTACTTTGTATGATAAAATTTAAACTGAAAGCCACAAACTATTTATATTTATTTAATTTATGTGTAAATTATATTAAAATATTTTTTGTATTGTAATTACCTATTTAGTTTATAAGCCGAGACAAACAAAACAAAATGAAATCAATCAAAAACAAATCAACAAAACACGAAGAACAAAAAGAAAACATCAAATAAAAATGTATATTTGAATTTAAATTTATTTTTATTTTATTTAATTTCTACTCCTAATATTTTGTTTGCTGATCGATCAAATTTGTTTACGCTTTATGTTCAATATTCAATTAATACGATGTTTTGAGGTAAGACTGATTTAATTTATATTTATTTAATATATTTATATTTAAATGTTTTAGTTAATAATAATAATTAAATATTTATTTTTATTTTATTATTTTTGTTTAATACTATTAACAACTCTGATTTGTATATTGTAATCAAAGTACTGTGTCAAGTTTAAATATTCAAAACCATGCTATTGAATGCGAGTCATGAAATAAAATATAAAACAAAAATAATACGACAATTTATATGAAAATTATTGACACATAATTTGAATTTAATTTTTTCCCTATTTTTCTGTTGTGATTTTTTTTTTATTTAATTTATAATTTTAATTTTGCACTCGAATAAATATTGCGAATAATTTTAATGTCCTAATTTTTTAACTCATTTACTGACATGCAAATGAATAAATGTTAATACATATTATATGTTGTGAGACGTCTTGCTGCTGTAGCTTACAAATAATGCATTTATAAAAGAAAAAAACATACAAAAACTGAAGAGAAAAACACATCAACTGTCAAAATAATGAGAAAAAAACAAAAAAAGAAACAAAAAGAAAAATAACTATGTGTCCTTATATTTTATTTCCTGATTAATATTTGCTATTTGAAATTAACAGTGCTAAAATTTAGAACTAAAAATGTATTATATATTTAACTAAAATAGATTTTGTTTACTAAAATTATTTAGATGAAGTCTAACGTTGTAGAAAAGTTTATTATGCTTTTTTGTGTAAAATATTTTTATTATAAAATTAATGCTTGCAAATAAACTAATTTTTTTTGTTCAATTTAATTTGTATGGTTTGTTTTATTTATTTTTAATTGAATTTTTAACACTAACGCTGAGTTGCATGAAATAATTTAATATAAATGTTTTAACATACCTAGATATATTTTTTTGGTAGAAAAGGGTGAAAGTAACAACAAAAATTATTAGTAAGTGAAGTATTGGTTTATTAATAATTGTTTCTATATATGAGCAAAACTGTTCTTACCGGATATGTAGGTGTTTGTATAGTATAGTACATGACTTTTTATGGTTGAATAATCTGCAATAAAAGAACTTAAAGTTGCTAGAAACTCAGTTTGGTTGATTGAAAGGGAAAACTGAGAATAAATTGAACCCTGAGATAATAATACACTATGAACGGTCAAGAGGTCAAGACTAGTTTTATGATGTATAGCCACTAGTTTGAATAATTCAAGAGTAGGTATAAGAACGAAAAAAGAGACATTTTTCTGTGCAGTCCATAATTTGAACCTTCTATTTTTATTTATTAAATAAAATGTGTGTAGGTATTCCCTATCCCTGTACTTTCTATTTCAAAAAAAAATATACAACATCCTGCAGAACGCGGGTTCAAAACAAAAGCTTCACAACTCATTTGAGTTTTATAGCGTTTATTCGTTACCTCAACACGCGCGCCTTGGTAAGAACCATAGATCTATGTACCTACTTCATGGTGAATTCAGGGAGACTATAGAAGTTGTCAGGAGAACTTCATGTTTCAGGTAATAAAGATAGTTTATGAAAAAGCCCAAGAAGCCTGTTCACCAAATAGCAATATTTTCCTCTCTTGATTATTCACAAACGTGAAAATCTTCATTTTGTTAAGGTTGCGACTGACCATTTTTGAAAGCAAATAGTGATATGAGATATTCATAATTTTTAAAAATCATTTTGCAAATTAAATTACACTTTAAAATAAAAAATTGCGCAAACACTTACATATGTATGTATGCACTTGGGCATATGTATATAAAAATAAAAACCCGCTTTTAAGAAGTATTATGGTGGATTTACAAAAAAGGGATACCAAATACAAAATGTATAGTTGTTAGATAGAGAGAAAAGATCAAAATGCAGAAGAACTTCGTTTCTGCATTATAGGAAAGTGCCATAATGCGAAAATGAAGACGAACATGTTCATCTTTTTGATGGTTCTCTTTCATTCGCTCGGATTTTTTGTATACATCTGTCGTGCTCTCCCAAACCAACGCAAAAGCGAAGCCAAACAACAGCAACGACAGCAAAAATGAAGGATACACAATGCTTATTAACAACAACAAAAACTGCAATCAGCGAATTTTTTGTGTCGCTTTGGTAGAGCCTTTAATGTTCGCATTGGAATTTTGCATAATATGCATATTATTTTAGTTTCAACAAAGTAATGGCTGCCATTTTTGACGTGCTTTTGTTGTTCACATACATATAATGCGCATTTTATAATCGATTTATGGTGGATTTACATGTATCTTCGACCGACTTCTGCAAAAAAAAGGGGATGCAAAATTAACATATGAATTTGTTCGATAGAGAGGGAACACCAAAATGCAGAAGATCTTCGTGCATGAAGATTATAGGAAGTGCCATTATGGTGGATTTACATGTATCTGCATTTGGTTTCCGAACAAAAAAAAGGGATGCCAAATACAAAATGTATATTTGTTAGATAGAGAGAAAAGATCAAAATGCAGAAGAACTTCGTTTGTGAATTATAGGAAAGTGCCATAATGCAGAAATGAAGACGAATATGTCCATCTTCCTGATGGTTCTCTTTCACTACTTTTCTGCATTATGGCAGACGAAGATACATGTAAATCCAGCATTAAGCAAACACAAATGAAAGGTTACAAACCACAGAAATTTCGAAAGTAAAAATGGAAGTAAGAATTTTTATAGAAAATAGTTTTTATACTTGTATGGCACCAAATTTTGTTTACACTTTTTATTCCCATCGAACATGCAATATTCATCTTTGTAATGTCGTTTCTCAAGGGTTTTTCAGAACTATTCCAGTGATTTTTGACTCCCAATTGAATATAAAAAAATCTTTTATTAGACAAAATCAGGAACAAAAACTGACTACAAAATATTGCTCGGAGAACTGTCCTAAAACGCTTTTGTAGTAAGAGGAATAAACAAGAAGAGTTTAACGGTCGTCCAAATAAAAACTACATTCGTAAAACCTTTAACTGTCGGAAAGGCAGTCAAGCAAAGTCCATTCTGCATTGCCTGCCATCTTTTTTCTATCGTTAAGCCCAGGCAAAATAAATGGCCAATCTGCCAAAAAAATCCAAGTGAAGGTTTTTAAGCGCAATTGTCTTAATTTTGGCATAAGAAATACTTCCGCGAAAGTGTATTGTCAAATCGTGTGTGCGTCAATAGTTATCCAAGGTTAAATGTCGAAAATATCAGTTTTTCGCATTAAACTCAGAAAACTGTAAATGCTATCGAAAAGTGTTTCAGAGAAAACTTGTAGATATGTCATTTTCAAAAAAAAAATGTGTGACTTTTTTTTGCTTATACCCACCGTTAAGAAGATATCGACATTTTGAAAAAACGTAAAATGTCGAAAATGGTCGCTTTTTACTCCTAAACGGTTCAAATTTTTGACAACATCTGTAGACAAAGTTTGTACATGATGTAAATCCGTATAAGAAAAAATTAATTTTTTTCTTAAAAACAACCGTTCTAATTTAAAAGCACAAGTTGTTGAAAAAATCTTACATTCAGTTTAAATATCATAATATTTTCTTCAAAAAAATATGAAACTTTTTTCTTACGAATCATAAGTCGCAAGATATTGTGACTAATAGTGTCAACTGTGAAAAAACCGGTTTCTCGTATATATCTTTTAAAGCTTAGCTTAATCGAAAAATTATATTAGCAAAATTTGTGCATTATGCAATATTATATAAGCATGCATTAACAGTTTTTTTCTATAAGCCATAATTTTAATGACATCATTATTTAAATAAAAATACCAAAAGTCTAAAATACCAGGGTTTTGGCTCTTTACGGAAAATATTGTATACCTATTTTGTAGATTTTAATATTCTCTAGAAGAATATCACACTTTTTTGCGTATAACGCATCAGTTGCAAGATATTGCGACTTTTTGAAGAGAATATTATTTAAACTGAGCGTAAGATTTTTTTCGACAACTTGTGCTTTTAAGAGTAAACATAAAAAAAATAGAAATTTGAACTTTTTGTCAGGCTTTTAAAAAAATTATGTCTTTAAAACGGTTGTTTTTAAGAAAAAAATAATATAATTTATCTTGTACGAATTCACATAATGTACAAACATTGTGTTCAGATGTTTTCAAAAATTCTAACCGTTTCGGAGTTATACTTAAAAAACGACCATTTTCGACATTTTACGTTTTTTGAAATGTTGATATCTTTTGAACGGTGGGTCGTAAGAAAAAATAGTTAAAACCTTTTTTTTTGCAAATGAAATAATCTACAAGTTTTGTAAACACTTTTCGATAGCATTTACCGTTTTTGAGTCTTATGCGAAAAACAATTAACCTTGTATAACTATTGACGCGCACACGATTTGATAAAAGACTTTCGTGACAGTATTTCGTATGTCAAAATAAAGACAATTGCGTTTAAAAATCTTCACTTGGATTTTTTTGGCAGAAAAAGTACAATTTGCCTGAGCTAAATAATCCAAATCATTAATGTCCAGTGGAGGTGGAAGACTTATGTACTTACTTCTAAACAAGCCCTTTTATTTAATTCTTACGATCTAAAGATTTACCATAGGTTAAATTATTTTCGATTTAGGCTGTATTTCTTAACATAATGTAGATTAGTTTCATTTCAGTATCAGAAAGTACCTACTATGTAATGTTGTTTCACTGAAAACCTTCCTCATAAACATACATATTATTTTTTGATAAGTTTTTCTTTTCTACCAAAGATATAAGTGATTTTAATATTTAAGTTTACCAAAGTTATAATGTTCTCTTATTTCTTATAGTTCCAATAATCCAATTTAATGCTGATGGTTTCATGGCTGACGACCCAGCTACTTTCGATGATGATACAACTAACAGCGATTCCGACGAAATTAACGAAGACGATGACGAAGATGAAGATGACGATTTTCTTAACGCGCCCTCGAAAGATCAATTTTATAACTAATCCATTTAAAATTGACGAAAATATAAAAGTTATTAATTCAGTTAATAAATAAAATAAAATTCCATGTAAAAAAGAGAAACAAGTAATAAGATTAATCGCACTTTATTATAAAATAAAAATATTTATAACGAAAAATACCAAAGATGTAAAATAAATTAATCGATATAAATAGCGAATGTTTTTTTTTTTTCTTTATTAAATTAACACGACATTTCTCTTACTTTGTCATACAAATTGTATACATTTTTTGTTTTAGTTAAATAAAAATATTTTTCATTCATTTTAAGAATTAAAGTATAAAAAATAATTTAATTAACGAATGCATTGAAAAACAAGCAATACTTCGAGCATTGAAAAAAAATGAAACAAGACGTTTTTTTAATTGTTGTATGAAGATATGAATAATACAATTTTTTTTAAGTTATTTATATTTTTGAGATCCGAGAAAATGAATCAAAACAAAACGAAATGCTTTAAATTCAATTATAAAATCAAATAAAAAGTTGAAGTTGTAAAACGCATTTGTTTAAGAATCGTTGATTAATCGAAAATTAAATGCGCTTTACTGGATTGAAGTTTCTTTTATTTGCTCTGCAAACTGCAATGGACTTTTACAAATATTAGCAGTCGTATTAGTGGTTTAGATCCGCACTAGGCGGAACTGCACTGCAGCGGAACGCGATTCCCAATAATTTGTATGAAATTTAATGAAGTTCAGTGGCCGCTTAGTGCTCAAACAATTTCATACAAATTATGTTTTGCGGCGTCGTGAAGTGTTGTTCCGCTGCAGTTGTGTGCGGTCTAACCTTAAAGGTCAACAATTAAACTTAGACCCCGAATTCTTAGATTGTCGATCATCGTTTTCTGTATTTAATATTGCTGTATTTTATTTTCTACAGATCCGATTCGGATCGGATTTCAATTCGAAAACACGTGTATTACAAAAACAACACAAGATCCAGCTTTGCTTCCCCTTTCACACAGGGAAACCAGTTGCTGGAGTTTTTTTTTTATTATTTCCTTTAATTGTCTTGTACTTTTCACACAAGGAAACTGAGTAGCCAGCAATTTTTAGTTTGTAGGGAAAAGAACAAAATTTCCCCTCACACCCTTTTCTCGCCACAAACTAGCTAGCTTCTGTCAACTCAGTTTTCTTATGTGAAAGCGATCAAAGAAACAAAATTGCCAGAGATTTTGGTTGTTTCCTAAGCCTATTGGTGAATGGTGAACTCAGGAGAATTGGCTATTTGAAGAGATGAATAAATAAAGAAAGGATTACATGAATATAAGAAAGAAAGAGCTCAGTATATAACACTATTGTCATTGTGATTCTATTGATTTTATTAACATGATCAAATCTAGAATCTGTGAGATATTAAAATGAAGCTAGCTTTTATCATGATCACTTCCAGACCACTCTGGGGTAAGCTATATATAATGCAGATATTTTTAAAAAAGATACAGTTAACTTTAAAGGCTTAACTACATAGAAAGTAGAAAAGTGAGAAATAAATATCTACTCTGAAAATACCTACAAAAAAAGAAATAAGAAATTGTGTAGGTCAAAAGAAAAATATTTTTTTGCAAGCTGGTTTCTTAAGCAGGTATATCTACATGTTTATGTATTTCTAACTTTTGTACTTTTTGCAAAAAGTAGGTCTATGTAGTTAAGCCCTAATTATGTGAATTGAGGAAAGAAGGATGCAGAAAAGTAAAGCCATAATTGCATAGATCTACTTTTGTCCAAAAAAGTGAGAAATAAATATCTTTGCTAAAGACACTTGCAAAAAACAATTGAAAATTGTGTATGGTGGCTTAATTTATCTGTCAGTATAATTTTCGTATGTTTTTTTGCAAGAAGGTATCCATCGAACATTTTAATTTCTCACTTTTGTATTTTTTGCGAAAAGTAGGGTCTATGTAGTTAAAATTCAAGCCAACATGCACAATATTTTCAACGGTTTGTTTTTTCCAAGTGCAAACCATTGGCAAATTAATATTAATATTTGTGCTTTTTATTTTACTTATAGTTTTTAGAAAAACTTTAACAAGATGTTTTCTCGTTTACGCAGTAATCCAAAATTCCGAAAATCATTGTTCAGTTGTCCATTAAACGTACATTAAGGCCATGTGTCAATTGCGCTAAAATTGCGTTAAATTTGATCCCATGACTAAGGCCATAACTACAAAGACCTAAGTGAGTGAGAAGTTAAATTGCTCGCTTAAGAAAAATGCTTGCCAAAAAACTTATGCCGGATTTACACGAATGGCAAAGATGCCAATATTTCTACCAAAAAAATGGTAAAATAATGGCAGAAATAATTTTTTTATGACATGCAATTACACGAGTTCAAATAATGGCAGATTTCAAAATACTGGCAACATGCCATAAAAGAATGAGCAAGTTCATTCTTATCTAGAATGAAATAATTTCGGAAAATGGTGTCAGTAAAGTGTTTACACATAGTCATATAAATGGCAGCATTTTATGCCAAATTATCTGTGCCATTTTATTTTGGCATATTTAGAGCGTTTACACGATGAAAAGAAAAATGGCTACAATTTTACAGATATAATGGCATTTTGCCATTCGTGTAAATGCAGCATTACGAAAATTGTTCTGACACATAAATTGAACCACCATGCACAGTTTTTCATTGTTTTTTTGCAAGCAGAAGTCTTCAGAATAGATATTTATTTCTCACTTTTGTACTTTTGTACAAAAGTAGGTCTATGTAGTAAATACTTAAATTTTGACCTTACTGATGTGAATACAGCCGTCAAAATTTAACCTGCTCAGGAGCAAGGTACTTATATTAAAGATAATATCCTTAGCGTTTTCATTTTCGTTCAGTTCTGCGCATGTGTCAAAATCAATAGTAAAAAAATTAGTCACAACAAATTTGTTTTTGTTTACTGTGTATTGGCCCCATTGACAGCCATCTTGAAATGCGCAATATAATACCTTAGATATGTGTACTGTGGCTCAGGAGCTCGTTTAAATTTTAACAAGTGGATAAATTTTGACGTTTGTATTAAGATTCTTGCACATTACTACACCATCGACCTATTATACCTGGACTGCTAGGAGCCAACATCACGCTGGTTCCCTTTATTAAAAAAAAATCGATACATTAGAGGCAATTTGAAAACAACTTAGGCCTAATTTATTCACTCAAACTTAAATTTAACTTAGGGATTTTTACAGCCAACTTGAGAAATAGTTTTTATTCACTCGAAGTTGACGTTTTCAACTTTTGATTTTCAACTCTAGATTTGATCATTCAGCTGTGTTAACTTTTCGCTTTTGACTTCGAAAGGAAAAAAATCTTAAAATAAATAATAATTAAATAAAAATAGAGCTCTGTTTTAATTGAAATAATAAAATAAAAACTGTTTCGTGCAAATTACCTACTTCTGGGGAATTGGGCGTCATCTTTTTGGAACAGCGAAGATGATACAGAGGAAGAATCCCTTGAATCCCTTGAAAGGCGGCAATATAAAATGCTTCCCCGTGTTGGTATCGAAAAATAGGTTTAAAAAACAAATCAGGTTATCGTCCGGTCACCGAAATCAAGCATCTTTGGGCGCGGTTTGTACTTAGATGGGGGACCGCATGAGCATTGAGTATTTTTTTTTTCTTGGTATTCTTTTGACTCCGCGCTTCAGATGGAATGAAAAATCCATTCCATTTATTCGGAATAAATAAAAATCGACAATAATGGTTTATCCCGAGTATTTTATTGAATAAGGAAACACAAAATTATTATTCCAAATATTTTGAATATCTAAAATGAATAAAGAAACATATTCACACTCAAACCAAAAGTTGAAAATGACGTCTTGTGTGTCATGTTTTTATTCTACTTGACTGAACGTGCAAAATATACATAAATATCAGATAATTTACTCACACACACATAAATATTTTGCAAATTCGTCTCGGAACATGGGAAAATAATTCGATTGCAATCAAAAAGGAGTAGTACTGTTCCAAAATCCAATTGACAAATAACGCTTATCAACCAAAATTGGCTTATTAGCGATATCCATGATTAGGAAATCATACTTTGGATTTTTTGAAAACAATTTGATCAACAATAAACACATTCGACGATTTTCCAGTTTCAATAATCATGAATGAAAGTGGGGTACACCTTTTCAAACCAGTTTGACAAATCTGTTTGGTGTCAAACACTCAACAGTATCAACAGAATTTGTGAACAAAGAACTTGTTTATCAAATAGAGAGTACACACTATCAAACGTGAACAGATTTGTCAAACAGGTTTGATAATGTGTACCCCGCTTAAGACTCTTACAAACCAACGCCAAACATTCGGTGCGGTGGAGAAACATTCGCCGTTGGATTGGGCACTCTCATTTATCTGCATGCAAATAAATTTTGAATAGCGAATGTTTCACCTTAAGGGCTCTTCCAAACCAATGCGAAACATTCGGCGCGGCACAATAGGCACTGTGGTTTTAATCGGTGAAACCATCTTCAATGCAACTTTTGTATGATAATGATGATCGACTAGCAGTCTAGGTGTACTAGGTCCATGACTGCCACTGCCAAAATGCAACTTCCGCTTTCAAGATCGTATGCAAAGCTATTCGGATAGATTTGTGTTGTAATTCCTTTGGAATCTATTGCAACAACAAATCAAGGTATCTGAACATCATTGGATAGGGTGACACCGTCTTGGATAGCGGGATAGATTCCTAAACGAAAGGAACGTCAATGGGAAATGTATGTTTTAAAAAATTCCATTTAATGCAATTGACACAGCAAAACCCTTCAATTTTATTCACCCCTATAAAAATGGATCAAATTTAACTGGGATCAAATTTAACCAAAATTTTAACGCAATTGACGCCTAAATTATAGATAGTAGTGTTGTGGACGTTTGTTTTTTTAAATGACAGGTACTGTCAACAAACTGTCAATATCAGTAATGCAATGCCAAATTGCAATTATTTAGAAATTTTTGTTTTTCTGTTGTGGTGTGGCTGCAATGAAACTAGGCAGCAACTTTAGAAATAAGGACATCGTACAGCGCTGCGCTGCATGCAGCTCTTGATTGAATCTGCTCCCATAAGAACCTGTGTAATTTAATTTCGCTGCATGTAAAAAGCTGCACAACTGTTTAGCACATCAAGACCCCTTTCCCACAAAAAAAATCTGAGTTGGCATCAACTGGGAGTATGGAGATAAAAAGTAAGGATATGGAAAAAAATTCCCCCTGTAAACGATTTGAAGAGTTTCTTATCGCATTCCTTCTCACACTATCCGTAATGTGCGTTCAACTAAGATTTTATAATATGCCGCTTCCACTGGCCATGAACGCGTCATGTACCGCCACGTTCTATAATGTCAGACAGAACGCGGTCAGCTTTCGGCGTTCTAGTTTCGTATGTGTTTTTCTGTTGTTGTGTTTTCTGTTCGCAACTAATTATGTTCTTGGTTTTCCGACCAATAAAACTTGGCATCAACTGGGAGTATGGAGATAAAAAGTAAGGTTATGGAAAAAAATTCCCCCTGTAAACGATTTGAAGAGTTTCTTATCGCATTCCTTCTCACACTATCCGTAATGTGCGTTCAACTAAGATTTTATAATATGCCGCGTCCACTGGCCATGAACGCGTCATGTACCGCCGCGTTCTATAATGTCAGACAGAACGCGGTCAGCTTTCGGCGTTCTAGTTTCGTATGTGTTTTTCTGTTGTTGTGTTTTCTGTTCGCAACTAATTATGTTCTTGGTTTTCCGACCAATAAAACTTGTCAATCTATAAATAAATTCGACTGTTGTTACATGCCACTGGCCATGAATGATTTCCATATTCCAATGCGGCCATGAACAATGGCCGGACTATGGAACATGTCTAAAAAAAAATCCAATGGAGTCACAAAAATCCATGTTCAAGCAGTGACATATCCATACAAATCAGATTGTGGATTGGATTGTAGATTGGATTATGGACATCGTTCAATGCCTGCGGAGTCAGGGTGTTACGGCGTTTTTCTCCACTTTCGCTTTGGCTTGTAAGAGCTTTAACTTTTCGGAGAGAAGAAAATTTGGTTGGCAACTGCCAAGTGTCATCTTGGCCTAAGAATAAGTTATACTCTTGCTATTCGCCAATAGATGGCTACATAAATAGTTCATTAACTCAAGTTCAGAGGGACAAACAAACAAAAAAACGTCATTCAAATGTCATAATTAATACAAAAAAAACTAAAAAGGAGAGGAGAAAGAAGTAAATTTTAACGGTCGAAATATTAGTTCCGCAAATAAATAAATTTTCTTCATTTTACCAAAACTATCTATTTAATTTCAACAAATATTTAATTTCTATAATGAACACTACATCGCAAGCAACTAAAAATTGTATAACTCTCAAAGGATCCGCACAAATCATAGCAGAATACTTGAGTAAGTTGTGTTGTTTGTGCCCCCACCCCACCTTTAACCGGCTTACGAAATATGCGCCTTTTTCTTTTGTTGTAGAATACGGAATAAATTCAATATTATTTCAACGAGGCATCTATCCACCAGAGACTTTTATCAATACCCAACAATATGGAGTTCCAATTCTCATGTCCACCGATCCGAAAATAGAAGAGTTCCTCAAGAATATCCTTGTCCAAACTGAAGGTAAAATAAATCGCTGCTGAAAAATCTTCAACATTTAATTTAATATTTTTTTATATGCCGAACCGAGAAGAATGGCTATCGAAAAACATGGTAAATAAAATCTCCATGGTCATTACAAATGCACACACCAAAGAAGTTCTGGAGTGTTGGGACTTTAAGCTGCAAGCCGAATTGGGCGACGGCGACACCTCCGATCCTATGAAATTAAGCTCAAGCAAAGAAACCAAACGCATCCAACAGGAGATTCGCGACGTTATGCGCCAGATCTCTGCTACCGTCAGCTACCTTCCGCTTCTCGATTGCATTTGTACATTCGACGTGATGATCCACACTCTCCAGAACTGTGATATTCCCGAGAGCTGGGACGAAACCGGAGCAGTTTTCATACAGAACTCCCAGGCTGTACAATTAAGATCCTTTTCAACGGGTCTGCATAAAGTAGACACTGTTGTCAACTACAAAATGTCATGAACAAGATTAAACATATGTGCCCAATTTACCATTTTTATTAAATTATGATTTTACATGTATGATTTTTGTTTTAAAATTATTGAATAAATATGTTTTATTTAGAGTGAATTATCTTGGTTAATCACAAAATGGATTCACTTGCAGATTTGAAATATATAAAAATCTAATCAGCTCATGATCCCGTTCAATTTTCTTTCGGTCCGGAAGACATGATCTAGCATATGCTCGACCAAATGTAATACCAAGATAACCAAGAGTGAAAGCACCCACCAGAGGTCCTATGCCTGGCATGAGGAATGATCCAACTGATTTACCGATAGCAGCACCTTGAATGATAGTAAAGTGTTAATCTTCTGTATAGGAATCGGCAAGCAGGTATGTAACGAAGAGTTTTAATGCTTGGTATGCCTCTGAAGCGTGTGGCGGGAAAGATTTATGTTACTATTTAGGATAGTAAAATCTTATGTAGGTATACAATGATGAATAATAATGCCGCCTATAATTTAGAATTCACCATAATTTTTCAAGGGATTTTGGCTACCCTTATAATTTTGTATTAGTAGTACAAGCAGTTAGGAAGGTCGGAGAGGATTTAAGAGAAGAAACCTATGAATATTTGGTTTGAAGTTTGAATGCATTTAAATTTTAATGAGTAGGAAATATCGAGCTTGGTAAAGTATTCCATATGTATGTACCTACATAGATACGGGTTGTTCGACAAAACGGCTTAAGGGTAAATTGATGAACATTGCAGCAGGCTAAACGGGTAGGCACATCAACCGAATCTTCAAGACTCAAGGGCTATACAATCTTTGTTTAATCTCGGAAATTTTAGTCCAATTCGGACAGATGTTCTGTTCAATATAAGTTTTTCAGATAGCAAAAACTCCCCAAAATCATTTTGGTACTTGACAGAGTCAAGAAACTTATAACTGATATTTGACTGCAAGAGATTTCAAAATTTTCTTTTCCTGCTTTCAGTGTTTATTTATGTTGGGTTCTATCATAAAAATGTTTTGTACAGTAAATGTAAGTGACAAAATTATTAATGTCGGTAACAAATTGCAGCTGCATTGTGGGCGAATGCTCCGGCTTTGCTTTACTTCCAGTTGTAGCACTCTATTTTATTCATGTAGTAACACTGTTGTCAACTCAAAAATGTCATGAAAAAAGTTTTAAATGTGGTCCAAATTTATTTATTAATAGTTTAACATAAAATATAGACGTACATAATATAAGCCATGTTTTTTGTGCGGTTATGTCCACTTTCATATCTGCTTAAAATTAATTTCCATATAAAATACATCAAGAATTCCGGATTTGTCAAAATGGTTGTATTTAACATGGAAATTATTTTTAAGCAGTTATGGAAGCGGATATAGAGGCACAAAAAATAACGGCTATAGATGCAAATTATAGTTTGCTTAAAAGAATTTTTTTTTTGGCTAATAATGGATTAGCATGCAGACGCAAGAAGAATAAACATCTCATCAGCTCCTTCTCTTTCTGCTTCTCCGATTTTCCACCTCTCGAATAATAACTGATATAGGAAGCTACCTTTGGTGCTAACTGGCTGCCATACGTTACACCAAGAATGCTCAGAGCCATCGCACCCACCAGAGGTCCAATACCAGGGATGATCATAGCTCCAACAGTTTTCCCGACAGTAGCACCTTAAATCGAAATATTTTCTTTTAATTTTTAGTTCATGTAACATTCAAAATAAATGAAGAATGCTAAGAGAAGCTAACTTTTAAACTGAAGATCAGTCAGTCACGAAAAAACTAAAAGAATTCGATCTAGACTAGATGAACGATTTAGAGACACTCTATAACGTGTAACGTCCCAGTCTTTCTTTACAAACCAAGACAAGTTGAACTTGACAATTTTGCATTTGATATTTAAATGATTGGTAGTACATACATTATGTAGGTAAAGATTGCGGCCGCAATCATCCTTGCTCGATGAAAAAGCGGTATTTAAAATAAATAAAAATAGGGGATTTGACATGGTATTCTATTGCTTCTCGATCAAGTTTTCACCTCACAAGTCATATTAAAAGAGAAACAGTGTACAGAGGAGCTGAGTTTAAGAGATTTTTGTACAGTTCTTTAAGGTTTGTTTACCAAAACTGTTTAGTTGAGAACAGAAAAGTTCAATTGTCCTAAGCACCTAAGCTAGACAGATTTCAATGAGTCTGTTCGAACGTACGAACTACTGCTTTCAATGTACATATCTTTTGAAAAAAAAAATATTTAACCATCACAATTCCAGCATGAGAATTTATCAGACTACACATATAAATTATAAACATACCAACAAATCCACCAAGGTATTGGCCAGTCTTGTCAGTTGCACACTGGGTAGTATTATGGGTCGTCCCTTCCTGGTGGTCTTTATAAACTGCATTGGCCAACTGATAACTGTCAATAAATATAGTAGCGTAACATATCCAATCCAAGGCTTTTGCTATATACGCACCACCTTTTGCCACCTGTAAGGTACCATTCGATGTTAAAGCAGATTACCCCATATCAGAAAGGACAAATAACTTACGGTAACTGCGCCAGGTGGTAGCGGAAGATGTGGGTCTGCAACGCCAGTATACTTAGGCCTTAAATTGATGTGTGGGAAAAGAGCATTTTTATGAGGTTTATCTACCCTAAGTAGCCAGTTCTTTCCATTTGAACCAGGATCTACACTCTTCATAACATTCACAGCTGTGGTATTTTTGTTACTAATTTTCACAGCATATTTAAAGCCTTCTACCGCTTTAAAAATAAACGCAGGTTTTAAGATAGAATTTATACTATTTAAATTGGATTTAGGGTTTGATGAATTTGAGTCCATTTTGCAAGTACCTTATGTACAAAACTTGTATCCGTTAGTAAAAGTAAAAGTTTGGCCTTTGTGTATTTTTGGGGATTTCTAGATTGGATAAACCATATTGTAGCAATAAGTTGCTATTTTTTTTCATAAAAATATTACCTTTTTACTTCCAAAACTGTGATAGTCAAAGGTCAGTGAAATTGAAATTCTCTATTCTCCAATCAGCAAACTTCAACTGCATGCAATTGCATATTGCAATTTACAATCATGAATATATCAAAAACGAAGGTAAAGTTTTTTTGATTTTTTGATTTTGGTTGATTGCTTCTTTTCGGGAGATCCCCGTTTTAAATACTGGCATACTGGGTATTTTTCAAAAAAATAATTAGGCGCGTCGCACGAACACGAGCGATATACCCCGTATTGAAGCGAGAATCAAGCTCGATTGGTCCCCTTGTAAAACTGAATTGAGTTGAAATGAGCTTCAACCGACTCGATTCCACTTCAGGAGCGGAGACGAGTCGAAATTTTTGATAAAAAATCTGCAGCCGAATCTATAAAGAAATTTTAAAGGCTTCTTAACTCTAAACTACCTCTAAATATCACTTAAGTGTGAAATCGGTATCTATAATCAATTTCCACATTTAAGCAACGTAACTTAAACACCTCTTAACTTAAACACCATCCAAAGCGTTTAAAGACTTAGCAAAGCCAACTTAAATTTATTTTGACACATGAGAATTGTTTTTTTTTTATCAAAACAAATTGTGCGCAGGTTGAGTAAGGAAATATTTATGTGTGTACTGTGATGGCCGGGTTTAAATTGTTTTGTTTTGTTTTTTTGTTAAAGAAAATAATATAATAAACGATATACTTTCTCACCAATATAGGAAGGAAATTTCTGAAAACCAAATAAAAAAAAACCGAAGTGGAATGGTTTCATTTCTTCTGTCTTCTGTGTTTGACGATGCATACACACATACACCCAGTTGCTTCTCTTTCTGTCTTTTTATTTGTGCACTCTTTTGTGTATGCAAATTTTTTTTGAAATCTGACAGAAATAGCCTGAGAGGGAAAAATGTACTAGAAATTTGTATCAGATTTGTCAATTTTCTTGCGTTACGTTACATTACGGTTGTTTAGTTAAGTATGAAAGGAATATTGATTATAGATACAAATTTAAGTAACGTGATTTAAAGGCAACTTTAATATTTAAGCAAGCTTAACTAAATAACCTCTAAGAGGCGTTTTAAGATAATTTTATAGATACGGCTGCTGGTTTCATGGATGTGCTGACGACAGTTGTTTTGAACGTAATTCGTACTAAAGTTGATTAAATTTTGATTGTTTTTGAAGCCAATTCTTCAATTGTAATCTCAACACCATTTCAACACCATTTCAACTCAACCCCAAATGGGGCTCTCAACTCACGTGACGAAAACCTTAGGTAGTCTAAAATTCGACTCTAATCCAGCTCGATCTTTCGATACTGCTTGTAAATGGGGTCAGGCGCAAACGCAGGGGGTGTTTTGGGGGTTCAAACACCCCCCCCCCCGAAATGTATGAATTTAACTTCCTCGCCATACAATTTCACTCTTAATTTTTGAGTTTTCAGTTTAAACCCCCCCCCCGATATTTTTTAACCCCCCCCCCCCCCCGAAAATTTTTCCTGCGTTCGCACTTGAATGAGATAATAGTGCCTGTCCACATTGCATTTATAATACTAGGTGCACGAGTAAATCAGGTAATTTTGAATGTACGTGAAAAAAAACATGGGTAGATTCTACGCAAAATGCACCGGGTACACATTATCAAATCTATTTGACAAACAGATTTGATTGTGTACCCCACTTTTACCCCGTTTACAAGAGGTATTCGAGCAAGCTTCAAGCTCGCTTGGCCCCTTTGTATACCTGCGTTACTTGAAATGAGCCTCCACCGACTCGATTCCACTTCAGGAGCGGAATCGAGTCGAAATTGTTGATAAAAAACCTAGGTCGAAGAGTTGGTCTTGAGGATGTGTTTTGTTTGTTATGTTGTGTTTAATTTTTTAACAAAGAACGTGTTTGTCAAACAGAGAGTACACATTATCATACGTGAACAGATTTGTGATACGGGTTTGATAATGTGTACCCAGCTTAAGGGCCGGTTCAAACAGAACGCGGTCTGGGGGTGCGGTCTACCCTTCACCAGGAAAGAAAAAACGCTTTGGTCAAATTTTGTTTGTACATTTTTACAAGGAACACCAGTGCCAGACGCTATGTCTAGTCTAACCCGGCCATTATAGCGAAAATTGACCCCCGTATATATAACATCCCGACTCCACAGGCCATGAACGATGGCCGGATTATGGAACATCTCGAAAAAAAATCCCGTGGAGTCGCAAAAATACATACCCAAGCAGTGACATATCCATACAAATCAAATTGTGGATTGGATTGTAGATTCGATTATGGACATCGGTCATATGGCCTGTGGAGTTGGGGTGTAAGGAAAAATTAGAAGACCGCTTTCACACAAGGAAATTGAGTTGCCAGAAACAAGCTAGTTTGTAGCACTGATCTCTATATATAACTGGATAGCGTATCCATAGAAAAAGTTTGACTCCTTTTGAAGAATCTTATAACAGTAGTCATGTACCTTACAAGTGTTATAAATTATACAGTGTGCAGTATAACAACACATAAACGTCAAAACAAAATCATATCATAACCTCAAAATAAATTTATTGTATTGTGTAGTGCAATATTTTTATTTTGTTCGCTTATAATTTTAGTTTTTTTTTTCTTTATTATTACGTAGTGAAAATCTCGCTTGGTGTAAATCGGCTGACTCAACCGAACTAAAAGGAATCGCTCGCTTTTGTGGTACAAAGTATTCTGTTTTATTCAAAGGAAACTATTCTACATTACAACTATTTCTTATACCTAGATTACATATATGTATATACATTTCTTAACCTATCTTATCTCTAGTTTGTTATTATCCTAAACTAACACTAAAAAGGTTGCAAAGTGGATAACGACGATGCGACCTCGATGCATCCCTTATTCATAAAAGATAATACAAAACAGATGTGAGTCATAAAACACAATCTGTGAGACCATTTAAATGCTATTTATGAAAGGGATCGCCGCGACACAGCGCCGCCGTCCACTTTGTTCTTAAAATACTTACAAATACAAACTACATCATATACCTACTTATAATACGCAGGCGGTAATTAAACACGTAGAAATAAATAAATAAATTTTAAAAATACAAAGAAAAGAAAAAACATAATTTTCGATAATTCAAGTCTAAAAAAAGGAATTCAGAGTCCAACAAAAATTGTTTTCTTGCCGGTGTTCGAAAATTATTATTTTTTTTCTTACGGCAAAAATTCATCAAAAAACCTTAATTTTCAAAATAAATCAGTAATATTAATCCGTGTAACGATGAGTAACTCATCTAAAATGTTCCACTTATGAAAACCTTTCAAAAGCACCACCAACTACTAATCTCTTACTAGGAATCTTACCCTGGAATGATGGTATCTGCAAATTTTGGCTGAACCAGAATTCGGCAATATATTCATTTCAAAAAGTCATATCAAACTGGATCCAAAACCCTTGCGCAAGTTCAAGAAAATACCCATCTTCGTAGTGGATTACCACGACTATTTATCTATCGATGCTTTGGATTTCGCCACCTACCTCTAACCAATAATAGGCTTGTCCACTTTGATTCTCGTCCGTGAATCGCAGCGTCCTGCGTTGAGAACGATATACATACCTGGAATGGACAATGCACACAACTCGCTACTTCCTAGCTAATTGGGTACAATATTATGCTGGTCACAATACTAGCTACTCAACTGGCTTCAAAAATTTGTAGGCATTTGTGCCACCCGGGTTAGACGAACCATTACACATTTTGATACAAAATTGTCCATTCCACTCGGGTATCAAATTGGATTTATTCAAAAAGCAACCCAGAAGGAAAGATTGTGTGGCCCTGCCAGGTAAATTGTCTGTCTTTTAGGAGGGGTTATTTGAATAACTATAACATGTACTTTTTTTTAGTGTTCTATTTAACGTTCATAACAAACCGAATTGATCGCGTATCAATATGGACCTTACTACTTTTGAAAATTGTGTCACACAAAGGTATCATAATGGTTTTATAAAATATTAGGCCTCACTTCCCTTCGCCCACTTCGAATGAAAATTTTGACAAAAGATATACCAAACTGCCAACATAATGTACACATATATCGTTTCCCATCAATAAACTATTTAAACATTCATTAAAAAACGATTTTGAAAGTTTTAACTATCCATTTACAGTTTAAAACACAATAAATACAACAAATGCTTTTATATGTTTGCCTTTTATTTTTCCAATTATAATTTTTTAATTTTATCACAATGTTAAAGACCAAGAGCCAACGGCAAAATTTGGGAGTGGATTTATAACCAAAATATGAGTATTGTTGGTGCAAACAGGGTGTTCAGTAAATAATGGATAACCTTGGAATGCCTCATAGTAGACTTTACGACCGTCCTGAAAACTATTTAAAAAAGTTCTATCCCAACCACAAGACAAGAAATGTGAATTTTTTTGTTCAGTGCATTATTTTTTTGCGGTGCTTTACGTTTTTGAATACCACGACTACAAGTGAATGAATTCCACCGTTTTTTTTTTCGTACCAATATTTAACAACTGTTGGATTCTTAGAGAAAAAAATTATTAAAATTTGACTTTCGTTGCAAAATGTGAAAGAAAATAATTTTTGAAAAAGTTAAATCATCCCTGTGAATGCATGAATACCTAAGTGGGCAACTATTTAAAGTGGCAAACTATTTAAAAAAAAAAACTATAAAAACTTTGTGAAAGATTCAGAATATCGGGTCGGAATTTTGTTATAAACATTTCTAATTAAAATTTCGCAATTATATACTAGTTTATTGATACATTTTTGTTTAATTTATTAAATGTTTAACAAATGAAGTCTGACTGAAGTACGTTCTTTTTCTTTCTAAAGTTAACTATAGTTGACTATAGTTAACTCTCGTCATTCCTTTATTAATTTTGAGTAACTTTTTGACGTCTTAGAGTTGTTCAAACTTAAAGTTGAAGTGTCAAAAAGTTACTTTTGGTAACTTTTTCCAACTCATCTCGTTGATATAAGTTGAATAGTTAATCTGTCAAAAACAGCTGAAATTGGAATGTTTCCATTTTGTGGTTAGCTTATGTTTGCTTTTCGTCTTTTGATTTGGAATTGTTTTCAGTTTTTTAGTTATTTATTTGCAATTTTATTGTTTTTTTTATCGATTTTGATATTTGGAATTGTTTTTTTGAATAATTTACTTTCTATCGAAATTGTATTCATTCAATTTGTTAAATTGTTTAATAAAGAAATGTGTTGATAATGAATAAAAGAAAAAATAGCAAAAATAAATTGCAAATGTTTTGTTTAATGATTCGATCTCGTGCAAAAAAATAGAGGCATTTTTAAAATGCTAATACAATTTTTTTTTTCAAATAAATTTGATGCAATATTAATCTTTTCGTGATTATTATTTCTCATTATTTTCTATTTTTTTTCAACCCATTTCGTTAAACAGATCAACTATATTTTTAACTTTGATCGTTCCTAAATGAAAAGTAACCAAGAGTTACTTTTTTAACTATAGTAACAAAAAAGAACGCACCACTGAACATACTTGTTTGATTTTAGAGATGTATAAAAGTTGACCTTTTCAAAAATTAAAAATAGTACGAATAGTACTGAAAATTGAAAAGTGGTACTTGCGTACTCGGGAAAGTCCAACAGTACCGAATTCAGTACAGTAATAAGGCTTTTTGCAACTGTGCTCTCAAAGGACCCATATCTGTACATATGAATATTCTGGTGGTGTTTCAATGGAACACAGTCAAATTGTTGCTGTAGTTGCTGCAACCATGGCTCATGAAATCGGTCATAATTTTGGCATGGAACACGACACATCCGATTGTCGATGTCCAGAAGAAAAGTGTATAATGTCCATAAGTACCTCTGTGGTTCCACGTCATTGGAGTTCTTGCAGCATTGACCAATTAAATTTCGCCTTCTCACGTGGCATGAACTATTGTTTACGAAATAAACCCACCAAATTATTCGATTCACCTCAGTGTGGTAATGGCTTTGTTGAGCACGGCGAACAATGTGACTGTGGCTTGGCTGAATATTGTAAAAATACCTGCTGTGATCCAAATACATGTATGCTAAGGACGAATGCATCATATCTGTGCACTTTGAATGATAATGAAGATATTTCAGAAGAAGTATTTGGGCTACTTAGGTCAGCTTCTGGTAGAGGACGCCTCTTAGTTTCACAAAAAATGAAACAGTTTGAAGGTTTATATCATAACCATATGAATCGATCACCCAAGGATGCATTTCCTACAACTATAGAAGACTTGGAAGGATTTTGGGATATGGTCTATCTACAAGCATAGATATATATATATATAGACTTAATATTCAAAGAAATCGAAGAACTTAAGGAAAACGACAGGAAGTTGAAACCTCTAGAAGAGAAACAGACAACGATTTTGCCCGTGAAATCAAATTAAGTTTCTAAGACTACAGGTCTTAAACAAAACAAGACTGCACTAAATGGCTCGAATCTGCAAAACGGAAGCAATGGAGCAGTGAATACATCAGCCGCTGCACAGAAGCGTAAAGCTCAAAGAAAGCAGTTCTTGGAAGCGAGAAGAAAGAACAAAATTGCGTTGAGCACAGACAAACCTCAGACTAATACGACAGCAAATTCTACAGAGATCTTTGTCAATGAGAACAATAGCTGATTGTTTTTTTTAAAGTTATTTATTCATTAAAAATTTAGATAATCTTAATTATTGCTAAAAGGTAAAGGACATTTTTGCTTTTGATGTACCAGTCAAATGAGGCTTCTTTAACACGAAAATTGCAAGCAGCACACTTTTATGACAAAACCATCAAATATTTTGGTAGTGGTTATTACCAAATTAATTTTCTTATAAGAGGTGCATTAAATAATCGAATACAGCAAGCCGATAAGCTTCTCAGAGGAGGTATAGAATCTTGTGCAAGCCGCTGCATTACAAATATGACAGATATACAGGCAGATGAATATGAGGTCTGAGACCAATTGTATGGCCACCCACTTCACCAGACCTAAATCAACATGATTTTTGTATTGGGGCTATATTAAGAAAATCGTGTACAGCATATGCCCATCAGGTCCCTAGCGGAGCTAAGAAATCTTGAGGAGGCAGTTGCATTACAAGATTCTGACAAAAAACTTAACAAGGTTATAATAAGATTTTCATTTATTCGGAGATGCAGAACCTGTATTAGAAAGGGTGTACAACAGTTTGAGCATTTGCTTTAAAATAATAAAACTATCTATTTTTGTTTTTGTTTTCTAACTAAGTGATCAAGTGATTGCAAGTTGGCTCAAAACTCAAAAGACTATTTGTTTGAAGAAAATAACAAATAAACTAAACGCAACAGCGAAAATAAAACATTTGTTTTTGGTAAATTGACTCTGGTATTGCTGATTTTTACCAATAACTTCCTATTGGTTTAAGATGCAGTAATAAATTATACTATTATGAAATCCGAATTTAACGCGCATATTTTTAAAATAGTTGGAAACGTAATTATTCATGCATTTTTTCATAATAATAATATATACCATTTTGAAACCCGAATTTAACGCGCATATTTATTAAAATAGTTGGCAACTTAAGTATTCATGAATTTTTTCGTAATTGAATATTTTCAAAGAGATCATTTCAAACTTTTGTCAAACAAGTCAGGCATTTACGGTCTATGTCAACGTGATTGCATTTTATGCTGCACGATCATTTTATTTCCTCCTCACTTCTTGCCACACAATTAACACAATTCACAACTATTCGGGAATGAGTTCGTGAATGACTGTTTCGTTTTCCAAATTGGTAATTTTATCTGGCAGCAGTTTTCAAATTATAGCGCTGTTGAATGGGCGCACTATCTTTCCAATCAGATTGGTCGTCAAAGAAGTCTCTGACCTTGCGATTTCCTCCAACTTTCATCTTCTCCACTTTCATGTCTTTCCATTTGTCTATTGTGACCGAGCGCACAAATGATAAATGTGCCTGAACACTCCGAGCAAGCATATTCGTATGCCGTAACCCGTAAGTAACTGACACCCATTGTCGATTATGGGCTCCGCATCCAAAGCATTTCTGCAAAAGAGTAAGTTCAAAGCACAGCGAATAAGATTCGAAGGTCATAGTTTTTCTTCATTTTTCTTTGTATACTTACACTGTTTTTGTCTAGTGGTTTGAGCTCTTGCAACGTTGCAACACAAGACGGGTTAGGGTTCTTGGACTTGCAATGATTTAAGTAAATATTCTTCGGAATTTTCTTTATATTTTTAGTTGGGTCAGTTGCAGGATTTCGAGCATTTCTTTTGGTTTTGTTATAAAAATAATTGTCTCTGGCTAGTTTTCACTTTCATAAAAAACACAGCCTTGCCGAAGTTTTTTTACCTATTCATTTTATTTATTGGTTAATTGAATTAATATTGGTGTGATTTTTGAATTGAATTTTCATTATTTTTCGTGAAAAAAAAAACAGAAAAACAAATTTTTGTGTAAGCTTTTTGCAAAAATTATAAATTTAACTGCGAGAATTGATCACTCTGACAACGAACGTCAAGTAATTAGATCAGTGGTTTGTAGGCGAGAAGGGTGAGAGGGAAGATATTTTTTCTTTCCCTTACACCCCGACTCCACAGGCCATGAACGATGTCCATAATCCAATATACAATCCAATCCACAATCTGATTTGTATAGATATGTCACTGTTTGGACATGGATTTTGGCGACTCCATGGGATTTTTTTAGACATGTTCCTTCTCGCCTACAAACTGCCAGTTGCCGGCAACTCAGTTTCCTTGTGTGAAAGCAGTCTATAGCTTTGCAGCCGAATCTATAAAGAAATTTTAAAGGCTTCTTAACTCTAAACTACCTCTAAATAACACTTAGGTGTGAAAGCGGTATCTATAATCAATTTCCACATTTAAGCAACGTAACTTAAACACCTCTTAACTTAAACACCATCCAAAGCGTTTAAAGGCTACGCAAAGCCAACTTAAATATATTTTGACACATGAGAATGGTTTTTTTTATCAAAACAAATTGTGCGTAGGTTGAGTAAGGAAATATTTATGTGTGTACTGTGATGGCCGGGTTTGGTTTGTTTTTTTTTTTTTTGATTTTTTTTTGTTAAAGAAAATAATATACTTTCTCACGAATACAGGAAGGAAATTTCTGAAAACAAAATAAAAAAAAACTAAAGTGGAATGATTTCATTTCTTCTGTCTTCTGTGTTTGACGATGCATACACACATACACCCATTTGCTTCTCTTTCTGTCTTATTATTTGTTCACTCTTTTGTGTATGCAAATTTTTTTGCAATCTGACAGAAATAGCCTGAGAGTGAAAAATGTACTAGAAATTTGTATCAGATTTGTCAACTTTCTTGCGTTACGTTACATTACGGTTGTTTAGTTAAGTATGAAAGGAATATTGATTATAGATACAAATTTAAGTAACGTGATTTAAAGGCAACTTTAATATTTAAGCAAGCTTAACTAAATAACCTCTAAAAGGCATTTTAAGATAATTTTATAGATACGGCTGTTGGTGTTTTAGAAAACTACACCATGGAATAAGAACTTTCTGGACTTATACTAAAGGCATAATTTGCCTAGTGCTCCATTATGCATTTGAGTATGGAACATTTCTATTCCATGGTGTAATTTCCCTAAATGTTAATTTATGAAAAAAATATATAGTTGAGTTTGTAAGACTGAAATATTAAAAAGTATTTTTATATCATATGAACAAAAATGTTAATTGTAACTTAAAGCCAAACAATGTGCTAATAAACAAACATCTATCTATCTATATAAAAACGGGAGCTGAAATAACTATTTTTTCTTTACGGGCCGCCTCCACAGGTCATGAACGATGGCCGGACTATGAACATGTCTAAAAAAAATCCCATTGAGTCCAAAAATCCATGTCCATGCAGCATCATGTCGAAAAAAATAACGTTTTGAACAAGACATGGAGGGCTGTTCAAAGCTTGGCCATGAGATGACGTTTCATGTGCGTGTGAGTTTTTTTCTTCTGATTCTGCCTCTGCCACTAGTGGTGGTATTGTGATTAAAAAACGACCACGAACAAAAACAAAGTGTGGTTTTTGTGTCCAACCCTATCTCCTACCTTGAAATCCATATATCTTACACTCACACAATAAAACATTTTTCATGTTAAATCCGAGAATATTGTTTGAAAGTGGCGCATCGGTACATTTTGGGTGGAATCTTCCACCAATTTGGATTTGTAATCCTTGGTGCATGCAATAAGACAGGTAGATTTTATATGAGTGAAAAAGAGATGGATAGATTCCACCACACCGAATGAAGAACGAAAGTCTAGCCAGCTTAAATCATAAAACTAAAATTCTTAAACTTAATACTACGTTTCCACCAACCACTAAACCGAGATTTAGGTAATGAGATTTGTTTGGTGTTTCCACTGCACAAAAAGAGGATTATGGCAAAACATTTAAATGATGTTTCATTTTTCTCATATGAAGTGGAAGTGAGATAGATAGTTTTTGTTTACATTTCCATCTGTCAATAAACGAAAATAGGTCGGTTCCACAATTATTCTTCGAAAAAAAAGTTTGGTTTGACAAACTAATGTTTCCAAGTAGATTTGAATGAGTTTTATTTGAAATCTTCATTTGAGGAGATTAAAATTTGTATGGTAAATCTTGTAGATTTCAAGGAGATTTGTGATAATCTTGCTAAATCTCGGTTTAGTGTCTGGTGGAAACGTAGTATAAGAGTTTGTTCTCTAGTGAGACCCCTTTTACACAAGGAAACTGAGTTGCCGGCAATTTTTAGTTTCTGGGCGGGAAGGGCGTAAAAGGAAGACAACAAATTTCCCCTCACACCCTTCTCGCCCACAAACTAGAGCCGCGTAAAGTTAGCATGACAACTTTCGAAAAAGTGAAATCTGAGTATGCCATTAATTGCCGTAAATATGCCGTGGAATCAAACAAATTGCCGCACTACGGGCATAGAGTAAAAATTGGATCGTCCATTGTTTAGTTTTATTTATAAGAGCAAAAGTTTAATTTTAGCAGAGTGGACTCATTTTTTGAAGAAAAATTTGAAAACACTACGAGCTGTCAGCTCTTGTCAAAATTCTCGACATGATTGAGCAAAACTGGTCTATTTCTTGTGGTGCAAGTTAGGGCACATACGCATGGAATTTCAAGGGTGTGATTCTACTTTTTGATAACATTTTCTTTGTTTTCATTAGAAATAGTAATAAATATTACTGGATTTATATGCCAGAAGCAATAAAAGGCTATATCAAATAAAGTTTTTGTTCATAAACACTTAGAAGCATCAATTTTATTGACAAAATATTTTATTTTTCAGTTTTTGAATTTAACGGATTCCCTTTTTTGAATATCCGATTCACCAATTGAGCACATGACCACGTTTGAGCAAATGCCCTAATGCATACATACAAAGCTCGTTTTGTCCCATTTAAAATGCATTGCAACTGCACACATCCTTACTGAATAGGGCATAAATCCTCTCAATTCAGCTTGTAGGGTGAAAGAGCATGGACACCTTAAGTCGGTTCTCTAGGTAGTATTTTCTCTATGACTACGGGTTTGCCCACAAAGGGCAATCCTGCTAACGTTATATAAAGTTAGCATGACACTTTTTTGTTTTTGGGCAAAAACAACTTTTGAGTATGCAAGACGTTGCCAAATAATTGCCGTAAATATGCCGTGAAGAAAACAAAATTGCCTCGGCCTTCGTTTGCCCAAAAAGGGCAATCCTGCTAACTTTACGCGTAAAGTTAGCATGACACTTTTTTATTCTTAGTCCAAAATAAAATTTAAGGATGGCAGTAATTGCCGATTAATTGCCGTAAATAAGCCATGAAGATAAAAAAATTGCCGCGCCCTTAGTTTGCCCGAAAAGGGCAATCCAGCTTACTTACGCGTAAAGTTAGCACGACACTTTTTATTCTTAGTTAAAAAAAAAATTTAATAACGCCAGTAATTGCAGTAAATAAGCCGTGAAAAGAAAAAAATTGCCGCGCCCTTCGTTTGCCCATAAAGGGGACAAAACCATTTTCAGGCTAATTTGCATGTCAATGATCTAGTGCCTATAATTTTAAGTTTTTTGTATGTGTCTTTTCCTTTGTTCCTATCCCTAATGCATTTTAGTACTTGAGCCTGTGATAGGGGGCGTGATCTCAATATAGAGAGGGTATTTTGACACTTGCAGCTATAACGGTGTTGTTGTAAAAACCCTCTCTATATTGAAAATTGCATTACTGCATAGATTACCGCGCCGCCTATGATGGTTACGTTTTTCGAATGTAAACAAGCACTCCATATTATATATACTCAAAGGTCTTTTCTTGTCGTTAAGCCAAAAGATAAAGATACACACAAACGCAATACAAAAAAATAAAATTTAAGAAATTAAAAAAGGAGGTCTTTACTTTGAAGGTATTTAATCTATTGGCCTTATTATTATTCTTGTTAAGGCGATTACAAAAAAACTATCAAATGTGGTAACGAGATTTTTGTTACGAGGAAGCGGTTGTCGTACTTTTTTTCCAACATCGGTCCATTACAGTTTTATACTCTTGGCCATACATTTTTTTGTTAAGACAAATAAAAATAAAAACTAACAAATATCGGCACTATATTTTGCCGAGACGAAGCGATTGCCGTTTAGTTTATTTAAAATACAAAAAGTATTACGACTATGGTCGTTATTCAAACTTTAGCGGACTCAGTCTGCAAAGTTCAGGATCATGATTACAAGCTTAATTCTACGGATTGAAAATATTTTATTCCGGTTGACAAAATCTATCATTCCAAAAAACAAACTCGTTCGATTTGAGTTGTAAAGGAGCTATCAGGGCTAGATAAGGTACCGATATTAGAAAACCAACCTTACTGAGGAAACCGAATAATTTTTAAATAGGCTAGAATGACTCCATGTAAATAAGCAAACAATTCTGCAGTGCACTAGAGTTGAAGGTTTTGTTGGCTGCCAGTAGACCAATTATGAAAAGCGCGGCGGATCGCTTTCATTGGCAGATTTGTATTTTCTCATTCTCAGAAACGCTTTTCCTTTCCATTTTTTGTTTGAAAGCGATAAGTTTCTAGGTGACGGATTGTTGGCGAATTGACAAAAAAAAATTCAAATATGAATAATTTTGCGCTTTTGAGAATAAGAAAATACAAATCCGCCAATGAAAGCGATCCGCCGCGCTTTTCAGAATCAACCTACAGACTAGGTTTAGAGGGCCATTTCTCGGAGCCAATTTTGTTTTGTAAGGTCTCGATGTACACAATAAAACTTAAAAAAAAAAAAACAATTGAATAACTATTTATTATAAAAAAAATCATTGTATTTTCTTTTATTAACCAAGCTTACATTTCATAGATTTTTAAGTACAAATTAAGATAAATATAAAATGACGCCACAAGTACAAATCAAAAGCAATCTAAAAAAAGAAAAAGTAGAGAAACCAATTAAATCCGAATACCAAGTTTCAATTCATTAATGGAGAAGAGACGACAGGGTAAGAGAAAAGCTTGTTTAGAGATTAAGAACATTTTTCAAGATTTCAGAGTGTGGAAACTCAAAGAACATTTTCTAGAGAAAGAAGATATAATAAATAAGTTTGTTGTGATGGAACGAATCACTCTAACAAGAAAAAATTCAATCAGTACCGAAGTATTTTTGGCCAAAGTGATTGGGAGCAACTGCGTGAAGCTCTGATGTGAGTATCTTCATTTGTGGAAAAGCAGTGACCACTGTTTTGGCTGCCACTGGTGTGCAAAAGAGATTCGAGAGGATGATGCAATCCTCTGGTACACCGTGCTCCTTGAGGACGTTCACAGCCTGGAATTTGTTGAAAATAGTGACAACGAATATAACTACTCTTGAATAATTACCTGCAGAACAGTGTTTCCCGTCGACATGATAGGATACATCAGCAACACTTGTCTCCGTGCAATGTCATCGGGAAACCTAGCATAAACAACTCTAGCAACATGGGTTTCGGCATCCGATTCAACCAGAATCTTTCCGATTCTTATGGATCGGCAGCAATCACGAAGTCCTTGTTCCATTGCTTCGCCAGAACGAATAATTGATACTCCACAGTTGCCAGATCGATATTTCAGTCCTTCGTAGACGGCACCTGTAGGAGTTTCCACCGAACAATCAGAGTATGGCAGTTGGTTCAGGCTCTCTTCAATGACCAGACGAATTAAGCGGTCTGCATAGAATTTGAAATCACTGCGAGTTGTGTTCCTGAAATAAGAGCAAAATGGACATTTTGGGTTATTTGATTATTTGGGTTGTCCTTAGGTTTGTGCAACAAGACTCACTTGTCCCTAATGATTGTCTGCAATTCGGCTACTTGTGGATTTCGTGGTAATATCTTCAGATTGGTGCCATATTCACTCTCGTCCTCCGACGCCGAGCTACTTGCACCGTTGCACATTTTATCGGCTATATTGATGTGTTTTTTATAGTTTTAATTTGTCAGCACCAAATTTCAAAGCGAAATAATATAAAAACAACTTTTCAAAATTTCTTTTCATGAAAACCCAACATGCACGAGTTCACATGACAGTCTTCGTTTGAACTGTCATGGCAGTGTGACAGCAGTGTCACACTGGGTTTTTAAGGCCCATCCACAAGAAATACATAAAACATAGACCGCTTTCACACAAGGAAACTGATGGTGGATTTACATGTATCTGCATTTGGTTACTGCACAAAAAAGAGTGATGCCAAATTCAAAATGTATATTTGTTAGATAGAGAGAAAAAGATCAAAATGCAGAAGAACTTCGTTTCTGCATTATAGATGTGCCATAATGCAGAAATGAAGACGAACATGTTCATCTTCTTGATGGTTCTCTTTCACTCGCTCGGATTTTTTGTATACATCTGTCCTGCTCTACTTTTCTGTATTTTGCAGACGAAGATACATGTAAATCCACCATGATGGTGGATATACATTTATCTGCATTTAGTTTCTGCACAAAAAAAGGGATACCAAATACAAAATGTATATTTGTTATATGGAGAGAAAAGATCAAAATGCAGAAGAACTTCGTTTCTGCATTATAGGAAAGTGCCATAATGCATCTTCTTGATGGTTCTCTTTCACTCGCTCGGATTTTTTGTATACATCTGTCGTGCTGTACTTTTCTGCGTTTTGCAGATGAAGATACATGTAAATCCACCATGAGTTGCCGGCAACTGGGAGTTTGTAGGTGCGAAGGGCGTAAGAGGAAGAAAAAAATCTCTCCTCTCATCCTTCTCTCCTACAAACTAGCTAGTTTCTGACAACTCAGTTTCCTTGTGTGAAAGCGGTAATACGCAGAAAAAATACTGTCAAAATAGGTCTGTTCCACACCTCACAAATTTGGTAATTTTGGGCAGAAGAGACCGCTCACGAGAGAGTAAAACAATTTCCCCTCCTGACAAATTCTGCCCGAGAAATTTCTTTGGGTAGACATTGTTGGTCTGTCAAATGCCAGGTTGAGGTACGTTGTATAAAAAATTTACTATTGTAGAGTCATCCGTTCAGTTTGCTTCGCGTTGGAATCAAAAAAGAATAAAGGCTCTCCCAAACCAATGCGGAACATTCGTTGCGGCAAAAAAACATTCGCATGTCAAAATTAATTTACATGGTGATATATGAGAGTGCCCACACCAACGCGGCGGAGAAACATATGAAATAAAACATTCGTCAGTCAAAATTAATTCATATGTTTCTCCGCTGCGTTGGTGTGGGAACTCTCATAATATATCACCATGTAAATAAATTTTGACATGCGAATGTTTCTTCGCCGCAACGAATGTTTCGAATTGGTTTGGGAGAGCATTAACTGTGTGAAATTTTGTGGCAGAATTTTTGCCAAGAAACCGTTCCAAACTTTTTGGGCAGTTTTTCTCTCTGTGAGAGAATTTCATCCCACTCTTCAAAATTTGACAGACCAACAATTTCTGCCCAAAAATCTTGGGAACAAACCTAATGTATCTTGAGAAAAAAGGTAGATGTTGTGGTATATTTATTTTTTACAAAATTACTTTTTTTACTAACAAAAATAATTATTTAGCTTTTAAGCACTTTTATATATCTTGCTTATGTCGTTTTCGATTGGATTTCGGAACAGTACTATTCCTTTTTGGCTCAAATCGAATTATTTTCTATTGTTCCGAGACTAATTTGTGAAATATTTATGTGTGTGTGCGTAAATTGTCTGATATTTATGTATATTTTGCACGTTCAGACGAGCAAAATGTATTTGACAAATAATCCGATGAAAGGGTTTATATGTATATGTGTGTTCCCGGTCTACTCCTTTATTTATTCCGGAACAGAAAAATACTCCGAAAACATTACTCGGTACAGCCAATCGAATTATTTTGGAGTAAGCGGAGTCAAAAAGGAGTAAATCCGTACCTCCAACCGAAAATGAAATTAGACACGTCTGAGAACTAGAATGGACGTTAAAATACAAATTTAAAACTAATGTCGTTTTCGATTGGATTTCGGAACAGAACTACTCCGTTTTGATTCCAATCGAATTATTTTCTATTGTTCCGAGACTAATTTGTGAAGTACTTATGTGTGTGCGCGTAAATTGTCTGATATTTATGTATATTTTTTTATGTTAAATTAATTTTGACAAATAATCCGATGAAAGGGTTTATATGTATATGTTTGTTCCGGGTCTACTCCTTTATTATTTCCGGAACAGAAAAATACTCCGAAAATATTGCTCGGAACAGCCAATCGAATTATTTTGGAGTAAGCGTCAAAAAGGAGTAACTCCGAACCTCCAACCGAAAACGACATAAGAGCGAGATCAACAACTTTTTGTCGATTGTAAAAGGTATGCCTTGCAAATAAACACGGAACCGACATAAAGCTGAAATTATTGCTAAAGTTTCCAATTCAATACTATGGTATCTGGCCTCTTGATCAGTAGTGCTTTTAGAAAAGAATGCTACCGGATGCAATTTATCATCCTCTTGTCGTTGAAGTAGAACTGCACCATACCCCATTGAACTTGCATCGCAATGCAGTTCCGTTTCTTTCCTTGAACTATAGATTGCTAACACAGGTGAAGATGTTAATCGTTCCTTTAGAGTCCGAAAAACATCTTCGCATTGGGGAGTAAATCTAAAAGTCGTTTCAGCTTTTAATAAATCATAAAGAGGTCTTGCTATTCTTGAAAACGATTCAACAAACCTACGTAAGTATGAGCAAAGTCCTAAAAATGAATGCAGCTTTTTTCTGTCTTTAGGCACAGGATATTGAGCAATCGCTCGAATATGGGAATCACTAGGTTGGATGCCGTGTTCCGTTACTTTTAAGGTTAGACCGCACACAACTGCAGCGGAACTACACTTCACGACGCGGCAAAACATTATTTGTATGAAATTGTATGAACTATATCGCACTAAGCGGCAGCTGAACTTCATACAATTTCATACAAATTATTTTGAATCGCAGTTCCGCCTAGTGCGGTCTAACCTTTAAGCACTTTTATATATCTTGCTTAGACACGTCTGAGAACTAGAATGGACGTTAAAATTCAAATTTAAAACTAAGAGCGAGACCAACAACTTTTTGTCTCGCTTCTATGTTTCAGTTTCAGTGTTTCGCGCTCGGTGTGCGCCACCTAGCTACGAAACTCTGAAACCTAAACATAAGGGGAATAACACATTATTGCGTGTATTAATAATTTTATACTACAATGGTTATAAAAAATAAATAAATCGGGTGGCACAACGGCTCACGAAGAACGAGGGCCTAGTGACTAACAACTCGCAACCATTCCTGTGTGCGCCTTTCGACAGGAATGGAAGGGACCTACAATTTACATTGCCGAATCCGAACGGCTAGACTAGAAGCGCTTATTCGTGACAAGTGATACTCTTGGAGGATTTGTCAATTTCTCGCAAGAGGCAGTAGCCCTGAAAAAAAAACTTTTTAGTTTTTAGGTGGACGAGGCTGGGAAGCGATGAGAGTTTTCCTGATCGCTATAAACTACTCCCTTAAAGGCTCTCCCAAACCAATGCGGAACATTCGTTGCGGCGAAGAAACATTCGCATGTCAAAATTTATTTACATGGTGATATATGAGAGTCCGCACACCAACGCGGCGAGGAAACATATGAATTAATTTTGACTGACGAATCTTTCTTCGCCGCAACGAATGTTCCGCATTGGTTTGGGAGAGCCTTAATAGTTTTTTTTAACACCGATTTTATTTAGTTAAGGGTGTTGGGATATGAAGTGTATTAAAAACTTTATCTCTCTCGATTTTGATAATTAAAAATTCTCTCTCTTTCTATTGTTTTCAGAAAATGAAATCACTTTGTGCGTTTACTGTTTAAGCTCAGAAATGTACGTTACGCATCTCATAACATAAACAATATTCTCAGTATGAGCAAACAATTTTCAAAAGTTGTAACCTTTAGGACACATGATAAGATGTGTTCACAATGATACTGGATACAGTTTTTACATTGACACTTCCCAGCCATATGACCTACACAACAGTGAATTTGTTATACTACGTTTCCATCAACTACTAAACCGAGATTTAGGTAATGAGATTTGTTTGGTGTTTCCACTCCACAAAAAGAGGATTATGGCAAAACATTCAAATGATGTTTCATTTTTTTGATATGAAGTGGAAGTGAGATAGATAGTTTTTTTTTACATTTCCATCTGTCAATAAACGAAAATAGGTCGGTTCCACAATTATTCTTCGCAAAAAAAGTTTGTTTGATTTGACAAACAAATGTTTCCAAGTAGATTTGATTGAGTTTTATTTGAAATCTTCATTTGAGGAGATTAAAATTTGTATGGTAAATCTTGTAGATTTCAAGGTGATTTGTGATAATCTTGCTAAATCTCGGTTTAGTATCTGGTGGAAACGTAGTATTAACCAACTTAAACATGAAGATAAGAGGATTAATAAACTAATGATGTTTCTTAAGATATGGTTTAAAAACATGGATATTTATAGTAACCAACTCATAAGCAAGTACTGCCTCATGACTCTGATTATATTCTATCTGCAAAACAGTAATCCACCCGTTCTGGCTAAAGACCTAAAGACTATCCAACAAACTGCACAGAAAAGAATAATAAATGCCATTAATTTTGGAGTAAACACAAAATGCATCCTCATGAACCATTCATCAAACATTCATCAAATGATAAAGGGATTCTTCGAATTGTATAGCTTCTTGGATTTTGAGAAGGTAATCATTGCGCCATATCTGGGACAAGTGATTAAGAAGGACGATTTCCAAAACAAATTAATTGAATATCCTGAATATGAGGCACGGATGAGAAAGTTAGCCGCAACTTTAGTTGCACCTGCAGAAGAGCTCCAAACTCACTATCCATTATGTGTCCAAGACATGTTTTATCTGAACAGAAATATTGCCAACAAAAGCATGTTCGTCTTCCATGTGGAATATTTAAAAAAATGCATTACAGCAACAGTTGACTCAATCAATGGTCGTTTCATTTTCAAAATATCTCCAATCAATACCTGGAGATTTGAAGGCAAAGTTGGCCAAGTGAACCTCCTCCATTTGGGGTTTGATGAGGTCCAGTGCCAATTTTTTGAGGAAGTTTTTCGTCTAATTTATTTCTGATTTGACGCGATTTTCAGGAGAAAATAAGAATTAACACCCACAATTTTTAAAATCCCATAAAATATAGCCAATGGCCATCGTCTGGTCCGTCTTAAAAATCTTCACAAACTTGCACTAACCCTACCCTGGGGTCTATGGGACCCTGAAGTTTAAATTTCCGCGACTGTACCGCTCGAAAATAAAAAAAATACCGATGATTAGGCGGCTAATAAGATAATATGAGAATACCTTGAGTGGCGCCGGCATGGGTCACTTAGTTTTTAAAATATTCAAATAAATATATTTTTTCAATTGCGCTGGATCCGAGGGTAGGGTTTAAGAGTTAAGCGATAAATAAAGCGAGTACATCTCTTTTAGTTTTTATGAATATTAATTATTCGCCTTGAAATATCTAACACAAAAGATTACTTCCTTCATTCGATTAGAAACCAACAATAATAATTTTGTCTATTTTTTCATTTGTTGACAAAACAAAACTTAATCAAAAACTTCTTACTTGAAAAATAAAGAGGTGTTCTATTCACTTCAAAGTGAGCTGGTTATGCCTCCTTTCCAACGCTATGATTCATTTAAAAAAAATTAATTAAGGAACAAGAGAGTTAACATTTTTTGAACCACCATAATTCGAAAATATTTTTATCGGCCATAATTCTTAACTATAACCTGGTCAATTTCATTAAAATCGATCAAAGTATAATTTTAGTTGTTCTTTGAAACCCGCCCGTCAAACAAATACATGAAAGCACAGCGTTGCCGATGTCACACAATAGTGTTGGAATGAGATTTTCTTCGTTAGATGGTGGCAACGCCGGCTTCATGGATTCTTAAACAAAAATCACCAACACAAACAAATTTTTTGAAAGAATGGCAGGTGATGTCAATATGAGTAATGCCAAATAGCAATTATTTAGAAATTTTCGTTTTTCAGTTGTGGCTGCAATGAAACTAGGCAGCAAATTTAGAAATAGAGACATCGTGCAGCGCTGCGCTGCATGCAGACTTTGAGTGAATCTGCTCCCATAAGAACCTGTGTAATTTAATTTCGCTGCATGGAAAAAGCTGCACATCTGTTTGAGGCATTAGAGATTTAATTTGTCTGAAAAACTGGGCATACCGACCCAGTTTTTCAGACAAATTAAATCTCCAACTATCCACCATGGAATTTACTTATTTTACAAAAATTTCAGTATGCATTTTCCCCATAAATTCATATTGAAAATAAGAAATTGCGATTTCATTAATAATTAAGAAGGCTTAAAATATGATCCTTAGTGAATATGTAAGCTACCAACTTGTAAGTTCTAGAAAAAAGACCTACCGTAAACATAGGTTATACAGCGCGGTAACCATAATGTATGTATATATGTGTATATTGGGTAGAGACAATAAAAAATCTTGTATTAGCGGGGGTCAATAACTCCCGTTTAGATCAAGTTATTTTAGTGAAAAGGTTTTGAAAAATAAATTTTCAAACTTAAATTTTTTTACGTTGTCGTGTTCTATTTTTGTTTTCAAAATTAAATGCTTTTCAATTCTTAGGGCCAGTTTGTTCACAGTAGGTTAAATTTAGTATGTGACTTTCATAGGCTTTAATTAACTAACGCTTATCAACCAAAATTAATTGACTAGTGAAGTCCATGATTAGCAACTCATACTTTGAATTTTTTAAACAAAATTTAATCAACAAACACATTTGAGGATTTCCCAGCTCCACTAATCATGGATTAAAGATAATCAGCTGTGAACAAACTGGCCCTTTCTCTTGGACTCTTATTTTTAAAAATATTAAAAAAATATATGAACCAACTTTCTCTAAACTAAATGATCATTTCATTAACCGGTTGATTTATCTTCAGCTTTTTTTTTCTTGTTTTTGCTTAGAAGTTGGTTTCTTTATTTTTTAATATTTTGAAAAGTAAGTCTTAGAACCAACTGGTTCTTAATGTTTGACTAAGGGCCAGTTTCACAGTCATAGTATAGGCACTTAAGTGCGAAATCTTGGAAACAAAATTTCAATTTTCGTAGTGTAAACTCACCTGAATAAGTTGCATTTAAGTCTCCCGTTTTAGGCACTTAAGTGTCACTAACCAAGTTTGCCAAAATTAGTAAAAAGTACCAATATGCTAAACTTAAGTGAAACTTTTTCCGGTAAGTGTTCACTGTGAAACTGGCCCTAAGAATCGATAAGAGTTCACAACGTAAAATTATGAAAGAAATTAGTTTGAACATTAAAAAAAAAAAATCAAAATTTTGAGTTTGAAAATTTCACTAAAAAACTTTATTTAAAAATTAACTTAAAGAAGGGTTTTCTGGCTTTACAATTTGATTGATCGATTTAATTGCCCGTCCTGATTTTTCCTTTTGTCCCATTTTGCGGTGCACAAAATCGGGCATTAATTAATTTTACATTAATTTTACAATAAATTGTCGTCTTTTATATGTCCATCTTAAAAATATGCTGCCATGTTGACTATAGCAAGGAACATGATCTTAAATTTTCAAAATAAAACCAACAACTATTCTATATTATTTTTTTTTCGTTTATTTTATTTGTTTCGTTTTCTTTTTTTCACAAGCTATAAGGCCTTGTTTTTGTTTAGTTCGTATATAGATTAGGTATAATGTTGATAAAAAATAATTACAAATGTTAACCTAACTTGATTCATTTACATGTATTCCATAATTTTTGATTTATTACTGAAACTATTTAAATAAAGAAAACACAAGAAATTTTATTTATCAGATTTTTACGGTTTTTCGTGTTTGTCTATTTAAGTTGCATAACGACGACGTCGCTCTGTGAAATATACAAACAACATAGTTTCACGGCTTAAAGTAAAAAAAATATATAAATATATTACAAGTACATATGTATAAAGTAAAAAAATAAAAAAACATAGGTAATGCATACAAAAAAAAAGTACAACAAAAAGTATGAGAAGCAGCTCAATATGATTATTATGCTTGATAGTTTAAAATACGGTCAATTTGGCACTTAAAAAAATAAATAAAAAAAATAAGTTAAAGGTAGGTATTCAAATTTTGATTAAATCTTGACACACTAAAATATAAACAATAAAAAACAGCTTCGTTTTTTTTATAGACAAGTAATTAAGGTATGTGTATTGTGTATTGTCATTATATTATTTGCTTTGGATTTGTTTAAGCCTAATATTTTAGGAAGTTGTATATATTAATTTAAAAAATGCTCAGCGGCATAAAAAATGATTTTAAAAGTCTATTTTGAAGCTCATTTGATTCTTTAATCATAAAATTTGCAGACCGATTGCAATTCTTAAATTTATGAACATAAATTCATCGTTTATAGTTTTATATTTTTAAAATGCGGATGAATTAAATATTTTAATATTCGCTTTTTGTTTCCAAAAATCTTTTCAATAGGGGAGGCTCCGTTTTTGACAGAAGGGTCTTGATATTTTTTGTTTTACGAACAAATTATCATTGTTCGACTCGCGAATGTCTAATCTTAAATTTTGTCAGGACTTATCTCTTATCTGTCAAAAACATCGCTATTTAATCTCAGAAACTTGACCAGAAAATTGGCCAAATTGGCTAGTTCAGGAAAATGAGATCTTAGAGGTACATTTATGTATCACTGTTAAAATAGTCAAGGACGTTTTTTAATTTGTTTGCTCTTGTAGTGAGGTCTCATTTCCCTGAACTATCCAAATTATTGAAATTTAATTGCCATTTACATTTCTTATTCATAAAGATAAGAACATACCCAATGAAATTTCTAATACAAATCCTATAAAAAACTGCGATAAACTTTAAATATGAGAGGCCAATGGAAACCCAGTTATATGGAACCCAGGTATACGTCTATTGAATTTACATGTCTTATGGTTAATTTTATATTGAATTTGAATTTTTAATAACAATTAAAAATTTAAAAAATAAGGGCTTCGATTCAAATAATTTTTAGTTTCAATAGACAGTTTAACTGGGTGCCAAAGCGCAGTACCATTCTTTTGAGTTTATTGGACTGTATGTTTTAAAATTCCTATAAAAACATCCGCATTACTTATATAAATATTTTTAAAATGTTTTCAGCATAATGATGACTAAGATATACATAGCTTTTGGTTTTACAAGAAGAAAACCATTATTAATTATGTTACGAGTGTATCCCAAAAGCATAAATTTACATCTCTTCTCAACTTTTTCTTTTTAAACCATCCCATAGTCGGTGCATGCAACTGGTGTGGGTTGTTGGTTGTTTTGCTGTTTTTGTTTCTCTTTATTATTAGCGGCCATATTTAATTCTACAAGTGTATCGATGCTATTCAAACTAACACCCTGTAAAATCTTTTGCGCTGCTAGTGACGTGAAATTAAAGCTTAGATCGGTAAGACTTGGAAAGTTGTACAATTCTTCGGCGGTGCTTTCCTTCGATAAGCTGAAACGCCTATCGAGCAATGACTCCTTTTCGACAGATTTATCGCAGTTCGTCTTAAATCGCTGATCGCAGTTCTTAATGGCCAAATTGGGTTCACTACCCACAGCGATTATGCTTTTATGAAGAATGTGCGCTAGAGAATCACTATTAATTGCAGGATTTGAATTGAGTAGGTTTCCGCCCTTTTGAAGATTCAAATTTCCCACGGACTCGAAGCGTAGATTCTTTAGGTCGCAGTTTGAGTTGAGCTTGTTTTGTGACCCTTTACTGTTTTTCTCAAAGCAACTGCGTAAATTGCCTACAGAGCCAGCGATTTCAAAGTCCTGCTTTGATGCAGCGGCCGCCGCGGCAGTGTTGTCTGTGGGGGAGGTTGGATGTGAAGCATCGTTTTTCAAAACGTTTTTATAGACAATGCTGGAAGAGCCGTTTTGAGGAAGTTGCAGGCACAGCTTGCGACTGTTGTTCATTGTGGCATCGTTGTTAACGTTCTTGTTGTACTTGCAGTTGACATCATCGAGTTCTTCACCCGGATCCGGAGAGGTTTCGCTGATGAATGAAATTGAATCACAAGTTTCCGAATTGATATCAGTCTCACTGATGGAGCTCTCTTTTTTCAGATGCGCAGAGGCGGCTGCCGATCCAGCAGCATGGTGCTGCTTAGAAAGGGTCTTTCTTATTATTTCACCCTTTTCATTGGTAGTTGTTTCGTTGTTAATGATAAACACATTGGAGTTTTCCATGAGTTTTCCATTCTCCAAAGTGATCACGCTGCGTACTGGAGAGTTTTGCACGAAGATCTTTGTGCTGGGTATACTGCTCTGGCTTCCGTTTGATGTCGTCACTTGGAGTGTGATGGAGTTGTTTGAATTCGAGGTGGATATCGATTGAGACTTGCCCGGAATTCTAGTGTTGGGACCCATTTGTGATGTTATTTCTTCGAGGATCCTGGAAGGGGTCGAAGATCGATTGCGCTGATTTTGTTCGGCACGAGCTTTCATTGCCTGATGGCGAGGCGTGCCCCTAGGTGACCCGTTCAACACAAGTATCGAGCGTGATGGTGATCCATGCTGCTGCATGGTATTCGTTGATATTTGCGATTCAAGACTAGAATGGCCACTTGTTTTGCTGAATGATACTTTTCCGCTGTCAATGCTTGAGGGACCCGAGGTGGTAAACATCGAAGATGCCTTACCACTCTCCAAGCTCGAAGGACCACTCTGAACACTTCGGTATGTCGCCTTGTTATCGATAGTTAGTGGATTATCAAGCCGTTTGTGGGACGGGGTCTTTTCAAATATATATTTCCCCAAAACCGACTTCGTCGTTGATTTAGTTGGATTACTGGAAGCAGGTGGTCCGCTCGTTGTCTGACTAGCTTGTGGCTGAAGCTGTGATGATGACAAACGATTAGGAGTTGTTTTGCTCGATGCTGTTGCAGGTATCGATTGTGTAGATCGGGGCAAACTACTACTGCAATAGACTGGAGAGCGACGGCGAATTGGCGAACAGTCACGTGAAGATATCACAAAAGTTGACTCACTGGACATGTGCCGTCGATGACGTCTGGGTAAGGTTGATGAACGTTGGCTCAGTTCCGAGCCATCGTAAAAGGTTGAATTGGATAGAGTATGTGAAACTGGAATATCCTGTGAAGTACAAATTTTCGAAACGGTATAGTGCTTACAAATGGAAAGGAATAGCATGTTACTTACATGATCAGCAGTTTGAGTGCCAATGCTGTGCAAGTGTACAGCTCGTGAATTGAACCACTCAGCTGGTGGAAACTGCGCTGAATATGTTTCAATTTGTCGCTGTTTGGTTCGACCACTGCGACGAAATAATCGTGATAGAAGAGATCCTTTTTCTGTGAAAAAGACAAAACATGAATAAAGTAGAATTATGTTGGGACAGCAAATATTATCAAAAATATTTTGTGCTTATTTTTTCTAGAGCAGTCGGCAACCAGAAAGTGCTAAAGACAACATTTCCCACTAATTCCATTTTAATATTTCATCCAAAAACGGCAGACAACGCCAAACCACTCACTTGGTGATGACGAATCTGTACTTTGATATTCCGAGCTACTGCTGTCTGTGGCTAAAGTTTGTGCGTATGTTTTCGATAGGCTTCTTGTCGACGCGCAACGTTGTAATCTCTTTGAAGAGCCAAATAATCGTAAGCTATGTCTTCTCTCTAAGCTGCGTGGCGTTGGAAATGATGCACTTCGCCGCTTTGCTGCCCGTGGGTATAGGATTTTGTCATTGGGATTACCTTAAAATATAAATATAATATGATAATAAGTTGGATAATTTCATTGATAGTCAACCATTAAACAAACCTCCACATATAACATCGGCTAAATTCGTTTGTATACATTGATGCGTCAAATCTCCATCCCGTTCAGTCGAAATTTCACCATAAAACGAATGAAGTGCTTCTGAGTTTGTCATGAGCATTGTTCGAGGCTCATGAGGCTCCTCGTCTTCATCAAATTCCTGATACGTTCGGTGATTTCGCGGCCTCGACCGACTCCTTCTTCGTCTAATAAATATAAATAAATTATCAAAACATGTTTTCTCTCTAAACAGGAAAAATTGTCGAATTCGGTAAGCTCCTCGCATTCGGCACAGCACATAAGATGAAAGACTAGGCATAGACCTAGACAAATTTTTGCTGCATTGCGTGATGAGAACATAATGTACGGGTGCATCAGAAGCCCTAATAGGAAAAAAATTAATTCTCAGGAACAACTGGTAAGAAGCTGAGACCAAAATTCTTAAACAAATTATTTACTCGATTCAAAAAATGTATGTACGAGCATTTACATAGGCTCTTATTGCGAGTGTCGTTCAACGGTCGATCCGACAAAATTTGAAAGTACCAAAATGTTTGGTGAGTTAAAATTGCTGCCAAAAGCTATTGGGATAGATTTTTGTTATTGTGATTCTTTGTAAAAACTTAGCTGCTGAGATCTGATGCAACCATAGATTAAGATATTTCGAATTTTCGACGATCCACTTTTGACAAAAGTCGTTCATCGATAAGCAATCGACACTCACAATAAGGTCCATAGATTGAGCGACATAAATTTGCTGCGGAAACTTATTCATAATTAGGATTAATTTTCAGTTAAAATGTCGAAGGACTTTGGAGATCTCAGACAAACTAAGCTGGCCTTTTCTCCAATAAGATTACTTTTATGTATGTACAAAAGGATTATGTATGTACGAGGTGGTCTAATTTCAAAATCCAATTCCGACGCATATGTACTTGCGATGACACTAAATTAAAATATTATCACAACTTACTCAGGTGTGAATATAAAATATCCCTTCGATGTTTGATAGATCTTTTGTTCTTGCATTAGTTGTGCCAGTGTATCATAAATGACCTCAGTTGCTGGTGAGGTCATATGAGGAAATCGCAGGCCAAGCTTCGTTCGAATGTTTTCAATTGTGGCTGAATGTCCCTCCGCGGTAAGGTCCATTATCACATCACATAATGCTTCAGGCAACGGTGTAAATTGTCCTTGAACTGTCGGTGTTACGATGCAGTCATCGATGTCACCTGAAATGGAAATGAACAATGACATTAAAACAAAAAAACAACAACAATCCTAAAGACCTTAATATAAAAATCAATGTTTGGTCATAACAAGGTTTATAATATACCTACTCTTGGTTTCTTTCTGACGAATTAATAACTAATTTAGAGAGCAAGCAAGGTTGTGCTTGAAATGGTTAATGTAAGATGTGAATTTTAAAATGGAATTTGTAGCAAAAACAACAACAACAGCAGGGACAAGTTCTTTTAATCTGACCCTTATGTGGATGGAGGTTGAATTCCTCCCAAAATGGTTTTGTTTGTTTTTTTTTTTACATTTTTGTATTGCACTCTTTGGTATGATCTATCTAATTCAATGCGTGTGGCATCATAGTGGCATGGCGGTGGCGCAGTGGTTATGGTTTATAAAAAGTATTTAAACTCCTATGTTTGGTGGTTTAGAGATAGATGAAGTAACTTTTTATGGAAAAACGACAACGACTAGGTGGTGGTAAAAGGCAAAAGTTATTTCAGTGACTTTTCAATGGAAAGCCATGTGTATTATTGTGGTCAGTGTCCTGAAAAGAATTTGCCTGATAAAAATGTATTAAACATATACCTTCATAAATTTAAAATTGTCCTCTTGTGCATGTTGTGAAACTTTGTATGGTTTATGCAGCTATTTTTTCAGAAAGTTTTAAATTTATATTAGACAATAAAATACAAAAAATAGTCATCAGAATTTTGTTTTTATTTTGCTTGTAAAAATTTTACTGAGTTGCTATAAACTCTCTTATAAAACACGACTATAATTTATTTATTTTTGAAATTTATCATTGATCTAGCTTTGGAAACTTTTTAAACTCAGTTTGGCAGCGATCTGAAGAGTGTTGCACAATTATTTTCAACTTTAGGATCATGAAACCACACACTTACAACAAAACTTGTCTTATTTGACTTGGTGGTTCAATCTGCCTTTTATTAGTTTTTGAAAATCGTCCATATATGTTTTTTGAAGAGGTTCAAATGAAACAACTTCACCTCATTTTAAGAGCTACCTAAATATTTTGTATTTATGTATGAACTGCTTCAATTTTACAGTGGTGTGATTTTATGATCGCTTCAACTGATATACAAGAGGTCCAGCACCGTAAAAAAATAAATTCATACAATCGTACACTATGGCGTATACGCACTTTTTTATTTGATTGAATTTTTAATACTTTTCTTTTACTTTCCTATACCGTTTTTGAAAGCTATCAACATACTAATTTTGTTATTTCCATTAAGTTTCAAATGATATGCATTGCACTGTAAATGTCAATTATGACGGTGGCGATGACACCGCGAGTATAAACGTCAGTGTCTGTCATTTAATTTCACAAGCTTCAACAGGAAAATTAACACCGAACGTCTCATCATTCAATATTGCAGCTTGTGTCCTAACTTTTTGCGGGGAAGTAAGATAATCCTTCAAGAGTTTCTTTCGTAGGTAATTATAAATTTCTCCTCATCTAAGCCGTTCAGATTCGATCAAAAATTGTAAGTGTAAGTCTCTATGCTCTGATTCTCTATACAGGTTGATTAGTTTTTGTTTACTAGTGCAAATGATGCAATCAACTATTTGACCTTGTAACAACCTTTAAATGTTATTGCTTAGTTTCGTTAAGTCTGTTCTTCAGTTTTCCTATCTATTTGTGGTGGGAATTTTCAATACTGTGACTGGCAATTTGATAAAATGTATAGTTTTTTGAAACAAATTTTATATAGTATAGTTATATATGTATAGTTTTTTGAAAAAAAATTTAGTTCTGATCGTTCTGAATAGGCCTATAGAATATAAGTTACCAATCATCTACATCAAAATCTCTATGAAACTTAACTTTCGCTTGAAAGCCCTCTGTGCGACAACCCTGAAGTTGCAATTTATTATAATCTTAAGTATCTACTTGATCTTTTAAATTACCTATTAAACACTCTCTTCCCTCGAGGATAAAGATTTATGCAACTGCAAGTGGACTCTGGCAGAATCGATAGCAACTCTCATCGCTAGCGAACCATAACAAATAACATTTCAATCGATTTAAATCCTTTGCATTGATTTGGCTTTCTATACCAAAATGCACAGGCGCACTTGTTCATAAAATCACTATAATCAGTGAGTCGGTAACACTGGCACCTCATAATCAATCCACACAGCATGAGACTTACTAGAGGGAAAACCCTCCTCCGCGCCGATCGATTGAGTTCTTCAATGGCTGCTATAGTGCGACTCCTACGAGTCTCGCGAAATTCATTTCGTGTAAAAGACTATTTTACCGTTGTTCGTACGAACGAACGTTGTGCGCCTGCAGGTTAAGGTTGATCCTCTAATATTGTTGGTTAAATTTAAAGAGATGGTATTCAAAGTCGAACGACCATAACGACGTTTGATAAATGGTTTCTGTCCAGGGAACTCTTTAAAAGAAGGAGTAACACACAAATCCTGTCGCCTCTTCCATGGGCATTCTATATCTTCTATTCAGTCGCCTGGCTGATGAAATCAATAGATCGGTGTTGTTGGAGCATCTGGACGCGCACACTCGCAAATAAACAAATACATATCTCACAACAGTTATGTATACCTTTTAAATGCTAAAACAGAGTTGACGGATATCGTGCTAATGGCCGTCAACACGATTTTCCCGGTTCAAGTGTCGAGTCAATTCAATTACATGGAATTTGTTCGTGCTTTTTGATGGTCAGTGGAGGTGATTTTACTGAGGTCAATACAATACAATACAAGACAAGAAGAGTATACGACAACGACGATGGACGTTAAATATGCGTGTGGAAAAGTAATTGTAGGGTGTGCGACTTTGATTGCACAGATCTTTTGCTATTGATGTACACAATGTAATAATTAATGGGAAATGGTGTCTTCAAATTGTGGTCATAATGTAAGTCCACATGACCTATGACACTATTTTTCAATTTCCAGCGTCATCTCGGTGGAGCTTATGATAGCGCCGGCCGTTGGAAGGATGGCGAAACTTGTCGATCCTATTTTGACAGGAAGGTAAACACTCGATTTTTTTTTTTTTCAATTATCGGATTTTTAATTTAATAAAATGTCATATGGAGATGGAGGATCAAATCTGAGCACTTGCTTCATTTGGATTCATAGCACTCAAATTTCTCAAATGAGGAGTAAGAGTTTGCGTATAATAATCTGCTCTTATTAAGGAGAATAAACAAATTACTTTGAAACCAAATTTAAAGAATGGAATACAAAAATCGTATGGGATGGGGGGTTAACCTACATTTAAACGGGAGGGGCAGTTTTCTTGAAGTTTTCAGTTGAACGAAAATATAAAAAAACAATGGTAACACTTACAATGCCCTCTTATGCATTTTTGTTAAGCCCGAAATCTGTTCTTTTATTTTATTTTGAAGTTAACTTCTTTGAAAAAAAGAAATTTTTAATTATTGAGTTTGAAAATTAATTTTTCAAAATTGTTCATTAATAGAGCTTTATTTAAAAATTAAATAAGAAAAGCGATTTCTGGCTTTACAAAAAAGTTCAACAGGGTATTGTTAGTATTAGGCGTTGTTTTTTAATATTTTTTTTTGTTTTTAGTCAATTTGTTTAAAAAATTGCCACTTCTTTTTTTTATTGTCTCGACCCATGTCTACACACTCTAGCTTTTTGTCACATCCTAGGTGAATCACCTTGTATAATTGGCGCCCAACGAGAGACTGCAAATAATTTGTTCTTATACGTGTCATGAATTAGTGCTCCTGTGAGTCACATTTAGGCATAAGAATGGTTCTATAAATTGATAATATAGTATGGAAGGGTATACTACGGAACAAATATGTTCATAAAAGAGTGAAGTTATTAAACGGACAAGTTATTTATCCGTGAGAACAAGAGCGGGTGGTGTTCTTTTTTATTACTATTACTATTAGCATTTAGAACTTTAGGCAAATTTAATTTAAACAAGAATAAACACTGGTTTATGTAAGTATGAGTATGTTTATTTTATATTGTTCGCAAGATGTCACTTGCACTATGATCTCTTCTGCAAAGATCTGAAAGTGTTAAGAAAATATATAGCAAACAAAATATTTTACAATACATTGCAATACATTATTATAGCAGCATATTTTTGTGAAATAGAAACCTTTTAGTCTGAAGAAAAGAATACTATATATTGGGCATCACCATAATTACTTCTCAAGCCATTGACCCCAAAATAATCAATTAGCTAGTGAATGTTATGTATATCATTGGTATTTCAATAAACAAATATTTTCACACGATCATAAGCCGATCGATGACCCAGTGCGACTTCAACAACTTGTATAGCTACAAAGCAAATGGAGATTTTAAGCAATTTTTGATATAATAAGCGGTCAATGTGTAGCTTCCATCTGTTTACAACAACAACAAAAAAAAAACAGCCATTAGTTTCTGCATCCTCATTCACAACACATATTTTTATCCATAGACTTGATGTAAAAGAGGTCGACCATGAGACCATGATCGGCTTTCGGAATGTTGCATGAATGATCTTTGGACAAAAACAAAAATTTAAATTAGCTGCGCTTCCTAGAAAATACCGAACCATGACCACACTCAACATTTTACTACAACCCCCGAGTTCACCGTCATTCTCAACTTGTTTTGGTAATTGAAGCCGATCGATAGGCGATACCATAATATATACATGATACGCGAGGCCCGCGATAATAAAATTATGATTGATCGATCATCGATCTCTTGACATGAGACGTGATGGGAATATTTGTTCGTCGAATCTATGGCACCAGCATGCAATATGCATCCATCATCATTGGATTTAGAGGTCGGGAAAATTGCGCGCAGAGTTTTGTTGTCTTCCATTATACATCAGACTACCGTCATATTGAAACACTCTGCTACACCTAATGAAAATAGAGGCACGTTGCAACGATTTGATTTTTTCAAAGTTTCATTCGTAGATCATCGTCGCGTCTGGGTCGCTTTCAGTGTGTATAGTTGATGCACTTTTTAAATGAAGTCATACAAATGGGAATCTTTCTCTGTAATCGTTGCAAAGAGTTCGCGCCGCGCCGCGCCGCGCAAAGATGTTGTTAACTTTTACTTTAATAAAACTTAGCTTTAGTTGGCAAACAACAACTGCTACAACTAGGTATATGGTAAGCAAGCAACAAGTGTCATAAATATTTGAGTTGTTGTATTGTAGGCGTTTTTGCGATTGGTTTTCCTGATCCTGATGCTGTTGGGTTTCCTTGTTTTTGTGGTTTTGATTTGTGAACAATTTGCACAACACGATCTGGACCTTGATTATATGAAGAACAAATTGTTGGGCAAATTTCAAGCAAATCGTTTATTTATTTTTTTTTTCGAAGTAAAATACAAAAAAAAAAAAAAAATACAAACATTTGTATACGTTTCCTTGTAGGACGGGAGGCGACCGTAGGTTTACCTATCTCATCGCGGCTTCAGAAAAGAATGATGCCAATTCATAGGTTTAGTCTAAACATTAACAAAACCGTTGGTTGGACAAGGTTTTTCAGGTGCCAATGGGTAGAAAACGCACTTTTTCGGTTGCATTTTTGGCTTAGGGTACATGATGGATTTTTATAAATGGGGTATCAAATGAAAGCTTAGACTGCTCTCTTTACAAAACCAGTGATCGGACAGACTTTTGTTGGTCGTTGTGGCGAGTCTGACCACTTTTGTAAAAACAGCTATTTTTATATATCCATTGCGTTTAACAGGTGGACAACTATGCAAAACTATTTCATATAGCCTAGAAAAACGCTTTTACCACTTAAATGCATTTTAAATGCAAAGGTTAAAAAAATAGCTCTTTTTACAAAAGTGGTCGGACTCGTCGCAACAACCAACAAAAGTTTGTCCGACCATTGGTTTTGTCAAGAGGGCAGTCTAAGCTTTCATTTGATACCCCATTTATAAAAATCCATCATGGTTTAGGTACCCTAAGCCAAAAATGCAACCGAAGTGCGTTTTCTACCCATTGGCACCTGAAAAACCTTGTCCGACCAGCGGTTTTGTTAATGTTAAGACTAAAGCTATGAATTGGCATCATTCTTTTCTGAAGCCGCGATGAGATAGGTAAACCTACGGTCGCCTCCCGAACTATTGGTTTTATGTTTTAGGAAGTGACTCGATACATGACAATTTATAACAGTTCTTAATAAAGTACCTATAACAAATACTGTAGATACGGTCTCGCAAGAAGAGAACAAATTGGGCTACATAATAAAAATGAAACTGAGGTCCATACATACGTATTTTTGTAAACAAAATATCAAAAAAGAAACAACATGAAAATGCCGAGCAAATGGGTTTGATTAATAAATTGAGGGAAAACGGCTATATGCATACAAGAAAATTGTAAGGCCAATAATAACTGCTGAGTGTTCTTGTGAAAATAAAAAAAAATCAAGAATCTGTTGCAGTTTGGCAATTCATAAAAACCATAAGGTATAAGTCGAAAATGAAGCGAAAATAACTTTAAAGTTTTTCGACTCAAAATGACTTCAGGTACCTACCCATCATGGCTTTCATCAGCAGTGGTGACTGTGTTAGGATTTCTATACTATTTAATAGGTTTAAGTATACTTTCTTAACTTTTCATAACTTATTTCCCAATATATGTACAGTTCATATACCTACCTTCAAAAATTGCAATATCTAAGTTAAAATGTAGGTCATAATCGACATGAAATTGAAAAGCTATCACGCGATATCATGCAATTCTATGGCACATATTCAAAATATACCTTTCAGATATTCCATGAATCATTCGATTTTTAGATTTGCCCTAAATTTTCCAAGAATATCATCAGTAAAAGGGTACATCACATCAAATAGGTTATTCCTATAAAAATAATTTTCATAATTCTTTCATAACAATAAACAAATGCATGAAAAAACTTAACACGCGAACCGTCTTCTCAAAAGACCGTGTAGACAAGCACATTCATTACGACTTTAAATATACCTACATACAAAGCGTTACAAAATTCGTCCTTGCGCCCATAGAGAGGTTGGAAACATTTCAAACACGCTGTAATCATTAACACCAAAGCTACACTGTATCGGTGGTCGTTGAAATCACTATCCAAACAAAACGATTTCAGAAACTATAATTAAATACAAAAACTGCTTCTCAACGAAATGGATACCTATGTAGGTATGTACAACCTGAGCAATTATCTAACATAACAAGACATTTTTTTGTTGTTGTGCTCGCCTGACAAATTTTATCGCTTGTCACTTAATTATGGCTAGTAGGAGCTCTTGGGACGGAAGAAAACGATTGTGCCAGCATACAACACTGGTGGTATCACGAATTGGTAATAAAGGTCATGAGAAGAGGAGGAATTATATACCTAGTCTTGCGAGAGTGTTGCAGTCTAATCAACTCGTTAAATGGTCGAAACGCAGCTCAACTTTGACTGTTTCTTGTATGGCTTGTGAGAAAATCTGTTTTTCCATTGATGCAGCTGATTTAACTAATTTCGAAACATGCATGTTTGTGTATGTATGTATGTAGTTAATCGTGGGTTTTAGTTATTGAACTGTTAGAAAATATCGGTTGATAGGAAACTGATAAATTATTGAGGTTAGATATTTTAGTTAAGGCCTTATGGGTGATTTAATATTTTTATGAGGTTACCAAATCTAAAAATTGTGTGTAAATAAATTGGGTAACGCAACAGCTCGCGCAAATTTGTGTACACATACTTGGAACCCTTAACTATCGTAAAGTATCATTATAGTATTTATTTTATTTTTTTAAGTCACTTTTGTAGCGATTTCAAAAAAGCAAAAATTGTATGAAAAATGCTTTATTAAAATAATTATTCAATGGGGGGGGGGGGGGGTCATGGTCTTTTTGTCAGACCAACACAACGACACCTTAAACACAAACTAAATTGTCTAAGTAGTTTGACAGTTTTCTCATATTAGGAACGTTGGGCCAGTGAGAGATTTTAACTATCGATATTTTGAAAATTTTGAAAGTCAATCTTATTGAGTCGGTGTTTTGAAAGTCGACATATCCACATATCCACATACCCAATCCTTTTTTTCATTTTTTTCGTCTTAGTTTATACCAGTTGCTAACTTGAAGTGATTTGTATCGTATATTTTAGTTTGACTTAGCCTATAACCTCTGCTTTATATAGCTTATACAAGTGACTCAATATATCTCTATTAATTAAAAAGTCACCCGGAACTACGTAAAGTGATGACAATTGTACGCACTGGTATGGTAGCAAACTGGTTATGAATTATGATTAATATGGAATGGAATACTAGTTAATAAAACCCTATAGACAAATTCGTAAATCTCTTATGAACTGTCAATTTAAAAAGTATCATTTCTTATAAATAGATAAATACTTGGAATAATTTAACTTTTTTTTGTTGTATGCGTTTGAAAAAAAAAGTAAATAAAAACAGATAAAAACATTTTCTCCCCATAGAGGTATGTTCGATATCATCACCCCATAGAAATGCGAATCTACTTTCAATGACATTGGCTTGCTTAAAAATTGAAAATCAAACCTAAAAGCAGTAAATTCCATTTCGTTAAGGAAGTATTCACTTAGCCATCACCATCATTATTGCAACAGTGTATACAACGGCAACGGGCTGCTATCGAGTCTTACAAGAATTTCATTCAACTTCTAAAAACAGAACTTGCAGACAACCATTTTTACCCATGACACCCAACCAAAGTGTTCTCCTCCTTTGCCATGCCTTAAGTTTGAAATGGATGCGCATGTTGAAAACCAGTGCTGCCATTCCCGTTCCAAAGCAGGAATTTTTGTGTGTCTGTATGTATAATCATCGCTTAATGGCGTAAGAGTGACGCGGAAAAACGAAAAAACTTGAAAACAGTCAACGTTTCAAGCAAAAGCAACTCCAGGCTCCACATCTACAGCAATATCACCAGCACCACACCAAGCCATTGCAAGCTCAAAGAAAGAAAAAATCAATAATGTTGTTTTATTTTCTCTTCGTTTATAAGGAAACTGAGAAAGAATCACTCTCCTGCTCCATCCAGCCAAGAACCAATGTCAATGGCAAGTGGATGGACGTCCGGTTTATGGATGGCACTCGTACTCACTATATAACTGTAAAAGATCGAAAAGTTTTCCATCGTGTTGTTGTTCCACCTTTTATGGGATACGGAAGTGCTTTGATTTTCACTATGGGACCTCGTCCAACTGGCGATGTGAGAATTGCAACTCAAGGTTTCAAGTAGATATTCTGGTAGTTTTTGTTAAGAATTTCAACGTCATAACTAGTTCCGTCGGAATGAATATCCAACGGACAGGACATTGTATATGGATGAAGTTGTAAGCTATACTACGTTTAAAATGCACTCTTTGAAATCTACATAAATGCAAGAAAGTCCTGAAACTTTTGTCTGACTTTAGAAGCATAACTTTAGCGGATAAAGTTTGTCGACATCGACGAGGAAGACGACACGACTTACGTCAGATAAATCCCCATTTCCGCAGAAAATTCGATTATGAATTCAAAATAAACTTTTTACATTTCACTTAGCTGGATTTTAAAAATGCATGAGATAACAATGGAATTATGCTACTTTCGGAAAGGAGATCTCGTTCCATAACCGTTTAGAAGAAGTGGTAATGGTTTGTTTACAACAAAGGCACACAAATTTAATTAATTCTCCTTTAGTCTTCTTTGGCAAATTCGTTTTCTATTTTTGTGGGGAAAGAAGTAAGTATACTCTGGGTTTTGTCGCATTAGACGTATTGTTGACGTTTTTATTTTTTATTTGCACTAGATAGTGTCTTTGCTCAGCTTAACATTTTTTATTTACTCAAACATATTCGATTGACTGCACGTACTTGAAGAATCTTTTCCACAATGTTTAAGGACATTTAAGGAGTTGACTGGCTGGTGTGCGTGACAAAAATTACGATAGAATTCTACTCCAAGACTATGCTGCGTTTGCGATTTTTGAAAAGTTTTCGTTTTGAATTTAAATGACGAGTCAAACTTTCATAAACTTTTTGTTTCCTTTAACATTTTTGTTTGGCTTTACTTTTAAAAAGTCAACAGGACTGTAATGAAATGTTTTGCAGCCTTAAAGGCGCAGTTATATTTTGTATTATTTACATTAGAAAAATAAGATATGATTATTGAAAGTCAATGACATGCAAGTTTTAATTATACTGGAGGAACTTATTGCATTATTTTAAAAAAATATCAAAAAATTCATCCCTAAATATACTCGATGGATATAACGGGTACGTTCAGATGACTAAGGGGAACTGTAAGTAAGGAATTTTCTAGTCTGTGATTGGCCAGCTTTCAAAAAATTGAATTCAAATGAAGGGAACTTTTATTGGAAAGTGACTGGAAAGTTAGTCAAGAAATATCTGCTTTAATTTTAAATTAAATGTGTTCTTGCCAAAATTGTCATTTTTGAGATAAAAAATCAGTTTAACTTTTTTAAATTGTTTGTGCGGTCGCGTTAATTAAATTTAAAATGAAATTTTCCGTACATTTCGAAGGAATTTTGTATCCATGTCGACGATTCTCTTTTTGTAAGTGAACTTTAGGTAAAGTATTGAAGAAAAGTTATAAACTTGACATAATGACATGTCGAAAAAAAGTTAGTTATTTTGAGGTAGATTATCGTTCAATGGATGTAGTCAAAAAATTGCCTTCAAATAAACAGAACTTTTGTTTTAAAGTGACTGGAAAGTTATTCAAGAAATATCTACCTTAATTTAAAATCAAGAATGCTCTTGTCAAATTTTTTAATTGTAAAATTATAAAGCAGTTCAACTATTTTGAATTGTTTGTGCGGTCACGGAATATTGGAAATGAAATTTAAAGTACATTACGAGATAAGGACGGATTTTGATGATGAAATGATGTTGAGATTCTCAAGAAATCTTCGAACGTGTATGAATGGTAAGCAGTTTGCTATAGCAAAAGTCATTTTAAGTTTGACATAGTGACATGTCAAATGTTACTGCCGCTTTTGACGTGGGCAGTCAGTTCTTATGGTTCATACACACATATGTATATGTATACGTAAGTTATATGCTATTTATAACGACTTGTCAGTTTATATCAAAATGAATACAAAAATACACCTTTCAATATTAATAGTGTCTCATAAGTCATCATACAAGTTCTATGTCAGCAGATCCGCCTCCTTTCATACATCTCAAATTGATGCCCTTAAGCCTTAAGATAACGTGATGATCCTTCATCGATTTGCACACAAAACATTAGCACACATACATACATACATACATCGACAGTTTAAACAAATAAAGTACAAATGATTGTTTTCGCGCTAAAATTTGTTGATGATGCCTCTTCAAGGCACTCGCTTGACCCAGACCTCTTCGTTGGCGTTGATTTTTCACAACTCCCACGATACAGCGCACCACCTCATGCTATAAGACTAATCCGAATGTTTTTTCTCTATATATATAAAGAAACTTAAAGAAATATAGCAATTGATTAATCGCTGGCAAATTTTGAAAAACGATCGGCTCGCCGATTTGTGTTAATGGCTTTCAACCTCAAAGCTGAAATTGAATTATGGTAAGTCGGCTGGCATTGGCATTGATTTCAAAGTATATTGTAGGCATAGATATATACCTTCTAAGAGGTGTAAACACAATTTTTTTTTAATATATGGTTTATGAGAACTAGGTCAACTTGAAATGGTCATTCTGTTAACAGGAACACGTTGGTGTTGATTAGAAAAATAGAGATCACTTATTTGGGGTGTAACAAAAAATCATTTCTTGATTGTTGAAATGAATTGTGGTTTTATAAAAAAATCAGAAAAAAAAAATGATTGAATGAAAAATATTAACAGAGAACAGAATAAAATAACTGTAAAAACTGAGTCTAGATTTATTCGACTGACAAATTGTATAATTTCTTTATATTTTTGATTTTAGACAAACCTAACTGAGCCTCGTCCACCTAAAAACTAAAAAGTTTTTTTCAGGGCTACTGCCGCTTGCGAGGAATTGACAAATCTTTCAAGAGTATCAATAGTCATGAATAAGTGCTTCTCGTCTAGCCGTTCGGATTCGGCATAAAACTGTAGGTCCCCTCCATTCCTGTCGACACGCGCACACAGGAATGGTTGCGAGTTATTAATCACTAGGCCCTGGTTCTTCACGAGCCGTTGCGCCACCCAATTTATTTATAAACCTAAATGATGGTATATACAAGTTGTCATTTATGTACATTAATTGACACCCATATCTAATAAGTGTAGCCTAAAGTATTCCCAACTTTGATCTTATATTCCTGATCGTATCATTCCCTTTTTTATTTTTTGCATATCATGTAACAGTATACATGACATAATCAAATCATACCTACGCAAATTAATTTAAATTCATTGCATAATCCTCGCCTCTTTTCAGACATAATTTAACATAAAATCACCTGCCAAAAAATCTGACAAGTTATCCATGCAAAATAAAGTGCTCAAAGAATTCCGACGCATGCAAGGAATTTCGTTTCGTTATCCATATAATCAACTTCACCTTGAATGTGGAATTGTTATAATTTCCCTTTTATTTACTCCAATTTTTGGTGAAAGTGCGGTGTAGGAAGATAAACGAAATCCTTGTTTAAGTAAAAATAAAACATAAAAACACACTTAAAAATAAATGTTCCATTTATGGAATAATCAGGACGTCAGTCAGCGTTATATGCATTGCATATGCATGAATGCATGATATGAAATTGAAAAACTTTATTTTTTTTTTCAATCAAAATTACAACCCAACAAATGATATCCAATTTTGTATCTATTTTTGTATGTTTTGTATCTTTTGTATACGCATCATAATTTTGTCCGCCATCAATGCGGCATGCCAGGCCATAGAGAAGATGGGTATCTTTTCAAGAGTTTAGCTCGTTAGCAGTTCTCCTCCAATCCTACTACCTCTACCTACTTTGTAATTGGAAACAACATTTAGATTAATTATACGATTGTTTTAATAACACTGGAAACGCTAATAATCGAGATAAAGAAAGTGGGAGAGAGTGAGCCACTTGTGGGAGGCAAAATCAATTTGCAAGTGCAAACACTCTCTTGATCCTGATGCCATAAACTCAACCATAGTTGGTATGAACTAGTAGTAGATGTAGAAGAACTGGCTAGCGGCAGACTTTGTCCAAGCCACACACATCCAATACAAACGATTTGATTGCATTTTTTTGCAAGGAAATCATGATAAGATTGGCTATAGTTGTGGTTATATGGTAGGCACTTCCATTTTTGTGCTGCTTTGCAGTTTGGCCACTCCGTCGAATTAGTATGGTGGGTTTTTAACAGCTCCTTATCAGCTTTATAGATTTTAAATAATAGTCCTTAGCAGCGGGTTATGCATTGCGTTTTGTTTATTAGTAGAGAAAAAGGATAAGCGAAGTTTGTCTGGTTTGTGTTAAGCATGGAGGAAGTGAAATAATCATTTACGTAAGAATAATATTCAGGAGGTATTTTTTTTAAAGGTTAAGCATTAAGCCTACTCTTTTTCTCAATAATAAACTGAAAAAGAAGGCTATATTAAATTGTATGTACCTACCCACTTTATATATGTACATAAAAAAAGCCTTTTTCTTTAAAAAAAATATTACGCTGATAAAAATTTTACATTTTCCACAAGCTGATAGCGATCAAAAACTATGATATGTCACTATAAATGCTTTGAAATGACGAGAAATTCCTTAGAATATCTATGTATATACATTTCTGAGCCCAGGCCACAAAATCACGTGAAAATATGAGAAAAAAGTACTATGATGAAGGACATCCATAGAACAGCATCATACACCTGATTATGTCTTAAGTCTTTGAAACTTTGTAATTGAATTTTAAAATTATATTTAAGTCTTCCTTCAGACCTTTTTCAAAAAACTGAACTGAAATTCCTGGTTTTATGAATTTTTGTCAACTTAATTTTTTGTTGGAGCGTCATCGACAAGTTTTATATATTGATGTTTATTATAACAATTTATAACAAAGAGACGATTTTTCGATCATCAGTTAAACTATCAGAGGAATACTATGGCAACAGTAACAAATTTTTGTTTTATTCGAAGAATAAGTACTATCTGAGGTTTAACTGGCCAAGTTCCTAAACGCAACATTTGCAAAGCATATGTACAAAGCAAGTTGAAATGTTAAAATCATGTTTGCATAGCATGTATATGACGTTTCGGAACGGACATTTGCGTTGTTTGTTGATTTTTGATGGAATGAATTATGGACTCCCAAACAAAATTTTTTTAAAGATTTTACTGAGTTGATGTTGCTTTGTTCCATATCTACACTTCATGAAACAAACAAGTCATAGTAGGTACTCCCATCTTGTTACACCTCCTCCAGTTTCCCCATTCCTTTGTTTTATTGTTTTATATGTTAGAAGAAAGTTGCTCCTTTTACGAAGCATTTCTTCTTTTGTAAAAGAAAATTGAGGACTGTTTTCTGATATTTCCTTAAGAACTTGACCCCAGACGCTTTTTTAGCCTTCAGTTTTCCATACTTTTAAAATTAATGATAAAATAGTTATTTTTGTCTTTTAGTAAATATAAATTACTTCTTTTCAAAAAAACAAATAAATTAAGTGTAGCAAAATTCCAGACACAACTAACGCCAAACAAATTCAAATGCAAGTGAAGTGCTCAAGATATTTTTTACATTTGCTCAGATGCTTTTACATTTGCGCAGGTAAAAAAGTCGACTGCGTTTTGGGACAATCTGCTTTGCAGGGATTTTAATGTTTGCATTAAGGAACTATTTGCTTAACATAATTTGCGCAAGTTTTGCTTTTAGAAATTTGCCCACTGACTATTGAAAAATAGACCCTTTTCAACCTAATAGAGAACAAAATGCCTTCACTAGCAGCGATTTCTTCAATCAAACTCTGACCATTTTGCTTCCGAAAATGTCACAATCACCGATCAAAAAGAACAAAAAAAAAAGAAAACCTACTTCCTTATATTTTCCCGAAACACCATTTCAACAAATAAGGAACGTGATTGAGCTCCTTGTTTAAGTATATGCTTTGTCCCGTTTCCAAAATAAAAGTCCAGTACAAATTTAAGAAAAAATAGTCGTGCCCCAAAGAGTCAACGATTAAACTCGTCACCTTATGAACTCCCACAGGGCGATATATAGACGAACTATCAACCCTTGGTTGACCTCTTCAATCCTTATTCCGCAATACATTTTTATGTGAGGCACGTCTTATAATTAATTCGACATGACAGAGAAATAAAATCGATTCTTATGCAGATAACCCCCTAGCTAACACAATCAAAACAAACGGTTTAATCACGATTTGATTGCATCGAATGTGAAATGACCCATCTTGCTATGAGATGAGGTGGAAAGGGGGAGGGGGGGTACCTACAGTCGCTTTTACTCTTATAAACAATTTTAATGCAATGTCGCACAAAGTTATGTCCCCCAATGGAGTAACATGACTCGATGCGCTTGTCACACCGCACCACTGCACTGGTGCAACGGATTTAGCATCTGCCTGTATGTGTTTTCCTTGATAGGAGGCAGCACGCAAAAATCCGTTGTTGCAAAAGTGAATTTTCATTTTCGTTTTCAATCCCCATTTCTATCACGATCGTGTGCTACTGGTTTGGTTGCAACAACCATCACTACCATCAGCCAACAAAAATGCCTTTTCCAAGACGTGATCTATATCTGCCTTCCTCAACAACATTAGCCCACAAAGATATTGCGCGGAGAAGCGATAAGAGCATTAATCACCCCCGACGAAGAGTGCACATCACATCACAGCATAGCTTAGCCAGCTCAACTCAGTTCAGCACCAGAGCTGCGAGCTCTTTCTCTGATGGGTTTCTTCTTTCTTTTCTTGATCTGTGCTTGCTGCTCGACCAACAAAAGTCTATATTGATTGATCGTGTCTTTGGTGAACTGTTTCTTCTAGCGCATTTAGCTTTGGCGGAATCCGAATGAAGACTCCCTTTGTTCGCTTTTGATTACCAACCAATCAACAACAATATCATTTGTTATGCGACATCAGTGCTTATAGAAAAGATGCAGGAAAACATTTTCTTTGGATGTATCATCATCATCATCTTGATGATTGGAAAAACGATGATGATGATGATGGTTCAAGAAATAAAATCGTGATATATGCGAGATCAATGAGATGCATAATTGAGCTACCAATTGCAGCTGATTGATTGCTTTGTTGCTACCAAATGATTTGTTTTCCTGAAAAATGACTTTAATGAGTTTAAACATTATTTGTTGGTTCAATGTTGTTGTTTTTAAATATATGTAGGAATGTTGGTTAGAGTAGGGTTGCGGAAAGCCTTTTGCAAGATGGATCGATGAAGGAATACAATATTTAGCTTGAGGAATTGTCATACCAAACTGCAAACATTTCTTTGATTATAAATTGTTTGAGTTTTGATAGCAAGACCATTTTATAAAATTGTAAATTAAATTGTACTTCGGTTGCAGTGGTTGAGCGTTTATAATCAGGGAGTTGATTCTAAATTTTGCAATTATAAATATACATTTAGTCAATGAGTTAAGGGAGATGAGATTAAAAAAAGAACATTCAATGATTTTCGAAAGATTGAAAACTGGATGAAATTTTTTCTTTATTTTTGGCCTACAATTGAGAATTGAACTACATTGTTATAGGAAATTGTAGAAAAAAGTCAAAAGTAGGTAGTAATTATTAGAACTGTTAAGAAGAACTTTTACCTTACCTTGTACGTACTTAAAATTCAAACATAAAAATCTAAGCCATTAATGAGATACATATGTATGTATGTATATACGATTTACTCAAAAATATTCAATTTCCTAAACAACACTTAGTTTTTTACTTCCGTTTAGTTAAGTAGTTTTGTCACAATCAACATATTCAGTATAAAAGATAAGAAGTTTAATAAAAATCTTTAGAGTCGTTTCCAATTTTTTTTGGAAAAACGCGAAACTGTTGTATGGCAGATTAACCCATTCTAGATGAGCTGAAACTAATATGTATTCGAATTTCATCGCTAAAGTATCACAAACGAATGCTACATACTATCAAATCGGTCTTCCTGATTAGGTTCCAGCTCGATGCACAATTAACGTTACGACGATCAGACCGACGCGGACGTCAAGTCCGAAATTACTTTTTTTTGAGTTCTCATTGACGATAGTGTTAGATTTCATAAAAACTCGAACTTTTTTGATACGAAATCATACTTACCTATAAGGTAAATATAACCAAAATTTCAATATTTTTTTCCACTTGTGGGTCAGAAGTCCACAATTCTGTTGTGGAGATTTGACCAACCCAAGTGGGTCAAAAGTTCCCAAAAAAGTGGGTCGAAATTCCCTTATTTTAGAAAGAAAGTGGGTCATAAGTCCACAATAATTTCATATTAAAATATTGAAAAAAAGCTGAATAATTAAGAAATATTTTGCTTAGAATTACGAGTAGTAAACACCTACTGACAACATAGGCGCCTGCCTGGCGACTGAGCATACCCTAAGCGGAGCGACGGAGTCGCGTGAGCGGGACAGAGGACCCAAAAAGGAAGTAAAAATCACGGTTGCCACTTGGCAATAAAACTTGTGACCAAAATTGAAAATAAAAAGGACCAAACCGAGTTAAAAGTGACCAAAATAATTAAAACCTAAAAACTTCTAGTACACGTAAAATTAAAGTTAGTCATATTTTTTCATTTATTATCATAAAAAATTAATTAGAATTTAACAAAAATAAATAAGCAAAAAGGTACAACATAATTCACAAAATTACTTTAAGGGTAATGTGATCGCCCCTTCATAAGAAAAATAAATAACTAAACATAAAGGTTTATTTACTAAATCACATTTTTTCACAGCATTTTATATTAAATTCACAATATTTTTTTAAATAAATCAATACGAAATTGCGTATAGTTAAATTAAATCTACTAAAATGTACACACATAATATTATCTACTTATTTAAAAAAAGGTTTTTGCCACAAAACACAAAAATATATCAAACTTTCCACTGTCAATAAATTGTCAAATGAAGTGGTCATGGATGGGGAATGCTTTGCGTTCAATTTAACACATGCATCGTTTACATTAGGCGATGAAAAAAATTGCGCTTCATTTCGAGAAAATGAAAATTAAAAGTCGAGTTTTTTTTATATTTCTTCTTCAAAAAAAGTGACCAGATGGAGAACAAAATGACCAAGTGTAAAAAAAATTACCAAATTTGGTCACAAATGACCAACGTGGCAACAGTGGTTAAAGTCCTTAAACCCGCGAAGCGTGATTCTGTTCAGTACAAAAAAACTATGATAACAGATCGACTGACAACATAAGCGCCTGCCAGACGACTGAGCATACCCTCAGCAGAGCGACGGATTCGCGTGAGCGGGTTCGAGCACAGAGGACCCGAAAAGGGAGTTAAAATCCTTACACTCGCGAAGCGGCCATCCAAAGCACTCTTGTTAAAACTATCTATAAAGTGGTCCACTGAAATGGGTCAGAAATCCACAATCAATAGGCCAAAAGACCACAATATTTTTGTGTGGACTTTTGGCCCATCGGGGTATTTCAAAAGTTCAGAATTGATTTATGGACTCTTGACCCAGACAAGTCGGACAAAAGTCCATTATGGATTTTTGACCCTGCGCCATTTTTTCACGTATTAAGATGTTTCCTGTGTACAATTCGTCATAACTGAACTCTGTCTCAATGTTAACACCAGATTATAAAACTGTGATGAAGAATTCCATACGTGTGCAAAATAACTTAAAAAAGAAGCACTATAAACAAATGCCACTAGCGATCAAAGAAACATCCAGTTCCTTACCCTGAGGCTACACGAGCCAGTACTGGCAAGCCAGTTGGCTACATAGATTGACTGTCAAGTTCGTATACGTGAATATGCTGTGACGTAGGCGGCAGGCAACTTGTAAGCAAGTTGCTTTCAAGTATCTGCGGTCACGTTCAGCTTTTACTAGAATAGCCTATCTAGGATTCTAAATACACAATTTTATTGAATTTGCTTTGGCATCGATCTACGATTTTTTCTTAAACAAAAAATGACGTCGAATTCTGCACCAAGCCTTGCAATGGTCAACGCATAACACTGCCAATGCGTTGACGGATGCATTGGCAGACTTTTCTGTCGCGTCAAATTAACATGGATTGATTTTCATCTTATTCAAAAATTCAAATTAACATGGATTGATTTTCATCTTATTCAAAAATTTCGATTTTTTTTAAATATGTAATTTAAAAAAAAAATTGTTTTTTTGGAGGTTTCTTAATCCATCATCATCGAAGCCGTCCTTCAATGGAATTTGACAGTTCATGCGTTGACAGATAGGTAACAAACTAAATTACGTCGTACAAGGAATATTTCGTTCCAAAATGTCACCCAAAGGCGCTAAAATCGTCTTTTCCCGCGCAAAAAATGTATACTCAAAAAATTCAGATATCTTTAAGTTTTTGAATGCATCATCTCCGTAGCAATCTTTCAATTTAATTTGACAGTCTATGGCTTGACAAATCGGTAACAGAATGTTCCAAATGTCACGAAAGCAAAAAATATACTTTCAAAAAATTAGGATTTTTAAGAGATTTTGTATATTTCATCATAATCATAGCCACCCTTCAATCATATTTGACAGTTGCCTCTTGGTCCCTCTTCTCATTAAAATTTCTGGTAGAAAGAATTTAATTTTGCGTTAAATTTTCAACGAAAAGCTATCCATATAGCTTTATATACAAGTCTGAACGAGGCCACTGTCTTCTCTACCGGCTTCCCAACTGGCTTCGAAAATGGCAGGCCAGTTGACGAGCAAGTTGCTCAGGTTTGTATGTGTTAGTAAGAAAATTTAATTGTATTGTAACTTGTAAGCCAGTACTGGCTCGTGTGGCCTCAGGGTAAGCCTTGCGTTGTCGATCGCTTCAACAAAAAAGATGACGCTTGTTTTAGTCATACATTTTCTAACCGTGAAAGCCACCGCAGATCGCTTCGATTCGCCCAAAGCCTTAATTGTTAATCGAAATTTTATCTTCTACGATACCAACAATTTCGATAAAAAAAATGGGCACGACTGGATCGCACAAACTTGCTCTCGTAGCTAACAACTTGAACGTAGTTTAAAATTGACAATGTGCATATATAGTGGTTCTATAACATTATGATACCATTAAAAAAAATGCCTAAAAAACAATTTAAAATATAAATTATTACTATAAATTAATATATTTTTTTTTTTTAATAGCTAAAACAGATAGAGCTCAAAAAAAGGTATGTCATCTGATTTGTTTAATAAATATAAATTTATGAAAAAAAAAATTCAAAAATCGTTAGAGCGGTTTTTTTTTAAATAATTTTTTATATATAAAAATTCTTGAAAATTTAAAAAACTTAAATTTGGTATGCCAACTTTTATTATTTAATAAAATACAATTTCTCACAAAATAAAAAAATCATTAAGCCGTTTTCAAGATATTGAATTTTCAAAAAAAAAAATGTCTATATTTTCTTAAAAATCCAAAAATTATTTTTTTGAAAAATTTTATATGCAAAATTGTTACAATTATTAAGGACCTCTTACGTAAAAAATTTGTTTGAAATCGGTGTAGCGGTTAACTAGAAATTTGAAAACCAAAAAATCGGTTCTATGACAGGTACCGTTAATAACCGTTATAAAATTTTTGTGTTCTACTAAAATATTAATTATAGTAATTTTAGTAGCTCGTAATTTTTTTTTCAAAATCGTTAGAGCCGTTTTTGAAATAAATCAATTTTTGTATATTGGTTGTATCGCAGGTACCGTTATTTTTTGAGCTAAAAAAAAAAATTCAATTTCTCCTCTAGGGAATCACATAATAAGCTTAACTCCAAAGTTTGAAAAAAATCGCTTCAACCGTTTAGGCTGCAGGTCGAGGTACGTACAGACAGACAGACGGACAGATAGAATTGCGAGACCCCCTTTTTTCGCGTTCTCTATAATCGTTATGTTAGGGAAAATCGTTATCTCGAATTTTTTTTTCACGAATCCTAAACTTGCCCTATACTACGTAGTTGTAAACACAATTATTGTATTCTTTTAGAAAATTTGGAAAAATGTGTAGGTACCCATGTTCATGAAAATTATACCAAGGTACATATACTACAGGTAATACCACATTATAACGTTTTCATTTTTGTTTCGTCCTGCGTATATTTGTCTGTGTTTACTTAAAAATCACAGGAATAGCCATTTCTGACAAGCTGCGCAGTATAATACCTTAGATATGTATACTGTTATTACTAACCTGTCGCTGTAATATGAACAAATTATAAGGAACCCAGGACTAGGCTGACTTTAGAAAGCTGGATTGCTCGATTTAATTTTATATATCTACTTTTCCATTCTTTATCCACCTTCACATTTTTATAATTTTCAGTTCACGATGAAAATCAAAATCTCGATAAAAAGAAATATAATTTTCTCCTTCTCGACAAAATAATAAAAAAAAACTATATTTAGCACTCTTTCTTAATCAAAAAATGAATAGCCCACGAATCGCCTGGAGTGTGCAATTGACATCAACACTACGACTTTGTTAATTGCTTCCGTCATTTAAAAAATTATTCTCTAGTGCAGATCTAGTGCGCAGCCATGAGAGCATTATAATAATGTACGTTGCCGTTCTTTTTGTCGTATTTTACATGTATCTATGCAAGTAAAAAGACAAATATAACCAAGGACTGTTCCGCTTCGCCAAAAAAGTGCTTCAAAGTCAAAGGTCCCTTGAACATAATAGCGGGCGCTTTACTCTCGAGCACTATAATTTCATTACATTACTCTATGGCCTCATCCTCTGCCGTCTTGATACGTCCACCCACCGCCCAATCGAATGTCATGCTTCCCTGGCTGAGTTGATTGTCAAGTATATCTTCGCACCGTCTAGAGTTGTCGAGTCGGTCGTGTCGTTTGGGTGTCTCACATTATAGTCCTCTAACCTAACCAAACCAAACCGAAACCTATTGCCATATCCGTGGTGGTGGTTACAATGATGATGGGCATCGAGTGATTAAGTAGATGGTACTTATAAAATAATCGTTAGCAAACATAGACAAATATTCCAAAACCAAACTAAAATCCAAAAACGAAGCTCAACTTTGCGTGGCAAGGGACGAATGCGGCGGCGCCCGGCGCGGTGGCGGCCGGTTATTCCCCCCATTTTACGAGTAAGTGTGAGCGACAGTAAGAGATTGTCCAGTTTTATAAAAATTACCAGGCAAATGTGTTTGACACGATTTTAATATTTTTACATGGAAGTTGGCTGTTTAGTAATATCATGTACTATTGCCAACATTTTGTGGTTATGTTTGTGTATTTATTGCATTGGTTAATGAAAATTTGCCAAACCAAAAAAAGAAACAGGAACAAGGGATGCGTGTCACACTGAATATATTATGGCTTCACCTTGTTAATTGTTGCGTACACACCCGGGTGCACCCATCGTATCAAAATGTTTTTATATTCTGACTGACATCGAGTTATGTTATTTCTGCAACAGTGTTGCAGAAAAAACATATTTTATTTGAATGGAATGGTGCAACGATAGACGGAGATATAGGAAAACCACCAATTATACCCTGACTGACTGACTGGGTTGCAATTTGACGATGTGATTTATTTTAGAAAGACGACAACACAACGCTTGTTTTGAAAGATTAATATTAGAACTCCTCGACAGATGCCAAGTACCTAAACATTACATACGATACATACCTACTGCATTTATTAGGTGCTCTGAAAATACATCAGTCAGTGTAGGTGAAGGCAAGCAGCTAAGGGATTCGAAGCAATTAAAAGAACATAAAATAGGGACAATAAAACTTGATCAGGGATAGAAAAAGGGGAAATAAATTTAATTGCTAATCGGTCTGGGTAGAGGAATTTACCATAAACTAGTTTAATAAAATTAATTTCTGATGTTATTTATGCATTTAGAACTGTCTGGATGGATGAACAGAGATAGAGAAAAAAAGATTTATTGAACAGCAAAATTCGAATGTTTATATAAAATTAAAAAACTCATAACAATGACTTGAACAAAGTTTCTTACGTCTCGTTATTGTTCCGTTTTTATGTTTTGTCTAATTCCAGGGTCCACGTAATAGGCCAGTTGGTAGAGGTACTTCAAAAATCTACTGATCAAACTTTATGATTGGAATCGACCCACGTAGGGTTGTCTCTTTTGGCGGCCTGAGCATGCCACTTAGAGAATGGATTTCTGGCTTTACACTATTTTCGCACAGAATAAACTGTTAACTTTATTTATTAGCAATTTGTGAAACTTTTATTCGTCTTGCTAGAGACTACGGGAAAAATTTCGTTTCGCATCAGCAGCGTACTATGCTTAAGCGGGGGGAGGAGGGGTAATAGATGAATAGACCCTCTCTTATACGAATTGTTTCTTGTTTCGATCCAACGGACTCGCTCTAGCATTTAGTCATATCTTATGCAAAGCACCATGAATATGCCGTATGAATGTACCCCTCTCTTAATACTCGAAGCGTTTGGTTTCGTACAAGATCTCCAATTTACAGTCACTTTTTAAGCTACCTTACCTAAATCTAAATATTTACTTCCTGCTGTTTCATTTTCTTTCGCGCTCAAAGATATTCGTCTTAATAAAAAATAGATTCAATCTTAAAGTTCAACATTTTCACGATAACCACTCAACATAACTCGTGCCAACTCAAATTGACTATTGAACTGCTCGTAAAAATGAGTTCACAACTCTGCGATATAAACCCCAATGGCATTTTTATTCACTCTTTATAGAAAAACAAACAAAAAGCCTTACTCCAAAAGCTTTCGTTTTAGGTTTGTATGTAGTAGATATATAATTCCAATTCAAGATCAGAAACTCCAGATAAAATCTCGTATTACAACTGAATCCGTCGTCATCGTTATATAGGAGCTCAATATGCGCGCCTATATGGTGTTTACTTGGTTAATGCCTGCTCCATGTCTACAGTCAATACACCTCTTGGAGGTATTAAATCTTGGCGTGTGTCCCAGACACTAGATACTGGAATGGCAACTATAGTTCGATGAAATATTTAAATAAGCCACGTCCAGTGAAATAAATTAAAATGAAGACCCCTTACGCTTTTGTGTAAAATCAGTGAACAAATTAAACCAAGAAGTTGGGGGCTTACGGCATACCCCAAGCGCTTGACGCTATGATGCTGGCCAGTGTACCGGATAATTGAATGGTTGGTATTTCGGCAGACCACTTTGAGATATATGGCCAAATGGACGATACTGTCAATGTACAGAAATCTATTTTCACAGTCAAGTACGGAGTGAGATAGAAAGTTGCTTATATACGAGTATATGCGTTGTTTATAGTGTCGCCCACACCGCATTCATTAAAGACACTCCGTTAAGTCAGGTTAATATTTAAATTTGTTTGGCTTAGAGGCTTGTAGGCATTGTTCAGGATCACGCAAACACTGAGTATGGTTTCAAAAGGTGAAACAGGTGCATTCGTAAGTACCGCTTGTTCATTAGCAATTAAAAAAGCTTTCGAAAATCAATTCACCCTGCTGGATCTTCTCTCTCTAAATAGTATATCAAGGACCTCACTGTATAAAAATATAGCCTCATGATTGGCTTTTTCCCCTCCTGTAGATTGCGTCTCTCATGAAGCCAGTTATTGAGTTAATTCTTGTATGAGTCAATTACACGCCAAATCTCATGAACGCGGTCTGATTGTTCACAATTTCCTTACGTGTGCCTAACCTATCTATGTATACTATGACTGATGTACACTCCCTGTCACTTGTTTGAGGCCACTATTTTCATAAAAGTTTTTTCTCGATAAATACCTGTAAGCAATATTTTTCCTGGAAATTTTTGATACGTGGGAGTAGGTATATTTATTTTGCAATAAAAAAGGATAAAGTTAAAGAGTTAATTTGGAAAATTCATACGAATTTCCCAAATTATGTGAATGGACTGCAAAAAATGAATATAAAACGTTGCGTCACTTGATTGAGGCCATTCCAAAAATTGGTTGGCAAAAGTTAACATCGCCGATTTTTTTCAAACAAAAGTTTAAAATATTTAAGAAAGGATAGAAAACTATATTTTGTATTAAATTTCAAGTTAAAATGGGCTCTGGAAACACGTCGACAGTAGCAGAAAGAGGATCAATAGATGATTTAAATGAACTGGGATTCTCAGGCCGGGAACAGCTAGGAAACCGAACAGAAGTAAGACCATTGTCAACTATCTAGCAGACACTGAAAACTATTTAAAAAAATGAAAAGGACGCACAACTCAAGCAACAACAATCCGAGAAAAGCGTCTCATTCAGTTGGTAACTTCAGATTCCACACTATCAGCGCATAAAATAAGGTCAACAAGTGGGGTATCAGCCAGTATTTCGACGGTTTTAAGGATAATTAAAACCAATGGTAACATTAAGAGTATGAAAATCAAAGAGAAATCGGTTTTCGACAGCTACACAAGAAAATACGGATGAATTTCGCCAGGGAGCATGTTGCCTGTAGCAACGCATGGAAAAAGGTTGTCTTTTCAGATGAAAAAAAGTTTAATCTTGATGGACCCGACGGTTACAACTTTTATTTTCACAATTAAAGAAAAGAAGAACTTATTTTGTCAAGACATCACAGTCATACATGAGGTGTTATGCTGTGGGGAGCTATCACCTATTATGGAACAATTGAGTTGGAATTTATAACTTCAACAATTAACGGGAATCAGCATTTTTATAAGCGTCTTTAAGTATGCTGTTTTGTTCCGCCTCCATTTTTCTGCATACCTTATGCTGATGCTGATGCTCCAAATGCATTTGATAAACAAATAACACATCTCGACCTGTGACGTCAGTGGTCTTAAGCGGTGGAGTGCGTAGTGCACACGACTGCTAAGACTGTGCAAATCTGATATGCGAGGGCTCGAATCCTATGGTGTGCAAAAGTTTTTCAAAATAAAATTTGTATTAAAGCTCAGCACCACAAAAAGGAGACTGATGAGTGCAAAAGTGGCAAAGCACAAAATAGCTACATATCCAGCCAAACAATTGGTGGTAGCGCCTTTAAGCTGTTGTTGTTGTTCAAAAATTCAATGAAAACATAATACATTAATGTTTAAAAACAAATAAAAGTAAACATATTTATAGTTTTGTTCTTTTTTTTAAAGATTTTTCAAGTGGCCTCAATCAAGTGACGCATTTTTTTTATACCCATTTTTGCAGTCTATTCTTATAATTTGTGAAATTCCTGTGGAATTTCCAAGTAACCCCTTAAAATTTATACTTTCTTATTGCAAAATATGTTTACCTACTCACAGGTATCAAACATTTCCAGGAAAAATATTTCCTACAAGCATTTATCGAGAAAAAACTTTTATGAAAATAGTGGCCTCAAACAAGTGACAGGGAGTGTATATATAGGTTAATATTTTCTAGGTTATAGATTTCGTCTAAAGAACGGGGATTCTTAGAACAATTTGGTGTCAGGTGGGTGTACTCGCACTGACTTCTCAAAAGCAAACTTCAAAAGCGTCTCTGTACTCAACGAACCATGACTCACATTATATGATCTTTTAAAGATATTCCAAATGAATAAAATCTTTGATGGTTCTTAACTATCAACTTCGTCTTATATTCCATTGTAAATTGCTTGACGTTTCCGCTTGAGATGGTACTTAGATGGCCAAACCAAAGCGATTTATTCTGGGAATAGTTAAATTTGTTTGTAATATAGGTTTGGGAAAAGCAGCACTCTGATGGGTTAAGTGCGGACGTGTAAACAAAGCTTAATGAGTTTTCCTTTATCCATATTAATGTAGGTCATTGTACCATCATGATGTTGATTTTATCACTACAAAGGTTATATGACATGTTTTAGACTTTAAATGAAGGAGATTTGATGAGATACATTTTATAAGGTAGCGGTTATAAGAGATCTACATGACCTTGTGAAGGAAATAAGAACTCAGACAATTGTGTTCTCTAGATAAATTACTGTCAGTGTGGTTGCTCTTGTTTGTCATCATGTAAATTTATTTTGTCAAACGAAAGATTCGTTGTCATGTTGAATGTTTCGCGTTGGTTTAGGAGCTTAAGGCTTAAGTAAAATACTTATCCTTAAAAGTTATCCAAAGTCTAAGCGTTTTTTTGTATAGTGTACAAAACGAAAAAATTTTATATTCGTTCTTCCATTTTTACTTGGTATAGTCAAACTTTACGGTTTGACACCACCAGTATCTGTAAATTGTAACTGACTGGACTTAGCATTTAATTGTTCCTCAAATGTTAAGGCTATTATTAGACGAGCAACGAAATGGTCCGTGCGAATACTCCTTGGCATATCCAAAAACATCGTCAGTACACTGTCAAGTGTCAACGCTAGAAAAAATATTAGTAACGTAATTTTTCGATTTATTTTGGAATCGGGAAACAAAAGATTTTATGAAGTTTTCGATTGGATATGCAGAGAAACTCTTCGATCCGTGTTAACAATTCTGACTTCGATTCAAAAACATTTTCTTTTTTTAGAAGAACAACTTGATTATCAGTTGAAAACGCCATTAGAGCCTTCTATAGTGATAGTTTGCCCTAAAAACTTTATACTATACAGTATAAAGTAAAGATAAACAAGTTCGGGATTGTGTGTTCCCATCAAAGTAAAAGCCGTGTCCTTAAACTGTTGTAAACTTATTTTGTTTGCATATGATTGTTTTTTTTATAATACAAATTCTATATACTACTGAAATACATCAGCCAAGTAGAAGACTTAGCATTATTTAATTGGACTTGTTGAATTATTGATTCAATATAGCTTTTAACGGCCTTTAGTCCATACAAATTGGCGTTTCGTCCCGGCGTTCTCACTTGGACTCTTCAGTTCACTGTCAACTGACGCCGGGACGAAACGCCAATTTTTATGGAGTAAAGGCCGTTAAAAGCTATATTGAATCAACTTATTTTGTTTGCCTTGAAATTGTTCGGAAGATAGAACAAGTAAGTGAGAGCTTTCAAAGCTTCAGTTGAGAAAAAAAAAAATGTTGCTCATCTTCTTTGAAAAAAATTTTGCTCACCTTTTGGTGGAGCAAAATCTCTGAATCTGGAGCAAAATTTCTGATATCTTATGTTCCTGAACACCAAACAAACTATAGTTTATCAAGTAAGTATTTACATTACGAAGTTTTTGGATTTTCCGTTTTTTTTAAGACTTCATTTTTTGTTTGTGGCCTACCTGTCAAGCCATTAACAATAGAATTCTAATATGACTATTTGAGTTAGACGGATTAACAAAAATACATTTACATTACATACATTACAACATTTTTGAGACCTTATTTTGTACATAAAACAATTTAAAGGCACGTAATTTTCTTGATACGATCAACTTTCATCGCAGCAAACATTCGCAGTCATAATATAAAGTGAATTAAGAATTTAAACATTGCCAATTCTTACTTTGAAAATTAAGCAAACCAAAGAATACCCGGGTGAACCACTCAGTATATCTAATAATTATTTATTATTGGCTATTTTGCAGAGTCAGAGAAGCAGGCTTACAATATAACCGTAGTCAACAAGTCAAGTTACCATTGGTATAAACAAGAGTAAAATAGAAACAAAAACATTACCATTGGCCCGTAGAATTGATGAAATGTCTTAACGGCCTCATGCAAATCAATAAATACACGGTCTTATTCAACTCTACACCGAAGAGGAAATCAATTTCTTACTATCTCTCTGCATGAACTCCTAAAGGCCATGATGTCTCACATCATAGGGTTGACTGGGCTCTTTGGCCAGCTGGGAAAATGATTGAAAAAGCGCTTAACATCCCATTATTGCCACCTATTATCTGGTATCTCTTTGCATATGAACAAGGAAAAACTGAAAAAGTTCCATCATGGATAGACTGGCACTGGACGTTCGCTGCTGCTGTTGCCCTAACTACACTGGTGCAATTTGCATACAATATAAAACCTTTACGATGTACAGTGTATATGCAAAGGACCGCGCGCTTGATCTCTCGCCAATTCGAATCGAATTAAAGCAATCAATAACAGGCATAACAATTATTGCTTGGTTGCACTGGACGCAGCACTGCACAGCTTCCAGCTTTAAAGGAATGTGCTTGTTCGTGAGAGTGTAGATGTAAATACTCGCAGTCGGTGCAGCAGGAAACCCATGAGGGAAGTTCATGTCTTACGTATTTCTCTTAAAAAAAAAGAAAATAAATAAAAACCTTTTAGCAGTAGGTCGGTCGTTGTTCCGATGGGTCGGCTTTTGTGCGGGGCATCAACGCTATCAGTGATTGAAGGCTGAATCACTATCATTCACAATATAGGCGGAAGGCAGAATTCGGAAATGTAACGTTGAATGGAGAGACAAATTTAGTAAACTCAAGTTTGTAAAATAGTTGGTTAAAAGCTTTTATTTTAAGTTTTTATCTTTATACATTTTTTTACGTTAAAAAGTTCTTTAAGTTTTATTTTATTTCGTAGACGTCCATTTTTGATTCTCAAAGGTTTTATTTACACGTCTTGCAATCCGATTTGGCTTGGCATCATTCCTAACTACCTTTGGAAGTTCCGAATTGTCTGATCTTGAATGAGATTGGTTTCCGGTTGCTGAATTTGAATATTCCATAGAAGAGTCAGTAAAATTCCTAAATATTGGTGTTTGTGTGACTCTTTTTGGCGTTGACGCTTATGCTGGATGTGGATTAAATGAATTGTTTTCTTCGGAATCTTCAAAATATTGACCATCAACTTCGGTTCCATTTAAGATAAATGTCCCGTTTGAGAAAGTTCTATTTGTTGACAAGCGAGTCGAATCATTGCAATTTGATCGACTTGGATCGATAGTATCATCTACTAGATCGTAGGTTTGATTTCCCATAGATCTTTGACAACACATCTGACAGTTTTGATTTTGTTGATTTACGTTGCAAGTTTGATTCGGTGGACGGCGTGATTGATCGATGATTCCTCTACCATGAGAACCATTTCTGATAGCACATCGCTGATCACTTTCAAAATCCCTGTTATTCATTGAGCTTGAAAATGGAGCTGAGGAATTATTTCCCGAGTAAGGTGTTTCACTTTCTGGTCTAATCATTGCTGATGCTAATGCCATTTGAGGGTCAAATAAAGTAGATTTATTTGGAATAGTATAAGTTTGAGCGTTTGCAGGTTGCTGACTGTACCTTATAGGTGAAGAAAATGTTATATTACGGCGGCAGTGATTTGTCTGTGGATCAATAGCTTGCTTGGGTACAGAGTTTTTTGATATTCCAGAATTTCCAACTTTGTTAAGGGAATTCACATAAAACTCTCTAACTGAAGGACAAGTGTCATAATATGTTCCATTTGAAACTGCGTTATTTCTGGTTGAAGGAGGAGTATCAAAAGTATTTCTATGATTACATCTTTTGAAAGTGTTTCCCGTTGCAATTGAGCGCTTGCTGCTTGGATTTTCATCAGTTAATTCATCAGATTCCAAATAATTTCCATCACAAAACGTCTGGTATCTTGATAATGGTGCTGAATTTTGTGAGGTTTCATTAGTTCGGCCGCCATTATTTAATCTTTCTCTTGTGTTTGAATTATTAATAGTCCAACGATTTTTATATAAACTCTCGATTTCTTGTGCGGCTTGCGACAATATGTCCCAGACATCACGATCAAATGTTCCACCGCCTTGAATTCGAAGAACACGGTTTTCGTTTGATATGTCAATAGAATTAGTAAACTTTTCAACAATTTGTTTGTCATAAAATAATGGGTTTTCTGAAGAGCAACTTGGATTTTTGTCTTCTTTTTCGAAATCTTTAAATGTGCGATTCTTTTCATAGGCTTTTGGCATTTTTTTAAATTTTGTTTTCAAACGAATTTTAGACAGCAATAATTTGGAACTGAGTTTTATTTTTTGTGTTGTTGATTTGTTGTAAAAGGCGAATTTGTTTTAATTTATTTCATAAATATCATCAGAGTGCACGATTGGGCATTTAAAATCGATATACATATGTAAGTTTCGCCCCAAAGAGGTAAGAAGTTTCGGACTTAATATTCGAAATATCTAAATAAACTAGGAAACCATCTTTCCAAAAAATATTTATCTGTATTTGTTAAATGGAGATACTCTGGCAATCCTGTCCAAAAAAATACATTTGAAAAGACCTTTGCGCAGGTAAATGCAGTTTATCCTATACAAGCGCAGCAGAAGAAAGGTTGATATGCTTCTAGTTTCAGTCGAGAAATTTAAAATAAGTAGAATATCTATGGAGTTGCAGAATTAATAATACATATTGTTTTTGAATTATGTACATACATACATATGTACACAAAATTTATGTTCTAGGGAATTATTTGAAATGTATAGAAATTAAACTTTGGGATACACGAGCGCAAAAAAGAATTAATTCACGAAAGAGAAGGGATGATTTTTAGGAAGAAAGAAAGGGATGCCATTTTTTCCGTTTCTTTCTTTCTTTCTAAAAATCATTCGTGAATTAATTCTTTTTTGCACTCGTGTATCCCAGTACTTTTTAAAGTTTCGAGCAATCAAAATATTGAAAGAACCAATTTCTGAAATTTAAATTTGCCACAAAGGTACAAAATATTTGTTCAAACCCTTTACTGGAATAATCAGCAACGCAATTTTAGGAGCTTGCAAGGCGGTTATTTTTAGTCAACACATTATTTTTTTCACTGGCGAATCGTCGCCAGATGAATGCCACCAATATGAATTACAAAAATTAAACGACCTTTCTGCGGTTCTCAAAATGTATTTCTATTAGTTCGATAAAGTTTGCAAACTACCGTTGCAACACAGTCGTTCAGTGTGTGAGGGGCCTTAGAACTCGGGCTTTATTTCGTATACAAATCGTCAATCAAAAACACATTTCCTGGATGTTTTCATCGGCAATATGCCTCCAGTATTATTGCTTGATGATAAATGATGAATTGCAACCAACACGACAGCACAATAATCATCATCTCACATATTTACGATGTTGATGATCGATTTTACGATTGTTTCTAGTTTTTTTTTGTATCAGATTCCCTTGCACCAGATGGTGGTGTCCTCGAAAGAAACAGGAAGTCCATGAGTGCACCTTAATAAACTTTATACCTTCACTCTCAACGTCAGCAGCAGATATATACATATACTCCTAGGTAGTACTCGTATATATGTATGTACAAAGGTACGAATCACAGCCTTGAGACTTTTTCAACAAATTTCAACTCAAAGATCGTTACCCTGACAAAATAATTGATAATATTTCCATTGATTTAATGTCATGACTTGACTGTGGAATGGTGCATCAGTCCAGTACAGTGCATATACAAATTTTCTTCTTTTGAATGAAGCGCCTCGCGATTGACATACGTGTGAGAGCCACTCGTTGAATGTGGAAAACGCTACTGCTGCAAGCGTTGTCAATCAGCGCGTGAGCCGCTGCGAAGAAGATTTGCATATTTGTCGAAAGGATCACGATGAACATAAATCAAAGATTTTTCCTTCAATTTAATCTTTGCGATTGTTTTTCTGATGATGCTCGATGTTTGTTGATGTTGTTTTTTTTATGAGGTTTTCCAACAATTTGCATATTTATGCCACAAAAGGAGTTGGTTGCTTCGGGAGTTGCAGTGCAGCTATATAAGCTTCACCACTTGTTGACGCGCTTTTTTACTGCACATTCGTAATTTGATGCCATGCGACCGACGAACGATGAAGAAATTATACCTAGGTACACTACTGGCTTGAAGAAGATGGTAATTTATTGATATTTCGAAGAAGCTAGTTAAAGAGGCTCTAGGCTTGGGGCTCTGCGATGAGCTTTATTGCCCAAGACTAAAAGAGTGTTGTATAGTGTTGATTATTATTTGGTTTCTCCGGTAGTTAACACTAATTGGTAATTTGTTAGTGATGAAGCAAATGTTTTTTGATGTCGTTTTATAAATAGTGTCTTTCCGATTGTTTAAATGAAGGCAGTCATTTTTGAAACACCTTGTTAAAACTAGGCAAAAAATGGTGTGGAAATAATTATTTTATTTTGTTTGGTTTAACATGAGATGGGTATAAATTGTTTTGTGCGAGTTTCACATTTTATTGTTGTTTTTGGTGAAAACCAGTAGAATATAATAGATCTTCTTGTACATAATTAGCATAATAAAACAGTAGCTCTCTTTGGACTTTTCTTATTTGAAATTGCTTATTGGGTTTCACCTGGGAAATAGTTTCAATGAGTCTAATTTTGTATCAGGATTGGATGATTTAACTAGAATCTCCACAGCTTTTTAGGCACGAATATATGTATTTATTGTTTTTAAAAGGTACACTAGAATCACAGTTTGTACATATATCTAAGGTATTATCAGGCGCAGCTTGTCAATTTTCAAGATGACTGCCCTTTGTGTAAGTATACAGTAAACAGTGACTGTTTGAAATTCAATTTTGCTACTATTGATTTTGACAACATGCGCAGAACTGATCAAAAATGAACACGCTAGTGATATTACCTGTAATATTTGTATTTTGCACTAGAATAAGTTTTAAATATCCTCTCGTCTAATGATTCAAATTAAAGAAAACTTGATTTTTTTTAATTTTAGAAAATAATTAATGTAAAATTAACCGGTTTTTCAATAGAAAAGCTCATTGAATTAAACATCAAACACTTTAGTTGTGCTAGACGCTACAAGGGTTGAACAGAACATAGGAATACTACCTCCGTTTATGCACAGGGGATACCTTAGCAAAGAGAAGATAAACAAAGCAAGGCTTACAAAATTAAGTTTGACTTCTTTCACAGTTTTGTAAGATCTTTGGAGACAGTTTTGATAACTTACAAATTTGTGAGAACAAATTTAATGAATTTAATCATAGGCTTGGTAGAATTAAAATTAATTTATAAAGCCTAAGAACCCCAAGAAAACACATCGATCTAGTTTTAACCTATCTCAACATATTAATTGAGTTTCAGAAAATGTAATCAATCTTTTGTTGTCCAACACCTCAATTAATCACCATTAGCAACATAAACAAAATAAAATAATAAAGGTTAACCTATTTTGTATTAATTAAACAATAAAAGAAAAAAACGACACAATAAAGCGTTGCTTGTCATTGTTCGATGTCGATTGAGATCAATTAAAATTAAATGTGGCAATAAACAAAATAAGCTAATCGATTAAAAGTGTGCCTCAACATCACTTTAAAGTCAGTAATTATTTTCCATTAATACAACAATAACAAAAAAAGTAAACGCCAATTCAATGAAATGTGATAAATTCATTTTAGACATACATGAAGTCCATATCACTCAATAAAGACGTTTCGTTTTTAAATGAATGTAACGACATTGTTGGGCCTTTTTTTTAATGAAGCAGGTGAGGAAATATAAACAGAGTGCTGACTTCAGACCGATATTTATTGAAAAACAAAATAAAATATTTCGACCACAGTTTTCGTAATCAGCATGAATTATTCATGTGAAACTGAAGATTTTATCTGTAAAATAGAAACAAAGTAGGATATTCCCGCTTTTCAAATAAACAGGTAGTCTTGGAATTTTATAAATTTCCTATACCTAGTTAGATTAGTTAGAGAATAGGTATTTTGGTCAACCTATTGCCCACGAATGAGATATATATCTTTGGAAAACTTAGCCCTAGTACATCATTTTTTTGTATGGACACAAAGCTGTAAGCCATGGGGTTTAGGTAGTATATTGCAACAAAGATTGCAATAAGCAAAAATTAATTGAAATAGTGTTTCTTTGAAATGACAGTTTTGGTCACTTTCGATGAACTGAATAGACCTCAAAATAAATAAAAATTTTATTCAAATAGCCAATATTAGCATTGGAAAATTAAAATTAATGCTGACAAAACTCAATCTATCTTTTTTACGAGAAAAAGAAAGAATTGCTTTTTGCCCAGCAAAAATCTAGAGCTTGAAAAAACCGAAATCAAGTGGGTCGATACAGTTAAGTATCTTGGAGTTAGCTTAGATAAAACATTGACCTTTAGAAATCACACTGCCAATATAAACACAAAAATTAATATTGCTACAAAAATGCTATATCCTCTAATAAATCGAAGGTCATTACTTAGCAACGATAACAAAATAATCATTTATAAAGTAATATTTCAAGCAATGATACTATACGCGTCACCCGTTTGGGGCTCTTGTGCTCATATGCACATGAAAAAGCTACAAATCTCCCAAAATAAAGTTCTCAAAATGATTTTAAATCTCCCATGGTTTTTCTCAACCCTCGAACTTCATAAAAAATCCAATGTACTTCCCATTGCAAAAAAAGTTGAATGTCTTAATATTAAATTTTTTGAAAAATGTAATTACTTTGAAAATCCTTTAATAAGGGGTCTTTCATTATAAAATACTGATATTATGATATACCAATTCATTTATTTATTTTGTTAGAATATATTAATTACATCAATTTAGTTTTTGTTTATTTATTTATCTATTTAACTGTTAATTTATTCAATTACATATATATTTATTTATTTATTCAATTGTTCATTTATTAATTATTCTAATTTTGTAACTATTCATTTAATCGTTATTACATATTTATGTATTTATTTATTTTTGATTTATTTATTTATTTATTTTTCTTAATAAAGAAATTTCTGCATTCATAATAATCATATCTAGCTATTTATTACAAATGTTATAAGTTAAACTACTTTTCTAATATTTTAGTCCTGTGATATTATTATATAAGCCCCTTATTTATTATTATTATTTCTTTTTTTTTTTTTCTCTTTTTTTTTATATTTTCTCTTACATGAAGGTTTTTGCTAATAGTTTTCCTTCAAATCAAATTATATTTCTTTTCATTACATTGCAAATTTATTAAAATAATATTTTCCAGTAGTAAGACATTAAATAATTGTCATATATCTGTACAAGCTGTGCTAAAGACGCAATATGTAAACCAAAACTGATTATCTATTAAATAAATATCTATCCATCGATCTACATCATGGTTGTGCGAATATTTCGCTTATAAAAATTCTTCTTTTTTTATTCGATTTATCGAATTTAATGAATGGGAATAATTGTGCGTCTTGTGCCCACAATTGAGATATACAACCTTGGAAAGCTTAGTACAAGAGCATCATCTTTGAATACGGACACGGAACTGTAAGCAATGGGGCATAGGCAGTATATTACAAAATATAAAACAATTCGTCTATGTTTATTCGAATTTGAAAAGCGATTTTCTTTCTTTTTTGGTCGCTTATTTTAGCCGACTCCAATTGTTTAGGACAACGAAATACTCGTACGTTGGTACACCATAGTACCTTATAATTTTCATAGGTCTAGTCTCTGGGCCAGGTCTCATATATTTTTGCCCATTCTCCTTTGATTTTTTCTATAAACTACTTATGATATTCATTTTCATTTCATTCATTTTCTCTAGATAAAATATATCTTTTACAAATTAAAGTTTGATTTGGGTATATTCAGCCTGTACAAAAATGACTGATTATGTAAAATTGTGTTAGAATCGAAAGAGTGTATCTCATAAGCTATTGGAGTGATTTATAAATTTGTTATTAATATTAAGGTACCTCTTTCATACTAGATGAAAAAACAAACCATAAAATGATGCCGTAAACTTACCATATTTTTGTTTTTTGAAAGACTGACGGTGGTGCACTTGGGCGTATACGCACTATTCTTATAATTTTTAACTAAATTCAGTAATTTTTTGTTTGCACATTTTTAAATTATTTTGTTGCGTGTCAACAAATAGCTTTTCACAAAACAAGAAATATACGATCAACAATAAATTATTAAAAAATTGGACAAAACAAATGTCGAATTTATTAAACAAATATGTACATATAGTTCAATAAATTGTCTTACTGTTTATTCGTTTATTCAAACATAACTAACCAATATCTTTTAACTTTTTATTTTAAGGTAAATTCCTTTTTGCACAAAAATTCTTTCCTGATCCACTGTGGGTGGGTCCATCATGGTAGAGTTACATATAAATCACTCAACCGATTGATAATCAAGAAATCAAACGACTTTCTTTCAGCTTCTCCCAAAGGAGTAAATTACTCAATGTAACAGCTTGTAGCTGTAGTTTTGAGCTCACGAACTTCTCACTTCAATGGACAGATTCATTAATCCTTTTGCAAGTTGATTACGATACGAGTTTGACACCTGAGGCGTTGCATGTTCAATTAAAAATCATAAATCCATCCGTAAATCGAATGTGCCAACTCTTAGCCGCTGCCACATTGAATGATCGAAGATTCAAAATAAAAAATAATAAAAAAACAAAAAATACAAAAACATTAGAAAAGGAGACCGAAATGGAAAATTATTGTCACCTCAAGGCGTGATTATTATTAACATTTTCCTTATTCGTATAAACATATTTTGCGATACAATTTTGCGATTGATTGGATGAAAAAAGAGAAACAAAAAAAAAATATATAATTCCAAATCACCCAAAGATATGAAAAATTGATGAAGGAAAGTTAAAATATTTCTTTTTCGGGATCACAGAGTGTGCACTGTGCACGGTGTACTCATCAAGCATCTCCGGATTTGGAAGATTGGAGCATAAGTGCACCGTAACAACACTAAGTGTTGGTGGCGTGTGAACGTGCACCGCATCATCCACACACGAGCTACCTTGAGGCCGACTTTGACGAATTTATTGAGAGACAATCATTTACTATTGCAGCGCGTCGTCCAATTAAAGTGAGTTTTTCCAGGATGATGAAAATCAAAGATTGGAAAATCTCCCAATCAAAATCATTCGTCATCCAAAAGTGGAGTAATATTATTCAAAGCGGGTACGGGTATGCAAACACAGAGAGTAAAAGTAACAACTTAATTTAAATTGAATATGGAGATCGCTCATGTTTACTTACCGACCGAACAGATGACATAAGTCGCCGGGGGTTTGAGCACGCTACGTGCATATGCACCACGGAGTACCTCCAGAGCACAGGGTTCAGCTGTGACCAGAAGCATACCGGGTGCAACATGGCCAGCATATTTGAGAGCACGTGTGGCAGCTGTTAAGGGGGCATTCCACCAGCATTGGGCGTTTGCTGCTAAGAAGTTCTGAAAACAAAAATAAAAATGTTTATAGAAAAGATGTTTAAATCAAAAACATAGTCCTTTAAAAATAAAAAGAAATTATATAGTACAAGAACCGACAGCAAATTTTGGGAGTGGATGTATAACCAAAATCTAAGTATGAGGGTTTAAAGGAGCATATTTTGTGATATCGAAGTCAAAAGTCTTGCAGGTTTTTGTCTCAGCCTTTGTCGGGGCGGGGTATTGAAAATAGAGATTTTCTAAATTTCTTTTCAAGGGTTTTATGACTTCAATTATTTTTTTCAAAACATATCATGATGCTCTGCAATTTTCCCTAAGTGCAAATACTTTAATCTTGGTGATCCGATTAATAGAACCCAAGATATAAGCATTTAAAGCGAGCCTTAATCGTCTTTTCTTGGAGACTTTGTTTTGTTGATTTTTTGCGTTTCATAAATCTCCAAGAAAAAAAGGATGAGGTTCGATTAAAAACCTTATATCTTGAGTTCTATTGGTCGGATCATAAAGATTAAGGTCTTTGGACTTAGGGAAAATGAGAGAGCATCATAATGTATTTTTAAAAAAATAATTGAAAGGATAATACCCCCGATCAGAAATTTGTTAAATCTCTATTTTCAACATCGCGCCCCCGCTAAAGTCTGAGAAAAAAACCTGTCAGCCTTTTGATTTCGATATCACAAAATATACCCCTTTAAACCCTCCTACTCAGATTTTGGTTATACATCCACTCCCAAAATTTGCTGTCGGCTCTTAGACTAATATGTTTATGTGTTAGGAGTGTATTTTTTTTGTAATTTTACCGATACTAAATAAATATAAATATTTAAAAATATTATTAATATTAAAATCATATAAAATATATTATTTTTTTGTTGATCAAACTTAAGTTAAAAAAAGCGTTGAATTTCAAATATTAATAAAAAAGTTTTTCCAAAATGTAGGTATTCAACATTCTTACAACAATTTAAAAGATTCTACATAGTTTTTTTTTGAATCGAATTAATCAAAAATAAAAACCTTTTTTTTTTTTTAATATGTTTGTGCTGAAAAATAGATAATTCCTCGAATTATAGGAGTGAACGATTTTTGATTCATACGAATTATGGGCTATAACAGATGTCCTCTCAATTTCGTCTATCATTAAATTCCTATAAATAAATTCAATTATTTCTTAAAGACTCTAAGATAAACACAGACAAACAAAAACAAATAATCCTCCCCCGAGAAAGAAAAAAAAACACAATTTGCTTGATTTGTTTTCCAATCAATTGCCAACATAAAAACCATAAAGGTACACATAATTCTCACACAAAACTCAACCAGATAAGCACTATACATTCGACTACGATAAAATGGCCTCTTCCTTATACTCAAACCCAATTTCCCAACCCCAACCAAGTGAATACTAGGACACATCTTTTAATCCGCTTTTCCGACTCCATTGATTTCTAACTAATTTAAAAGATAGTCGACAAAAAACAACACACAAAAAAACGTACCTCCAGGAAAGTCCTTTTACTAAAGCATTGTGATTGGGTCTTCTCCTATATTTGGGCAAACAGCCAAAACACCACAAGCCAAATTATTACCAAAAGTTCTAAAGTCAACGACAAGGAAACAAACTGAACTTATACAAAATCCTTTCAGGTTTCAGGATATGCCACCAACCTACATATAATGTACCAACTATAAATAGACAAAATCAATGTTGCTTCCTTTGTCTCGAGAAAAAAAAAGAAAACAAAAATTAAGTATACTTTCTGTTTTGGGACACGGGCGAGTGGCTAGGAAAAGCTCGGTTAATTGAAACTTAAAACAAGAGAGAAAATACGATTTTCTTGTCGTCGTTTTCGTTGTCTGCTTATGATGCTCTTGGCTATATGTACCTAACCATCAACTATACTAACCAGTCGTAGGCCACCTTTTTGCCACCCTCTCAACCCATTTAAGATAAAAAGTCATCATCTACATTCTCGCCTTTGGGATGTATGCAGCACGACTTCCAGATCAGTTTTTAATTGCGATAAGGCAGAATATCGCTTGGGCATAATGTACGAGTATACATATATGATTTTCGTGGACCCTACAAGCCTTCTATACACATACAAAACTGAAGTGCGACAAACTCTATTGCCGCACAAGGAAAAGTGAAAGCAATACACAAACAATTTGGGCATAGAAAAAAAAATAAAATACGCGATATAAGCCAGGCCAGATCAATGAGGCTAAACTACAGACAGTGCTATACCATTCGCATTTGAAATAAATACTAGAATTATACGTAGGACCAGGACCAGGATTGCCCCTCCTATTCGTTCAGATTAAAGGGTCTACCTAGAGTTTTTCTGATTCATTTAAACGAAGTCACACAGAAAATGCAGAAACGAAACAGAGTTGCCATAATTTAATATAAGAGTTAAATGCTAGTAGAAAAGTTAAATAAAATAATTTGGATCCATATTTAAACTAAAAATTTTGTAAAGCATGTTTAATTATAATGCGGCACTAAATCAAGACTTTAAAAGCACAATTCTGAAACTTTTTAACAAAGTCTACACTGCAGAATTTTCTTTTTTAGTTGAAACGAATGTTCGAGAAGAAATAACGTAGTGATTACATACAAAGTTAATGCTTGAATATGCAAGAAGTTGCTTTAACCAGAAGTAGGTAAGCGGTGAAGCCTCAAAACACTCCATTTCGTTTAACTTATAGAAGTATCTTCCTACGATTCAAACATAAATGAATAATGAACAAACTACAATGTACTTATCTTACAATAAATCTCGTGATCTTTTCAACAAACAAACAAAACATAGCTGACTGACATAACTAAACAACGAACTATCAATATTCTTTTTCAAAATATTTGTTCAAGATTAATCTAGCAAACTCTCCACAAGTAGTTTATTCGTACTGCGTAGTCTCGTAATTTATTAAAATTTCAAAACATTTTGAAAGGTGAATTAATCGAATTCGGAATACAAAAATTTTTGTCAATAAACTTTCCACTCTTCAGCAAATTCTCCGATTTATCTGTGCCAAGAACGTTACTGAGTTTTAGCCCGCAGCGTAATGGTTAGTGCGTTCGACTGTCGCGCTGGAGGTCTGGGATAGCTTCCCAGCCTCGTCTACCTAAAAACTAAAAAGTTTTTTTTCAGGGCTACTGCCTCTTGCGAGGAATTGAAAACTCCTCCAAGAGTATCACTTGTCACGAATAAGTGCTTCTCGTCTGGGAATCGGCATAAAATTGTAGGTCCCTTCCATTCCTGTCGAAAGGCGCACACAGGAATGGTTGCGAGTTGTTAGTCACTAGGCCCTGGTTCTTCATGAGCCGTTGTGCAACCCGATTTATTTTTTTTAAGAACGTTACTGATGCCGAACTAAATTTTTCCGAAGTCTCCAACAAGACAACCAAGTGCTTAAGCCTAGTACGCTGCTGATACGAAACGAAATTTTCCTGTGGTCTCCAATAAGCCAACAAAATGCTAACAAAAACACAGCGGAAAATATTCAAATAAAGTCCTGCTGCAGTGATAGAATCAACAAATAAAAATACGAACAAACCCAAATCTCATTTTTCCGCACACAAAAATATTAATGGTCCGGTAAATTAATTCTGTGTGAAAAGAGAGTGGAGACTTCTCAAAACAGTCTGGTATATTCATCAATTTTGCTGCTCAAATAGCGTACAACGAAATTTTCGTTTAAGATTTCGTCTTGTCATTTTTGTGTGGGATTTTGCGATTCACGTCAGCAGCTTACTAGGCTTAAGCCAAGAACGTAACTGATACCGAACGAAATTTTTCCGAAGTCTCCAATAAGACAACCAAATGCTTACGAAAACAAAGTGGAAAACATGTATGCACCAATTGCAAACAAAAAACTTAAACAAACGACAAAAACGAAAAAAAAAAAATAATATTAGCCGTGTTTTTTGATAGAGTGACTAGCAACTCAGTAAAAGTTTTAAACGGAAAACACAAACGAAATTCTCTATATTAATTTGTTTTGTTATTGTTTTGCGTGAAAAAAATTTGCTGATTTGCTAGTCACTCCCTCAAAAAACACGGCTATTGTAAACAGTAAAAACAAACTCAGTTGTCATTTTCCGCACACAGTTAACAGACTGGGCCATTAATTCTGTGCGAAAAAGAGTGTACCTATACTTTTTTTTAATAGTGTGGTATATTTAACTGTCAGTTTCACTCAACGAACATCTAGAACAGCAGAAAGAAAAATTAATTTCAGTTATGATTTAGTTGTATCAGTTTTGTATAGAATTTTTGTTTAACTCTGGATTTAGTTTTCGAGTTAGTTTAACGTACATAACTTCTTTTAAAAACTTACAGTAATCTTCACCAACTAAGGCCCTAGTTATAGCTATCATTGGAAACCATCATTGAAAAAGTTAGCTGTTGATTCTGAGGCCCTTCGATTGTTTAATCATTGAATATTTGAATGCAAAAATATATCTTACGACTTCAAAATTATTTATCCTCCAAAGAAAATTCATTTTGACCTATATCTTCCCCCATAAAGTAATTTTTAAGCTTTTCAATGATCATTGGTAAGGTAGTTCATCATTGAAAAATTAAAAGTCCTTTAATGAGAAAAGTTGTGCCCAATTGAATTTTGTTTTACCTAAAAATAATTACTAAGTCAATTAGCTTCTTCAAAATATCTCAAAATTGAGAATTAATATTTTCAATGAACGTATAAAACACGTTCATAGAAATGTACCAAATTCTTTTATGTTATGTTATGTTTACTGAAAATTTATCTGAAGTAGTGTAAACGTTTTTTTTAAATTATTATTAATTATTTCAAATTATTATAAAGTATTTCAGTTGTAAGTAAAACTTATGTATATGTGTTATCAATGCCTTAAGTGACCTTCGATATCATCTTCGACTTTAAAAAAATAGAGTAAATCTTGGAAAAGCATTTCATAATGGCAACCATCAAAGCCAAGGGAAGAGATTTAATTTAAAGTTTCTATGTCATCAATTTAACCAGCTTTCGGATGGACCTCATCGCACGTCGTGCCTTGCTAGAAGGCGTTGGCACCATAAGCGCCACGAAATGATAAGATTCATCGCTCACAAAGAAATCAATAAGTTTAATGGTGGCCGATTCGACCTATCATGACTGAGCTTGGTTCGGTTTGCCTAACGTCAAAAAATGAAAATTTCACTTATAGGCTTCTTGTTATAGAGAAGGTATAGTTTAGCAGACTCATATTTCTGTTGGATCCTTAATCTAAAAAAAAATGCATATTCAGCAAACTATTAGCCCATAGCCTCTGTGTATATTATATACAAATGGGCTTGAAGGTGTATTAAGGATGGTGCATTATTGTTGTTGCCGACGACAACGATGATGACTAGTTCATGATAGCGAGAACGTATCGTATAGCTTGACTTACCCCCCAGCCTCGTTTGAGAGACTAAAAGAGGCAAAAACAAAACCAAATATTATTAGCGTATCGATGGATATGCATTTTGGGGCGATACGTGATAAGCCCATAACCATGTCTCGTCCGTTGGACAGTTGGAGGAGTTACCAAGAAAAATGGACACCATCAGCCTGAGATGGGATCTGGGCCTTAGTCGTGCGATGGTGGTTTCAATGGAAATATGGGTTGATGATTGGCTATGCGCGCGGTTTCTGCGAAAATGACTTTCGCATGAACGTCCGGCTGGGAATATGACTGTAATAGCTTGAGGTGATGGGTATAGTAAGATATTGTGGCAACGACGAAGACCATTATGGTGGCGGCACTAGATATGCATTGTCTTATTTGAAATGTTGTACAGATTTAAAAGCCTATAAGTTATATTGTCCGACTCTCTAGAATATGGCTGGTACTCCTACTCGAATGTATGAGTTTGAGTATTCTACGAGTTAAAATTAAACTGAGATAGTGGAATTCAAATATAAAAATAGAACCATAATTATATAGCAAGTTAAATTTGCAATGAATTCCATTCGAAAGAATGTATAGATGGATCGATTTGAAGTAAAAATTATTATTATTTTAGTTCCGTACGAAGAAATTTAAAAAATTAAATTACTGCTCTTTTGATTGTAGTGATTTCCATATAGAATAATAAAATTCATGATAACTTCATGCCGTGATTTTTATAAGAGTCGATAAACATCGGCCAAAATGTGTATCTTAGAAGGGTTTGAGAGCATTTAACTGATGAGCCTGGTGCTGTCAAAGCTAGCAGAACGCATCATCGAGTTGAGGTCACTTGAGCTTTTCGATTGAATTACTGTGGTAAATTTTATTTGCAACCAAAAAATTAAAAAAAATTAGACGAAAACATTTATAAATAACACGAAGTTAAAAAGTTTTGATAGAAGCTAAATCCTAGGACATCGTAATAGTCGAATAAAATTCTAGTGGGGTTCTGACTGGTTATTCGATACGTGGGACGCTTTAAGTTTTAAAATGGAAATCAAATGCAAAAGCATGTGTCAAGAAGAGAAAAGACTGAAAGTATGACTTATCTTAACAATAAACTGTGCAACAGGTCCAGTTGAAAATTGCATGCGAAATATTTCCTTCCTTAGCATTTCATTTTCACTCAAACTGTATACCTAGTAAGGCTGCTTTATTATTTAGTGCTGCCAAAGGCTCATATTTTATTTTGTTCAAATGCAAAAGGTTTAATTAGAAATCAAAATACATCTGATGTATTTTTTTATCATTCATATCTTCACTTTTTTCTATCAGCATACCAACTAATTCAAACTTTTTTTTCGCTATTAATTTGCATGCTACTTTCGCGTGCATAGCAGCTCTCTGACCTCTTCAGCCATCTTGAATAATCTCTTCGAAAATCTGTGAGGACCAGGAAATTCTTCAAAGATTTTTGTTTTTATTTCTCTTGGGAAGTGAGTCTCCACACTTGACTGACTTCCGCAGGCTTCATTTATTTTATCGGGTCTTGGTTTTATAGCTAATTGACACCATACACTGGTCCCACACTTATCTCTTCTCAAGTAACTGCATCATCACCGCCACCGCCGCCGCCGCCGCTGGGTAAAAGAAATAAAAAGATGATTGCCGTGACCACCAGCACTCCATACAATTCGATGCACCTAATTAGCATATTGCCGCATGCATCAATCAACGCGTTTTTTGTCTTCAGCTGCAAGCATCTTTGATATGATCAAACAAACCACATCATCATCGTCATCATCATCCAACCCGTACATCGAGCAAAAATGCATGAATCACTCATCCAGTTTCTTTGCATCAGAAACTCATCATCAGTTCAGTTCGCATGTTGGCCTGTCAATGTGGGCAGAATATTATGCCTACCGTCCATATGGATCCACTCTGACACTTCCTCAATAACCACTGTTTGTGTAGACATAAGAGTGACACATGCCAATAAAGGAGTGACTTCAATTTAGACAACGAGCTGGGGCAGAGTCCTCCATGGAATTTTGCACATTTAAATCTTTTTTGCCAGACGCAAGATTTGTTGTGACTTATCCGGCTCCTCCTCGCCCAATGGAATGTCAATGGGTGCTTGACTTGTTCGCCTGATGGTGGTGTTTTCTGTTCTTCAGTTCTGTGCTCTGTGGTGCTGTGCTGCCGCTTGACAGTGTGATGTGATGTACGATCACGACGTGGGTAGTACGATACAGCACCCAGCAGCACTATATGCTAAAGAAGTGCAAACTGCGTATGTATGTAAGACTGCAGTTGCAGTTCTCTTTTTTGTTGTAGGTTTTTGTTACTTTGCGTTTGAAGGCATATTCCCATAACTCACACCATAGCTTCCCCGGGGCTGAGGCAAGGAAGCTATCAGGGTTCATGTGAAAAATGATATACGACAGTGAAATCAAACTGGCGCCGGCGGCGGCGTCAGCGTCAGCCGCTCAAGGCGCACTTAAAGGGATGAGTGATTGGCTTGTTCTTTATACGCGCGTCTTGCACGAGTCTAGGATCTAGGTTTGTTTAGCAAAGCAAGTGAGGGCGCTCGAGAGTGCAAAATTGTTGTGGTTATAAGCGAATATTGATGGAAGTAATTTCATTTAACTTAGAGTAACATCTTGTTGAATTGTATGGCTGTTCATTTTCATTGTTCTAGAAATACATCGTCATTGACATGCCGACTAGACGTGCTCATAAAAATAGCCACAAGATGCATATTGGTGGTTATTCTAGGAATCACACTGAACGTTGTATGATGATGTGTGTCGAGCCAGATTGGAGATATGCTTTTGTTCATTACTCATTTAAACATAGAAAAAGTTCGAAGAGACTAATGAAGGAGCGCTGAAACTTTTTGGACTTCTTTTTGAAAATTATGAAATGAAGGAGTTTGCAGTTGTAGGAGACTGTAAGGGCTTTAACAATGAAGTTGAAAATCAAAAGTATTTGCCTAGGATTTTGCCTTTGTTTTCACATATCTTATTGTTAGAAATACATTTTACGGAAAGTGATTGTTAGCTGCAAGTGAGAAACATAAAATTTGTTTGCCACGTCAGTTGCGTCAAGTACTGGCTGACGGAAAATTGACCAAGTCTTTATTATAACTTTATATAACTTTCTTGTAAAACAATCTTCTTATCTATCGTGAAAAATTAGAATGTTTCAAAGGAAAAGGTTTGTTATTTTCAACCAAGCTTGTTTTACCTAAGATGTAAGTAGAATGAAGATTTGTAAATTTCTGATTGATTCCTTTTTTCTGAACCAGAAGTGAAATTCTAGCATTATCTAGCATTATCTACATTGAAAATTGAGTAAAACAAATAAAACACAACAAGATTTGGGAAATATTGTGCATAGTATTTATTTTTTGTTTTTGTGTGTGTTATACTAACAAACTAACTTTTTCAAATTGTTTGACGTGTCGCTGCACCTTCACGTTCTCACGTTCACTTCAACAAAATCAATTTTCAAAGAAAAATTAATAATTCAAAATAAAAAAAATCCTGCCTGAATTGGTGGTTTCTTTCACCATGACGTGGGAGTGAAATAAATTAAAAAGACGTCGACAAATTGAGAGGAGTCAGTAACCCGTCATAAACGTCAAAACTTCACATTTGTGACATGTATTGAGTCCAAAAACATGTGTGCGAAAAAGACAGTGGATTGAATCCTTTCTTTAAATATACAAATAATTGATATAAAAATAAGATTTCTAGAACACCCAATCTCAAGAAATCCCCTGACAACAAGTGTAAGACGTCCCCTGTTTTAAAATACCTAAACGTTTCTTTTTCCTCTTCTTTGTTTTTGCACACTCAATCAACAAGTTGCTTCCACTTATTGTTAAAAAAAACTATGATTTAAGAAGAGAAATTATTACCAAAGTGGGATCGTAAGTAAGTAAGCTATTGAGAGAGACCATAGTGGATAGTGCACTCTTTTGTTACTCTACTCACATACAAACGGCTTTTCGCTTGCATAATAGCAGGTTCACACAAAAATCCGCAATTTATTTAGTAAATTGAAGCCTTCAACTTGTTCCGGAGCTTAAAAGCGGCATGTATGTGGATATGCCTTTAGGATGATGGTGATGCTGCTGCATGCATCTCGGCCCGTTTGGCATGCAAAGCGGTGAAGCAGTGGTGCGGCGCGACTTGCTAAACTCGAGACGTTTATCACGAGTCTTTAACTCACTTTAGCCTTATGGAAGCACGTTTCAAGCACAAAATCCTCTAATCAATAGGTTTATACCGATGGAAATTATTGCTGCACAAAACATCATTGAAATTATGGCCAGTTACAATAAAAATAGAAAATGTTTACGTATAGAGTATTTTTTGTATTTTTATTATAAGGGGACTTCTACACTGAAGGAGTGATTTCTTTGCGGACTAATTTATGCATGTTCCGGCGCAAGTGTGTGTCTTTTTGTTTAGATATTCAAGTCTTTAGTAAAATATAAGGTTAAGGTTCCCCACTTTTGTGCTGATTTCTTTTCTAAGCCATTCAGGAAGCTATCCACGTAGTCATATAGTGCATTCGATAATAATTTGTTGTCGGCAGACTTAAAAACGGAAACCTATGGACTTCGATTGCCACTGCTGAACTGGATAGCACAACAACAACAACAAAAGTTGCAGTATCAAAAAAAAGATCCCCATTTGAATTGTCTCCTTTATGTGCAGCTACCGCACTGACTATGTAGCCGCTTTTTGCGGCATGATTTAGTGTAATAATGCCCATAAGTGGAAATTAATTTTGCCTCCGATGCCTGATGGGGTTCCTGTGCTGGTGCAGCAAGCGTGCTCCATCGTCATAGAGATTTTGTGTGTGCCTATTAGTTAGAGTTGGATGTTTAGCTAATGTAAAATATACTTATGGTGAGCACATGCAGGTATGCATGCATTATGCATGATCACCTTTACGTGCCCATTAAAACTGGGAGTAGAAAGATATAATTTTGTTTTGTTTTGCCTACGCTAGAAGTCAGGAAAGGTTTCACTTTCGATACAGGCGGACAGTGCATTTCATATCAGAACTTGGTCAGGTTCTTTTCGCTTTATCGTTGTGGAGAGTTATAATAATTGTGATTTTTTTTTTTTTTAATTATTGTTCCTTTGAGAAAAAAACACTGAAGTTTGCTAGACTCCACATTCCGCAATATCGATTTACATCTAAGAAAATACTTAACTATCTGCGGCACCGACTGATTGTAAGTCAGCTGCATAAATGCAACGCTAGGCCCCAGTCAAGCGGATCAAATTTATCTATTCTTCTGGTAAAACTAAAAGTAAATTTTTCTACCATTTTTCACATTGTCGAAAAATAAAAAAAGGATTTTTATTTACGGGCCGTCTTCTATGGGAAATCTTTCTGTTGAATGCTTATTTGCTTATGGTGATTCATCTGCCTTTTTACTTAAGGCACAAAAGATACCACAACTATATTAACTAGCATGTCTAACATGTAGGTATATCCAAAGAACAAGTCAGATTCTCGCAATTAAATTCTTAGCTAAATCAGAACCGATATAAAAGTTCCTCAGCAAGATTTCACAACGTAAACTTTATCTCCACTTTATCTTATTTGAGAGTCTTAAAAACTAACAAATGCTCAGATCTGATATCTGGTTACCGCACAAACACAAGTTGCATAATCTAGCTAACAAATCTTCATTTGACAAGGTAATTATAGGTATTAAGAAACCACATAAAACACGCATAGCGCGTTCCGCTTCTACTTAGAGTAAAACAGATGACTTCAAAAACCCAGAACGTATGTAGCTAGTTCAAAAAGTGCAACAAAACATGAGCAATTGCAGTGTTTGTAATTGTAACGAGTTTTATATAAACTGCAAATGTGATGAATCTGGCATTGCTGAATGCCGGCAAAATTAAGTTGTAAACTCGTGCTGCAAAGCAACGGAAAACAAACAAGATTCATATATACGAGTAGTATATAAAACCGCAAATAAATTACTTTGGCCTCTTCGGGACGAAATGCTTCACAAGACTTGACCTTTATATTATTGTGTGTTTGCGTACTCATTGAGGTTGGTGTTTGCTTATACGGGGATTTTATTAATTTAATTCTTTTTTCTGCATCTTTCTTTGTTCAAGGTTCGTTAGGTTAGGAGGTTGAAAATCTAATTTTTATTTTAATGGTTTTTTATGGTTTGAGAAGTTGTGAAAAAATGTGTTATGGAGTTTTGGTGAATAAAATAAAATTTAAGTTAAGAGAGCTACATTGGTTAAAAAATAAATAAAAATAACTAGGAGGCTTACACCATAATAATGAAGCCTGAAGACTAAGGGCGGTAGTTATCGATCTCTTATAAAGTATTTTACGAAGCTAAAATAGTCGAATTTTATGAGCGCTCATAAGACTTACGGCCAGGATCACTTAGTTATCATAGGGACCTCCCGAAGTTCGTATCCAAAAAATTTCCAAACATATGAGTAATGAGCCTCTTAAACTGAATAGTGCTCGAAAATAACCGCCTTTAATGTAAATAAGTCACTGTTTTGTTATACCTATTCTTTCAACTTTAACGTTTCAAGTTTTCAAAAGATTTTAAATAAAATAAAACTTAAGGAAAAACATCTTTTTATATTCAATGCAACATTGATGTGTTGAATTATCAGGAAATAACCTAAATATCCATTTTCTAGATGTCAAATGTTGCTCTTATTTATAACCGATATGTCCTTCTATAGAAGTTCGTGAGATATTCGAGTCCCAAAAAACTTATATAGACATGGCATTTTGCAATTAGCACCACATTAATTACCGTATCACATTTTAATCATGTTCCAGCATAGTGCCCCCATAAAGTAATTACAGGCACAGAATCCTTAATGGCAGTTAACCAATTAGTCTCATTCGGTTAGTTGAACTCTGAAGCAAATAGACTCCCCACAAAAAATATTTAAGTCCATTTACGCCCCCCTCTCAAAAACATAACCAACAAAAATGCATCTCAAAAAGAATATTTCAAAAATTAAACAAAAATTCCAATTGTTGTATGCTGCAGCAGTAGCAAACACCCGGTGTGTGCAATACCTATATATATTTCTGTGGGGCCGAATGGGGACTGCAAAATGGCAAACTGTCCAACGATTACGACAACAACAAAAACGACTCCGGTGGTGGTAGGTATAGCTGTTGTGTTGTTGCTTTGGTGGTGGCTTTGTGCATTCTGCAGCTTCGGGTTGTGCACCATTTGCATTCTACATGATTTATTGGTTGGCCACAGACTGCCACTGCAGCGGTTTTCCATTTTTTTTTTTTTAATATTGCAACATAGCAGCCAGGCTGTATAGCTGTATAGCTAGTGTTGCTGAGACTGCTAGTTCATCTCTGCTGCAGCAATATCAAACGATGTTCATTTACACTAATTTTCATGCACTTGGCGTGGTCGAGCGTTGAACATTGAGCCAAACACCAACAAATATCCAAAGTAATGAGGTAGCGCAATGATCGGGGAGCCATTAAATCGCACATTCAAAAGCCAAATAACACATTTAATGGCGTTAAACATGGCAATTGAACACCCTATCAGTGACGGTGTAGTGTGTGATTTGTACCCGATGCAACTGTGTTATTAAATGTGTCGATTCACAATGTACAAAACTACAATGCTGCATGGGTGGTAAAGTTTTCTTACGTTTTACCACCAATCAATCAAGCAAATAGTGGGGTCTTGGATATAATTAGAGGTTAACGAGGGAACTTATGATGATTGTCTTAATTGCAACAAGATTTTTTGTATGCATTTATAGGTACATGTAAGTACTTGGAAATAGGTATAAATACAAAAAAAGATTATTGGCCAAAAAAAAAAACAACTGATTTGGTACGAATTTTGTTTAAGGTTTCATTTAAAAAAGTTTTATATTCATTACATTAAAAAAAATATCACGGTAACACATATGGGGTGCTATTACCCCAGTTACCACTGTACCTTCGGACCTGGGAATGGAAATGGTATAAACAACATTCTTACATACACTCCGCTCCACTTGAATAGAAACAAACTTTTTTTTTTACTATCAGAGCGTGTGGCGCTTTGGTAAATTCATACATTCACCTTTTGGTTTCAGTTCCTAAAAGAGAATTCTATTGCGAATAAAACTGCAGGGACAGAATAATTCAGGAAAATACCATAAGGTTATTTTTTACCACTTTTCTAATTACTTCATAAAACACACTGTTTTTTTTTTTGCGCCACTTAAATAGAAAGAGTGTGCGTTTTGTCTCTATAGATTACGGTAAGAAGAAAAAATATTGTTATCATAATAGAAGTGTTGATTAAAAATAATAATTGTTTGTTCAAAGAAAAGATGGGCCGCGGAAACCCATTAAACCCTGCAGAAAAAGCCAAAATAGAAATGCACTAGGAAAACAAGCTTCACCTACGCACAATTGCCAAAAAAATAAGTAGAAGTGTGAAAATTGTTTGGTCGAACCATCGAAATAAAAAAAACTATGAAAAAATATGTAAGGTAGGCAATCAAGAGCCACAACAGAAGCAGACTGAAGAAAAATAATTAGACTGGCTCCAAATTCAAGCAGCTTTGCTGCTAAAATCTAGGCTAAGAGTGGTATTACAGCGAGTCTTAACACTATTAGACGTGTTATTCCTGGGTCACAATATTTAAAGCGCCTAAAATTGAAGAAAAAACCACCGTTAAATCCAATGCAAAGACAGAATATAATAGATTATTGCAGAAAGAATATGACGTGGAAGGAAGAGTGGACAAAAGTGGTATATTCTGACGAAAAAAATTCAATTACGATCGCCCGGACAGATATAATTATTTCAATATAAAAAATTTCATGTTATAAGGGAGGAACCCAGGTTCCTGGAGCGCCACCATAGCCGAGAAGTCGGTGTAATGTCGTGGGGTGCGAGGTTCTGGTTTTGAACAATTGTTCTGGACTTTCCCACATTGAAAATGGCGGCAAACTCCTACAAGGAAATACTGCAAGAAGCTTTCCCTAAGTTAACCGATGTCTTTGGACCAATACCATGGACATTTCAACAAGAAAACGTGCCAATCCTCAACGCAAGGATCATTAACAGTTGGATATCCGAGAAAAATGTTACTTTACTTCATTGGCCACCGTATTCTCCGGACCTAAATATTATTGAAAACGTATGGGGATGGATGGTTCGTAAAGTTTACGATTCTGACCGACAATATGAGGACAAAGAATCACTTATTGCTGCAATCAAAGAAGTATGAAGTGCAATTTCTTTAAATTGTATAAAATAGCTGCATGATTCAGTCTCCAAATGGGGTTTTCAAGTTATTTCAAATAAAGATGGTAGAAAACATAATAAAATATGATTACGAATAGAAAACTACCCAATTTAACTGCACTTTTTCAAATTATTTCCTTATTTAAGAGAATGTTTCTATTCAAGTGGCGCAAAAAAAAAAACAGTGTTTTAAATGAAGTAATTAGAAAAGTGGTAAAAAATAACCAAATGGTATTTTCCTGAATTATTCTGTCTCTACAGTTTTTTTCGCAATAGATTCCTCTTATAGGAACTAAAACCAAAAGGTGAATTTATAAAATTACCAAAGCGGTACACACTCAGACAGTAAACAAAAAGTTTGTTTCTATTCAAGTGGAGCGGAGTGTATAAAGAAGTATCGAAAAAAATAGTAGTCATGGTCCTCAATAATAATTACTACTTTTATTTCAAAAATTACAACAATTTGTTTTTAGCAGTGGGGTTCCAGTGCACCCCGTATTGGTTCTAGGGTTAACAAATAAACCATTTGGTTCAATAAGGTAGGTATATATTTGAGGAAGATTCTAATACATGTTTGCTCAGGTACTAAAATTCATAAGCTCGTGGGTATAAAATTGTTTCCGAAATTAGTTTAATCGAAAGTGTTAAATTTAATTTCAGAAACCAATTTTCATAAGACTCACAAAACGCATCTTATCGAAAAGTATAAATATCCAACGAAATTATTGCCAATTCCACGCACCCTCAAAAATATTCAACTCCAATGAAATAACAAAAATAAAAGTCATCATAGGTTTTTCCACAGCCACTCACTATTCCGCCTCAAGGGGTAATACAATTCATTCGAACAGATGAGACTGTAAAAGGGCTGCGTTGAGCAATTTTTTTTTGTGACTGAATGAGCTGAATAGGTATTGCCTCCCGTTGGAAGATTGATATTTACACTTGAACGCTTCAACCGCATATTTAGTCAAATGGATTCCCCACTGATTCATCGCATGGCTTCAATTTGTCACAGAGAATGAGAAAAAAATAATACAGTAATGCATTCAACCTACATATACATATATCACAGGGATATCCAATTTATGGCATAACCTTAAAGCTACACCTCTTTAAGCTAAAGCACATTATTAACAATCAATTTTAGAAAATAATGCATTGGAAATGTTGTTTCTATTTAGTTTTTGATGAAGCAGAGGGAACACACAAAATCTACGCCCAGATAAAGCCATCCACATGTTCAATTATTCACCCCTGCGAAAGATTATCGCTCCATTTTAACAAAGATGCTTTCAAAAGGGAGCATCAGAAGGAGCCAGGACTATAAACCCTCAGCCTTGAGGGGTTGAATATTATGGTGAACTTTTTTATTTTTACAAAAACGTGTGTTTAATCCGAATTTTTTCCCTTTTTTCACCGACGAACGACGGAAGAAGAATATTATCAGGGATCAACTAAAAATAAATCATCTAAAAAAAAGACCTCGACTGTGAGCAAATTTCAACGAACCCGGAATAGTATTGTATAGTATTTGTGTAGAGAATTCTTTGTCCATAAATGGCGAAAATCCGTATTTATTTAAACAACAACACAAACAAAACAATTGGAGGCAATCAAATTATGACCTGAATTGAATAGCCAAAGTAAACATTCTTGAAATGCAAATAAATAAACCTCTTCAGCTTAGATCTACAGAGAGAGAGTCATGTCATCGTTGAAGTTGACGTGAGTTCTCAAAAGAGCACCAGCGATCTAATAAAAGTGCATAATTCAATCAACTTATCTAGAACTGAAAGGGAATTTCAGCTTCGGTCTCTATACAACCTAATTGTAATGCGTCGCACAATGCACCGACAACGTTAAGTGAACAATTTGATTATCTACTTAAAACCATTTAAAAGAATGTCTCACATTGGGACGAAGTGCCATTTAAATTGGAATATAATCAAACACGTTGGCGCATTTATAAATTAAATTATATGAACTCAGATATTATCAACTTGTTTCCAAGAAATGTTTTTGTCAGTTTCGATTGAATAAATAATTCAACGATTTTTATTTTTAAATACAAAATAAATAAGAATTTCTTTAAATCTTTAAGACCAATTTCTAAATACGTACTCAAATAAATGCTTATAGAAAATTTGTTCCATAAAATTATGTTAGTTGTCCCACTGTGTAATCTCGCAAATAATACCGGAGAATTTGCTTTTATTTTATTATTGTTATTATTACTGGCAAATTAAAAGTGAAAATCTATTTTAAGACGCATCAAATGAAACCCTCATACAACAAAAAAAAAAACGTGGCCCTTTGATTGAGATATTGTAGAAGAACGTTGACTGAATGATTAATTGGTATTGGTACGAAGAAGCAATCTGTGTTGTGTTGCCTTCAATCTTTCACTAAAAAGGGAACACAATGTTTATGGCTTGCAGTTTGTTTAAGTCCAAATGATAAATGAATTCATGTGGTTTAACAGAGTGATGAGAAAAAATTCGATGAAGCACGTAATTGCTCTGCTAGAGCCACAAGGATTTATGAATATGTATGTATAGAACAACCGAAGAATGATTCCATTTCTTGTGTTTCTTTATTTTATCGATTTTCAAAAAAAAAAAACAATGTTTTGGATTTATTCTTGGAGTTTTTATGTCAAAGGTAAAACTTATCGTCAATGAGTAGTTTCTGAATAAAAATAAATGCACCAGAATTCCTAGAAGACATCCTAACCCTTCTTGTCAACATTAACAACTCGAAAATTATTATTATTGTATCGGTTTTGATCGTGCTACTCCTCGTGAGATAGCTTTGACTCATACTTAGTGTTATCAAACTTAAGATGTGGAGCAAGCTCGAAGGATGTTTGATAACATTTTAAGATCTGTTTAAAAATTAGTGAATGATTATGAATAATTGACTCGACCACAACCAGAAATATGTTCCAAGGAACTTACCGTTTAGCCAAGCTTTTTTTAGCTTAATACAATATACGAAAATAACCATCAGTTCAAATTAAGTGAAATCTCAGCAGTTTAAGAAATATGAATGTGATTTGTTATCAACGACTGTAAATAAATTGAAATCTTTTTCTGGCCCAGTATCTATTTAAGTTTTTTTTTAATATGAAATTTGGGGAAGAAATGTTTTCTTTTAATTCGATGGCGACCATATAGGTACTTTAATCTCAAGTTTCGACCTTGAAAATCTTTTAGGTTAGCCACTACCTTGAATTTAAGTTGGGTTCGTTTCTCAGCAATAACATCCGAATTTTTGATTTTATCGAAAAGACAACCTTAACCATTTTTGACAATCAGAATGAGAAATATTTCGTATATAATATTTTATAGCCAATATTCATTCATTACATAGTGCGAAAATATATTTGGTCTGAAAAAACCGCAAAATAAATTATTTTTCTACTTTTTCTACGAAAACAGACTTCGCTCTATTAATCTAGATGGTGAAAACTGTGAATAAAATAAAATTAGAGACAATTGTGTTGGTTGGTGTGGTTGTAATCCAACTGACTCCCAAAATCAAAGGGAAACTAGAATGTGGTTTCAAATCGGCAATTCACCCATCGTGGGAACATCGACCACAAAACCCTACAAAAGGAGGATGTGCGAAAACTCGGACTTAAGCTTCTATCAGATTCTCTCAACAACAAAATGTCTTCCTTAATTACGTTTAAAATTCCCATAGGAAGGAGTCATGACTAAATAATGAATGAAGTTAAACTTAATTCTTTGGATTTGCCTAACCAGTCATTAGTATTTGGTCTTGTCAGTTTTTGTTGTTTAAAGTTTCACCAATTTTCTTGCGTCAATAATTGCACAAGTGAATCTAAAATGTATTTTTCTCAATATTATTCCTGGGATAGTGGATGTCTCTGAGGTCTCAGAATTATAAATTAAATTTTTTTATTCGGTTTTTTCCTCATACTTACAACTGGGATCCATAGACTGGCTTAACTACTTAATTATTTGCAAATAATTGTAAAAAGTTGTTGTAGTTTACCCATTCTAGAGAATATTTTTTTGTGAAATGTCCATGCACGCATACTGAATTTGTTTCGAAATAATTTTGTACGTTCTCTGTCTGTATTTCACTATTTGTCATTCTTCCCGACGACTTTAAGCTTTGTAATAAATAAAACAAAAACAAAAAAAAAAAAAACTCAGCTCATGCATGTCCAAATCAATTCTCTAAAGACTTATCTAAATTATTTGACGCAAAGAAAATTTAATCTCTTTTCTCACCTCTATAAACCACTCCTACTTGGCGCCACTTAACATGTTACTTACACAAGTTTTCACTGGTCACATATAGGGACTTAGAGAGACTATAAGTTAACCAAGCTACACAATACCTTCTTACTGTATGTTTCATCGATGTACTCAATAATTTAAGCTAACAAGGGCCCGCAACTAATCCATGGCGGCCCATACCGAATAGGTAGGTATCCGTTGTACAATGTACATTCAGATATACACGTATCCGCCACTTGATGGCGGTACACAGGACAATTAATCTCTGTGCCTGTCAAATCCAATTAATTTCAAGTTGTATTACCATGCACACTGAACACCATACCAAGACCAACCGACCCACCGACCGACCAAACGACCGGCCGACCCACCGACCCACCGACCGACCGAGTGGTGGCAGTTGCACTTTCCTTGTGTTTGGTGTTCACCCAAAGACGGAAGTCGTTTACTTGCTAGACAAAACAAAAATAGGAACAAAAAGTAAAAAGGAGATATAAAGAAACTTCATTAGAGAGCGAGATACTAAGCTAGGACAGCATTTTAGTGAAGTACTGTGGCACTATATGGTATCAGCCAGCATCCAGGAGTTGCTAGGTTGTTACAAAAAAGGTGCTCCTTTGGTAAGGTACAACATGGCCTGTCGTACATATTATGATTGATTTAAGATCGCCAGGTCAGACAAAAACAAAGTTTTGTTATTTTACGATATATAGTTACTATCGGGTATTTCAAAACATCGAATGTGAACATTTTCTGTACAAGCATAACAGCTCCGACTCTTGTTGAGAATTGAGTCAACTAAGGTATATAACAACTTACTATTGAAAACGATTAAAATCTAACCAGGACCATGGTGATATGTTTACAAAATTGAACACTTTATTTTATTATGCCAACCGCAGTTTGACATTCGAGTTCTTTCACATCTTTTTGTTCAGGATTAAAAAGAACTGTTCGATTGCAATCATTTTCGTTAAAAGTCGCCGAGGCTTCAAAACAACATTGTTGTAAAATACTTTTCACAGCTCGTCGACAGAAGTGGAGTGTTTATCTGATGAATAGCGGCACTAATGGTGTGCATGACAGTGACTATGATGATGATGTATAGTATGACAACCAAGAAACGAATTTGAGCAAAAGTACTTACCAAACATTTGCTGATTTAAAAAAAAAGAAACCCGGGTTAAGAAGATGGTTTCAAACGTTCGTGCTTTGAACTCGCTTAAGTCTCTTGACCGAGAATGATATTTAATCAAAATCAATAAATTAGTTTTCGAGGTACGAGAAGCAGAAATCAGATATGCGAACAAAGATAATTTGGAAATTGAATAAAATCTAAAAGGTACCGTTAGCAATGTTCAAGGGTGGAGTGAAAGATTGTCTCCAAGGTAGAGAGCGTTTTTTTTAATAGATTAACAGTTCTTGAACCAGATTGTCAAAATCATTACATACACCGCTCTTTGATACGAGCCCATTTTTTAAAGCATGAAGTGGTGGTTTTGCGTGTTTGGCTACAATCAGTTTTTTGTGAATTATTCCAAAAATTGCCTGGTTCTGTTATTTTACCCCCTAAAACTGCATACTTCTGCCAATATTACTCAAAAGTTCATAAGAAGAAAAGATAGATCTTTGGACTATTTTGGGTAGTAAATGAACAGACTCAGACCGCTTTCACACAAGGAAACTGAGTTTGCCAGAATCTGAATAGTTTGTTTGGCGAGAAGGGTGTGAGGGGAGATTTTGTTCCTTCCCCTTACGCCCTTCTCCCCTACAAACTAAGAATTGCTTGCAAGTCAGTTTCCTTGTGTGAAAGGGGACTTATTATGTAATCATTTCTTGACCACCACACTGTTACAACTCTAAGGCAAACTAACATTGATAATAATTTTCACTTCCTCCTATGACTGATTTATACGGACATATAGTTACGAGATTGCAAATTTAAAGGAAGAGTTCAGTTCAGCCCAGAATTCATCATGGCGGATTAAACGATATTTCATATAGTTCGTAGATTATGTACTGAAAATCCATTTTCCATGCCTGCCATCAGTGTTGCTTGTTTTCCTTGTTGACAAGTTGATGTCAGCCAGCGAGTGCAGTGCTGGAGGATAGTGTTTTGCCACTATTTGTGATATGGTGCAAACAGAAATCCAATTTCCGAGTGTCAGATAGTGTCTACTGTCTACAAATACTCTGTGTTGAGAGAGTCGCAAAATTGGAAAATATTTGCTAAAATGGGCGTGTGTATGTGTGTGTGTGTTGCATGTTTCGATTAACTGTTCGAGGAAATTGTGTTGATTGCATTGTTTCCTCAAGGTTTTTAATTTTCGTCGAGTAAAAAGATGACGAACGATAACCCTTAGTTTATTTATAGAAAATTGAACATTTTAATTACTTTTTCGCAATGAAAAAACGACGCCAAGACCGACAAAGGGCCATGAATCCTCGAAGCCATATGAAAGGTTTTAAATTGAAATGCTATTTCTATTATACCTAGTCATCGTTAGAGGTTAGGAATTTTCATTATAACATATAATGAATAGAATAAAGATTCCCCAAAATCTCTAGTGAACTATATTCTTTCAAAACTCACATTAGGGGGAAGTAGAGCAGAAGGTTTGCCTGCAATATGGCACATATTTCTATTTTGGTATTTCGCCATCACCCTCTCCTTCTCCTAAGGGTGCATTTGTTTTGTATGAGAATGAAATTTGGCACTGGACATGATATTTTAGTTTTATGAGTTCAAATAGCAGGAGCATTGTCCTTTTGCAAAAAAAAAAGATTCTCTTCTCCATAAATTCAATGGCATAGTACTCGTAAAAATCATTTTATTTTAGTATAGCTTCTTGTGCCATGAACATTTGGGCTTCCCTTGAAGCTGAGTTATTGTGAGAGAATATTTTGAAAGAAAAATTTATCATTTGTATCGATTTTTGTGAGTATATGTATCTGCCTATGCTTTAATGGGTTTCAATAATTCAAAACTCAATTTAATTGTTTTATTTTATTAAATAACTTATGAAGTATTCCTTCTTTAAAATGCATAGACATATATATGTATTGTATATAGACAACTAGACATTAACGTCAAAAAACTTAGACAGAGAAGAAAACATGATTTGCTCCTAATACTTACACTTATTTTAAATCAACTTAAAGAAAGAGGTAGGTAGAAATGTTCAAAAAAATGTTTAACCTTAGAATTAAATTAAAAAAATTAAGATTGTTTGTTCTGTGGGTGTAGTTCGTGATTTGAATAGGTTCTACTCAACCAAAATCAACTGATAAGCTTAAAATGCTGACTATTAATTTACGATTTTGAACAGTTCTAATAATCATTGATTAAAATCGATTATAGCTGCGTATTGATTTATCATTCCCTAATGGTTGAAATTAGCTGAAAAATATTGATTTTTTCTCCTTCGCAATAATATTAATTTTTACAATGTTAGGAATGATGATTAAACTCAAAAATACAAAATATACTTAAATATTCATCTCCGATTAAAATTATAAACAAGACCATTTTGAACGCTTAGCAATTATTCTAAAAACATAACCTTTTACTTGTCATTAAAACATGGCTTGCCACCCTGAACATAAGAATTTTTATAATAGCGAAAATGAAGTACTTTAGAAATTAAACTTACATGTGATTTTTAAATATCGACCAAAATTTGAGTCTCAGAAGGATATGACATTCTAACTGAAGAACACACTATCATTTCTTGGGCGAAGGGCATTAATTTTATTAGTTGAGTTCACTTCTACTTTTAATTGGACCATAAGAGTTTTTCGATTTTTTTTGGAATCAAAAAAAAATATTTTTTTGAATTTTCGCAAAAAAAAAAAAAAACAAATGTATACATTTTTTTTGTAATTTCCTGGAGATGGTTCGAAGGCTTTAAGGTGTTAAATCTTAAAAAAATTAAGTGTGTTATCAGAGAGAATAATTCATTTTTTCGGTTGGTACAGGCAATCTGTTAAAATTCTCATCATTCTCAAAAAAAGAAATATTCGAAATATTAAAAATGAAAGACTAATGTCCATTGATCATTTGTCACGTGCAAAGAAAACATTATTATTTACCTAGCCCTTCAGCTAGGAAGGGCTGGTGGAGGAGTTTAATTTTTTTTTTTATAAAAGCAAAAATTTCAGTTTACTTCATAACTTACACAAAACTCTACTTCAAAGCATAACCACTTTGTATAATGTTCTCTTAAAATATGTTCACGTGTTCATAAAAAAAAGTTGTTGAGATACTTTGTTCGACACTTTGCCAATGTGCTCTGATTCCCATCACAGTTCCTCTCCAAACCAAAACCTTCCCTTGCCACAAATCCATCAATAACACGTCTTCATTCTCTAAACGAAATACACAAGTCACGATATGGGGGTGTTAAAACCTCATAGATGTATATAGGTATATCTTTCATTTTATCTAGCAACCAGACCTGAACAAACTCAGAAGGGATCCTTTCAAGAAAGTATCTTATTTCATTTGAACATATCCATATCCTACCTACCCTTACGATTAGAGGAAATTCTTTTTATGGTTTGTTTTCCCATTACATCACCCTCGACGAAGTGCATTGCATGCAATGACCCAAGATGAAGTAATAATAGTAAAGTTTAATATTATTGTACATTTTGTACATTTTGTACATTCGGTCCTTTAAGTTGGCTATCTCTGTGATCAATGAAAATGGTCCTTTTCCCAAACTGGTCATAATATTTATCTAACGTTCACTTTAAACGAAAATATACGTGCACATTGTCGTGTTGGTCGTACAGCTGAAGTTCTCCCAACGGACAGATGTCGTTGTTTGATTTTGCAGGAGTTAAACTCCCACACCAACTCCTCCACTTGATATATCACCCTAATGAACATCCCCCTGACCATAGCTATAGACAAACAGCAGCGCCCCAGTGTCTGCAATTAAAACACAAAAACACTGCACAAAAAAAACGTTTATCCTAGGGTTGATTTATTGATTTCGCATTCCACCTCAAACGAAAAGGATGCGAGCAAAAACAACATCCTTATTTTTTGGTTTTGGCGAACTTTTTGAGCGGAACAATACGGTGGCCATTTTGGTAGTTTCTATAGGTAACATACAGACGAGAGAGTGGGTGGGAAGTTGATGCTTTGAAACATCCCCAAAAATCTGCTTTTGACATCACAACAATGAGAAAGGAAGGATCCCTTTTTGCAAAATTTGTTGCTTGCCAAAAAAGAAGCGGGCAAATATTATTATGCCAGAACAGGGCATATAACTTTGAAGAACATTTCAATGCAAAGGACTACACAAACGACTTTTGTATATTAACGTTGATGGTCCTTGCTATGAAATCTATGCGAAACATCTATTTTGCGTCAACGAGTTTAACATGGTGTGTCCTTTCTCTCTAAGGATTGTTTGCAAATTATGGAATTTAATTTTCAAGCCCTTCTGCCTCTGTCAACGAACAAATCACACACTCTATCAGGATGCTGTTATCTTAGGGTAAAACAGTAAACGACAGAGCCAAGTGAATTTGTTTGTTGCGAATGCAGCAGGCAAAATAATTCATTTGGAAATTTGCACATTTCATTGTTTGATCGGATGTGTGTTTGTTTTGTGAGGTAAGAGTAGTGGACTGTTGCAGGAGTATACAGGGTGTTTTAAGTGTTTATGAGGGGAACAGTTTTTGAATAAATCTTTTTTTTTCAAACGAGCAGAAATAGGTTTATTTAGAAGAAGTTTTTTTTAATTTACAACTCTATTTTCAGTACCATGAAACGGCATTTTATTATCGCCAGGATAACGCTAGCAGATTGATATTGACTATATACGGCTGGTTGGCAAAAGTGCTCCAAACTCGTAATTTCATTATTATTCTGTATTAAAATTTCTAAACACCCTGTATATCGTTATGGGTTATGCCTTCTGTTTCAAAGGGACCCTTGATTTGTGATTTTGCATAAATATTTCATTCGGCAGTGGGGTATGCTTTAGTATTGGATTAAGTTGACCATTAACTTTTGAATTATGACTCAACAACGCCCCGACAGTTGCAGGTGCAGTACAGTGTATGGAATATTTATATATGCGCTTTTAAATTTACATTTGGTGTGGACTGGTTGAAGGACAAGTGGCAAGGTTCGGTTTTAAGCTTTAAGGTTTGACAAAATGTTAAGGATTATTAAATTAAAATTAAGTTGCAAAGAAAAATAAAAATGTAGACACTTTTTTATTTAATTCTTAGTTATATATTAGATTTTATTCTTTTGGGATGGACTATAAATTAATTAAACCGAACGACAAATTAAACCTACAATTCGTTATTCGGTTAATTTTCTGTGTAAATAAGGAGTTTAATAATTTCTTATTTTATTATTTTCAAAATTAAAGGACGGCAAAATTGTGGAAAAAGGTGATTCGTTGAGACAAGACAAGATAAGAATATTATTTTAGGCGGGAGATGCAATTTTCTAGGAAATAAACTTACAAACTAAAAAAAAAAAAAAAAAAAACAGCAATGCGTACTAGTCCGTGCAAATAAGGATAAAATTGAAGCATATGTGGTTGAAGAATATGAGGTTGCTCCCGCTCAAAAATGTGTGCTATTTGCAGGAAAAATCAAAACGTTGCAGAAAGTTATTATTATTCACTCCCTGTTTTTTGTTATTTTCCTGTAAAACTTTTTAAATATGCATCTCAGGAAAAAAAAACATCAAGACAATATTTGTTTGTTATAAAATTTTTCACAAGATGACATTTATATAAAACTTCCTTATATTACGTTTTTGTTGCTACATATACAGCGTTGAAGTCAGAATAAAGCTGTAAAAAAACAGAGTAGATTTGAAGTGCTAAACTGACAGATAAAAAATGGTCCAATTCTACTATAAATATGGACTCAAGTAATCTAGAAAATTACAAAATAAAATATCGAAACCCGTTTCAAATCGGTGTGTTAGGTTCGGCACCAGAGCTTATGTTAATTAAGTGCACCGCGAAATTTTCGCGTCAATGCAGTGGTCAAAATTAGACATTTAAGATTTAAGCTGGCGCTAATTTTTGTACACATTCTTGGAACCCTTAACTATCGTAAATTATCGTTAAAATATTTATTTTATTTTCTTAGTGTCTTTTTTAACGATTTAAAAAGAACCAAATTCGTATGAAAAAAAAGCTTTTTTAAATAAATTAAAATAATTATTTTATTAAGAAAACATTTTTCATACGATTTTGTACTTTTAAAATCGCTACAAAAGTCGATAAAAAAAATAAAATAAATATTATAATGATACTTTACTATAGTTTGTACTTTGATGCGTACAAAAATTAGCGCCAACTTAAATGTCTAACTTTGACCACTGCATTGACGCAAAAATTTCGCGGTGTACTAAGTTAAAATAAGCTCTCGTGCCGAACCTAACAGACCGATTTAAATCTGTTTTCGATATTTCATTTTGTAATTTCCTACAGTACTTGAGTCCATATTTATAGTAGAATTGGACCATTTTTTATCTGTCAATTTAGCACTTCAAAACTACTCTATTTTTTTACGACTTTATTTTGACTTCAACGCTGTATAGCAACAAAAATATAACGTAAGAAAGTTTTATTTAAATGTCGAATTGTGGAAAATTTTATAACGAACAGATTTTGTAAAAATGTTGTTTTTTCCTTAGATGCATATTTACAAAGTTATATAGGAAAATAAAAAAACACAGGGAGTGACCTTTTTGAGCGGGAGCAACCTCATGTTTTCGTTGGTTATACATATTATTTCCTGATCGAATACCACACAAATTTAAGATACTATATGTTACATTCATGCCAAAATCGAATTTGCCTGGACTACACAATATTATTTAATTATTTATTTGAAATTTGTATAGAATAAAGTTATTATTAAGATTTTTATAATTATTTCTCTTATTAAAATTTTCAAAATATAGGAAGAAGAAATCTTCTTCATTTTTCAATATTTTAAGAAGAAAACTTCTTCATAATAATATGAAAATTTTTCTTCTTTTCTGTTTTCTTTATTTTTCAATATTTTGAAAAATAAAAGTTATAGAACCAAATCGTTTTCCATCGTTGACATTAAATTAGATCGTCGAATATTAAATTCCAAAAAAGTATTAAATAAATTAACATTTTTGAAAAATCAATTTTTTCAACTAATAAGAACTTGATTTAAAAATATAACATAAAATCTTTCCTTCTTTTCTATTCCTTCTAACTAGTGCCGTGCATTGCATTTAAAAGACCTGAGGTCTTACAGGGTTAAAATTATTATTATCGTTATTACAAGTTGAACTTGTAACTTCCAATTTGAATTCCTATAGCTAAGAGCTGAACATTTTACCCACACCCTTTGAATAATAAATCATTTTTATCTTGATCGATCAAATATTTATTTTAACATCCGAGTCTGCTTTTGGTTTGTTAAACGTTATTATATTTATTCCTTAACAACAATAATTCGAGCCTTGGGGGTTGTAATAGCTTATTAATTTTGTTAGTTAAGTTCCTTTTTATTTAAAAGAAGAATCATATTACACCTACTCTTATTTTATCATTATCTGTTGTTGACGTTTGAAAAAGAAGTTAGCAAACATTAAATGTAAACTTATTTCCTTTATCTGTTGGTCTTATCCCCTGTTGCTTATCAAAATATTATCATTATCAGCCTTTCACCTGAAGGCGCTTAAAATAAAAATAAGTCAAACAATCCAGATTAAGATCAGTGAACCTGAACGTCTTTCCGTCTCCAGCAAATAATGAGTACGTCAAACGGTTTTTTGATCTTTTTCAACCAAAACACATACGACTTGTCACAAGAATTTTACTATTTGAATGTGCTTTATTTCTCTGTTTTGAAGATGTCGCAATTTGACCAGAGTGTATTGTATATGAATGCAAACCAGACAACATAACCTTGATCATATCGCTAATGACAACGAAAAAGATCAACGCACATCAGAGGTAAAAACTCATTAAGATATAATATTACCCTGTCTACACAGCTCGCCACATGCCATAATGAGTTCTTTACTGAAATCATACATTCGTTTCCAACAGGTCAGGCTTAAGGCAGCTTCCAAAGTCATCCTACAAGTCCCAGTAGTGATAGCATAATAATAAAGGCAACATAAGGTTGTTAAACAAACAAGTTTATGCACATACAGACATTAACATTAAGTAATTCATAGTTTTTATTTTTATCTCGTATTCTGCTTCTCTTTTTTAGATATCAACGTTTTTATAAGTGTTTCTTGCTTTCTCATGTTTGTTTTGTTTTGCATGATTTTTAAATATAAAATGAGAATCAAACCGGTCCACCATTACCGGTTGCTGTCTAAAGGTGGTTGACTTGACTTTTGAGAGCGATTTATGATATGCGTTTTCAGTGTCGAATGATCTCATATTGAATGGCATTTTTGCATAACAACAAGTCAAGGCTTATGCAAAGGTAAAGTTTTTACTTTATGATGGCTGTTTGTATCGATCTGAATTCATAAAGAACTAAATCTGGCCCATGATGTCAACTTTCTGGTATCCCATACATATCTATCAAAATAGATAGCTATATGAATTCTAGCTCATGGTCGCTAATTAGTGTCATGTTAAGGTGTTTGGTATATTTATGAAACTATTGTTGCTTTCCTGTGTCTTAAGCTGTATTGGCGGAGATGGTGCTACCGTCAATTTATCTTGTCATCCAGCGAAGAGTATCTTTCACAATTGAACATTTTTTGTTGCCATTTGTAATTCATTCGGCCAGAGATTCCCCTCGCTAACGGCAACTGTAGTAATTAATCAATCCGAGAATGGAAGTTTTCAGTTTGTAATTTACACTATGCGATGGGGTTCATCCTCGCGTAGATGTATCCAATCCAAAAGATGCATCTGTGCGAGTTATACATAGGTTGGTGGTGCAAAACAAAGATCTTACCAGACTGATTATGAATTGTTTCATTGATAAATAACTCTCTGGGCCTTACTTGTTAGATGAGAGGATTATTCGACTTCATGAGGTCCAAATGACTGTATCGCACATTCCGTCAGATTCGTTGGTTATAGAGAGGATGGAAACCAAAGTGCAACCTTACATTGTTTGTCTAATGACGACGACGTAGACGAAGGCTAAGATGGCGATGGTGGCGGCGGACCTGGGAAACGAACTGCAAGAAAGACATTCCATTTGCTTCGGAACGGATTCAATTTGTTAGCGTGACTATATGGCATGCTTCCTGGTATTATAAACTGAGAATCTTGCACGTTTTATTACTGTTTGTTTGAACGTTAGTTGATTTTTCTGTTTTTTATTTTTTTTTTTTTAAACTTTTTTGAACCGTATTGGTCTGCTCCTTCATTTTTGTCCTTGTCGTCGTCTTCGGTCTTCGTCTTTGCCAATAATGGTGGTGTTTTGTTTTGTTGCTGTTGTTGGTGGTGGCGGCAACTAGAGTTTACCAAAGTGCATGTCACTTTGTCCAGGCATAGTAGTGCTATGAACGGTTGTTGTGTCGACTTCTATATTTTTTTTGTTCACGATTGCACAAAGATTACTTGCTTAAAGTAGTGTTTAAGTGATGTGGTTCGATTGTCATAATGAAACGGACAGACACTTGGCGATTATACTTACAATTAGATAAAAAAAGAACAGAATATTTTTTCACTTTAACAGTTTTTCTTGGTCACATTCCAGCGATGTGTCGAGAACTCAGGAGAGTTCAAGGGTTTGAATCAAAGACAAAGTAACGTTGTTAGACCCAGGTGGATCGGATGCATTTAGTCTGTTCTCGGAGCCTTCAGCTGTATGAGTGTAATTATGTAAGATTAAGAGCTTTCGATTTATGCATACATCATTAGATATTATAAGTTTCAAATTGTTAACTTAAAATCAAAAAAACACCTATGAATGACAATCAAAACCCTTTTGGAAATCAAGAAGAGTTTGACAGCTTCTCAAACGTCTAGGAAGCTGAGAGCTGAAGTCGTTGGTATGAGATATAAGTTAGATTAGAGCAATGAATCAGACAAATTAACCGATCAGTGAAAAAAGGAATACCAATGCGCAACAGAATCGATACCAACAATAAAGCCCTAAAAATTAAACTTCAGTGAACTTTTAGCCTGTGACAGTTTTATTTTTGAAAAATAGAGGCACCGCAAACAGTTTAGTTTTGTACTTTTCTATACCGTAATTCTACATCGAATTGTGGTCAATTCCGGTCAGAATTCCACAAATATTTTTCGAACAGTTTGGTCCCTTAGCCCAAAAATCCTTAACCCTCAGAAAACCTAAATCCCCAAAAATAAACTATTGGATTATTTATTTTATGAATTTTTTATGCGACACTTTTAGGAATTTCAGACTTTTAGAAATCGGACGAATACCGGGCTTTAAACAAAAAAAAAAAAAGAAAACAACATATGCCAGCCATTATGGAACCAATTTGTTTGGTTGGCCACTCGAAAAAACCTTAAATATTTAAATAAAAATATAAAGCTCAGCTGTTTGATGAATGTTGTTAATAAAGGGTCAAGCAAAGCAAATAAACTTGATCAATTTGTAAATAAAAAGATTTCGATAGGAAAATGAAGTCGTACATTTAAAAGGTAAAAATTAAAACTATTGATTTTTGCTAAAGATACCGTCTACCACACAAAAAGAATAAATTAATTTACAAACAAATCTTAAGCAAAAACAAAGAGGACCTATGACGGCGGTGACCGAAGCGACGCGACGGACCGATAGCGCGGCGTTTTTCCATCATGAAACACAACTTAATCTCTGGAAGTATCTTTAAGAAACTCATTTATCTTAGGGTTTCCCTTGAACTTGGTTCTTCGTTTGAATTTACAACTCAATTAGATGTGCTTTATGTCTCAGTACCATAATCGGATTAAGTCTTCTAGCTTTTTTGTTTTGTACTGCGGGTCTTCTGTGGAAGTAATTACCCTATGCGCCGCGCCGAACCGCAATGGCCGGGACGGAACGGTCCGGGGAGTCTATCCAATGATTGATTACTCTGATATATACCACCAGCAAAATCTATCTACTTGACAGTCAAAACACGATACACCATGATAGGTACAATTACTGTCTTGGCTCCATTATCACTCAACTTACGTAGCGTTGGTATGTTTATATGTAAAAGAGTGAGGTGCAGGTTTTGACGATGATAGTATTATTGCAAGTTAAAATTAAATTAAATTTTGATTCAATTTATCGAGTTTCTGTATCGCTTAAGACTCTGCAGAGCTATATTCACATCAGGCTCAGGTAAATTGAAATTTGTGATCATAAGAGGTTTATCAGCTGGGTAGGTAAGAGTGGATAGTCAGCAGTCAGCACCAACTTCGGCAAAAAATGCAGACAGACACTTTGTATGTGTGTTGGCATGAAATGCATTTCAATTAATTTCGCTTTTGTGGCGGCGGCGGGCGCGCAAACAAACATTGTCCAACAATGTCCAGGTCCAGACCAGACATGACAACCGGAGAGGCAAATAAAACTGACACAAAATGCTGTGTGAATTTTAATTGCAAATAAATTCTGGATAATTAAATGAACCCGGCATTGTTGTGGAATTCAGATTGGTATTTATTGATAGTTTTTTCTACTTTATACTTTTTTTTTTCTCTTCGAAAATTGAGTCTTGGTAAATATTTCACATTATTTTGGAGTATCTTCAATTTATCGCATTTAAATGACCATTTATTCGCGTAGAGATTTAAGAATAATATTTTAACAAATAAATCAAAAGAAACAATCATAAAATGTTGCAGTTTAAAAACTGCAAAGGAGAAAATTCCAACTGGTTTTGAACGATCCGACAAAATTAGGGGTTTGCAGTCGAAAAGTTTTTGTTTTTAATCTATCTAATCTCATGACCCACAACTTTTTGTAGAAAAATGAACATTTCTGTTTAATAATCTATGGGAACAAACTATATGTGCTGACTTGCTGCCCCAAAAAAATCGAAATAAAATGTATAGTAATTCTGTCTGTAAGAATTTTAAAAACACAATCTTTGAGCTCTGTTAATTTCAAATAATGAAGCATAGAGTCAGGTACAGTTTTTTTCTGTACAAAATTTCAATTCAAACTAAGCCGTACCGGCAGTGTACATAAAATACGTATAGCTACATTTCTGACCGTTTTAATTTGCCTTGATTCCCCAATATACATATTTAAAAATCTTTCTGATTAACATCAGGATGATTCATAATACGTAAACATAAAATGAGGTTATTAAACCCCGTTTGCGAATATATTCAACTTAATGTGCTACTTTTTCATCAGCGTTAACTTAAACGTAAATGCTAAATATGAACTAATTTTTTAAGTTTTTGTCTCAGAAAATGGGATTGAGTGTTTTTTTAACTACTGTTGTGCGACATAATTTTGTATTTCATCGAATACAATAAAGCTATAAAAGATTTATTGCTTCTTTGTGAATATTTAATGTTTATGTAAGTAACAGTTCTGGGTTTAGTGTTATTAAAATTATAATATTATGAATAACTTAATTAAGTCCCAAAGAATAACATGAAACTGGTTTGAAAGTAGTTGTGTTTGCTAAACCTAAAATTATTTGCTTTGGTGCTTATCTAGGTTGTTTGATCTAAAAATTAAATTCGTCTATCGTTTAAAATGTTGATTATTTTAATTCGTTCATTCGTCCGTTCATATGTATTGGTTTCCTGGTTATTTCTTAGAATGACATTAAAGAAGCTACGTCAAACTCTATGATGACCTTGTTATTTTGATTGAAGATAAATCTCGAGTTGCCAATATTTATGATTATTATCAGAATGATTTAAGTTCGGTTTTAAATTCAATTCGGCAAACATTCGACAAAACAGCTCATAACTACAAGCTTGTCGAACGACAAATTTTATTACTTTTTTGTTTGAGTTTCTTTGTTAAAACATTTTATTTTGTCAAACCACAAACAAAACAGGTAAAGAATTTTACCCTTTTTTACTTTAATAATTATGTGTCTTGAAATTAACATAGTAACCTGTTTTAATAAACTAGATAGAGCAAGAATCGACATAACTCCTTTCTATATGAGTCCTCTCTAAATTCCATTATAATGTGTCATTATAACCACGTTTTTGCAAATGTGGCCAAGAAACTAAAAATCATTAATTTAACTTTAATTAATCAAACAAAACAAAAACCTAAACAATATCCGCTGAGTTTCTGTTTAGTTTGATCACACGTTCTTTTCAAATGCTATAAATTATTTTAGATAAATCAAGGTTTTTGTGTCAATTCGCAGAAACATTATAAAAATGCAAATATTTTATATTAAGATATATTTGCATATCAATATCCCACCACAAGAAATTATAGGTACTGTATAATGAGATTTCTTGGATTTTTTTTATCTTTTCTATTACATTAACGGTTCGTGAAACAAGTCTGTCAAAAGAGCCTTGGGGTTATTCTAAAAAGCTGATATGTCTCTAAGATCAATCCTGATAAAACCTTACGTGACAGACATGCAGAGAGACTGAAAATTCAAAGCTGTGTGTGATATGTTGAAACCATAAGTGTTTTGTTTTCTAACTCAGAGTAGCCGAACATTATTTTTAAGGCATGACATCTATAAGACATGCGTATCTCGGTGTATACGCAATGCATTTTGACCAGCAGCTGCATTTCCGGATCTCTCATATTAACCTAGTGGCTTATTACCAAATATATATATATGTATGTAAGCTATAGGCTATCGCAGAGATCAATCGAAACATGCAAATTGGTCGCAATTTATTCCGATTGAGTGATTTATTTGGAATTGTGTTTCATCCTATGTGGTCTGATTTGAATTTGGGTTACAATCGAAATGAGAAAATACCTATTCGTTTTTGTTAATTCCACCAGATAGTAGGCAGCTCTCTTTCTGGGAAAATTCAAATTATTTTTTTTTGATTAATTAAATCGGCTCTATCTTTTATGTTTTTTGTAAATAAAAACAAATTTGTGACTGTGGGTAATAATTAGTGTTCGTTAATAATATTAAGATAATGATGACAGGTGTAGATAAATATGTTGATTAATTTAACTGTCATCTTAAACTTTGAAATATATGAATACAATAGCTTCTGGTGGTTTCACTTTTTTGTGGATTAAAATTTTCTTTAAAAATATTTAGCTTGGTGCTCTGCGACCTAATAATTTTTAAATAATTCAGGTGAACTCCAAACAATGATAATGATTTTCATATAAGAATATTTGTAACGTAATATTTTTAATTTATCCTTGTTATATTTTTTTCAAATTATCTTTGGTCTTAAAGGAGAATGGGCATTTTGGTCTACCTATTGCACACGAATGAGATATATATCGTTGAAAAGCTTAGCTCTAGTACATAATTTGTTTAATGGACACAAAGCTGTAAACCATGGGGCTTAGGCAGTATATATGGCAACAAAAATTGCAATTAGAGCAAAAGTTAATTGGAATAATGTTCCATTGAAATGACAGGATTGGTCACTTTCGATGAACTGATAGACCCCAAAACAAAGGAACTTTTATACCAATGGCTAATAATCTTGTATAATATCATGGTTGGCGAATAATACTCTTAGCAGTATGAAAATTCTATTTTTTATATTCGATTTAGCGAATTTAATGAATGGGAATAATTGTGCGTTTTGTTGAGATATACAACGTTGGAAAGCTTAGTTCAAGAGAATCATTTTTGAATACGGACACAGAACTCTAAACCATGGGGTTAAGACAGTATAATACAAAATATAAAACAACTCGTCTGTTTATTCGAATTTGCAAAGTGTTTTTCTTATTTTTTTGGTCGCTTATTTTAGGCAAATCCCATTGTTTAGGACAAACAAAAATAAATAGTACGTTGGTATACTCCATATCATTTCATAGTACCATATCATTTTCATATGTCTCGTTTATGGGCACTATAGGTAGACCAGGTCCCATATATTTTTGCTCATTCTCCTTTGTTACTTTATGTTTCAATTACAGTGCATTCTCGATTATCGCAACTAATTGAAACAAGGGTGGTTGCAATGACCGAGGTTGTTGCAATAACCGAGTAAATATTTTTGTAGGCTCAATTCGAGATGAAAAGCGAATATCAGAAAACCAGCACTTATAAAATATATTTAATGCAACAAATTTTTATTCAATAACACATAAATAATAAAACCTTTTCCATCTTAGGGCATTCGCTATAGTCCTCTTTCTGGGTTCACATTCAGCATTAGAAACAAACTTTCCTATTGCCTCTTCTTTTAGTTTTATTCTGCTGACTGTAGATTTATGAACATTATACTCACGGCATAATGATTTACTTGAAGCTGCTTTATTAATTTTGTCTAAAATTTCACTTTTGTTATTAATTGACAGTTTCAAAATTTTTTGAGTAACACCCATTTTTTTCAAAACACACAAGCGACTGATCACATGACAAAATTCATTAAACTAACAAGAAAATCTTGCATTTTAGGAACACATACATATATGATGTGCAATGTTCATATGTACATTCATACAACTTCATAGTACCATACTCAAAAGTAGCGGTCAAATAACTGCCGAGACAAAATGTAACGCAACAGACAAAAATATATTTTAATAAAATAATTAACTTGGCATACTACACAAATAGCTTCAAATATTTTGAAATGATAAACTTAAAAAAATAGAATCAACGTCGGAAATTTCAACCAAAGCTATGTTTAACTTAGACCAAGGTCTAAAATGACTATGGATACGCCCCAATGTGTTTTTTTTTACAAAAAGTTCATATCTCAAATTGGGGCTTTGGGATTGGAATTATGTTCGAACAAATATCATAATACAAAGGTGTTTTCTTGTGATAACACTTGCAGTTAGGTTGTATAGCTTTCGCTCCGTCATATTTAACATTGAAGGTTTTGAATGAACAACAACCACTTGTGTTAGCTACCACCGAGTATTACATTTGGCTGGAATTATTGTAATTTCATGGCTGCCACACCAATCATCAGATTCCTTTTAGTGGTGCTTAGTTTATAGTTATAAAAAAATGCTAGTTGTCCAAATGCAATTGTAAATTAGAAAAACCTTCATTTGGATGGGCACGATCAGGTGACCTCGGTGGTGCAATGCGTAGTACAACGGCCTCTGAGGTAGCTTGTTCTAGGTTCGAATCCAGTTGACGGCAAAAACAATTTATAAATTAAAATTGGAACTATAGACTAAGCACCACTAAAAGGAATCTGATGATTGGCGTGGCAGCCATGAAATTGCAATAATTCCAGCCAAATGTAATACTCGATGGTAGCCAACACAAGTGGTTGTTGTTCATTCAAAACCTCCAAATATCATAATAATATTATAAATTTTGTATTTCTCCTACAAAATATATTTTGGAAAATCTTCAAAACCTACCTTATTCATACGCAAGTCGAGAGCAAAATTATAACCCCTTCGAAAAGGTAGTTTTCTTTCATTAAATTGAAATAATTAATAATAACACTTCGAAAAAGCGTTCTGAATAAACACTGTTGTCATCGTTTTACGAAAACAATTTCTAATGTTATCGAAATTTCTAGTCATTTAATAATACCAAAATCCCGAATCCAAGAACCCCGAATGACTTATTATTTTCTTACATTAAAAACGTTATACGGTTTGTAGAAATGGGCTTTTTATAATAAAGGGTTTTCCAATAAGAGGTGTTATTTTGAAAAGCTATTGTTGTGTTAGCATAGCTGTGGCGGTCATTTGGCTGATATTGTTTTCCATTATTAATGAGTAATGACATTTATTTTCTTCTTAACATTGAAATTAGTATCGGATCATTTGTCTCAAAAAATGCCATTTTTCTTTGAATATCAAAATAACACCTCTTATTGGAAAACCCAATATTTAAATTTTTCTTCTTTCTTTATTTTTGTTGTTCCTCTTTTATATGTTTTATTTATTTTACACTCATATATGATTTTTGTTATTTTTTTTTTTAAATCATCTAAGAAAAACTTGAAATTCGTGATTCCGGATTCTGGAATTTGGATTTTGGAATTCGGGACTATTTATAAGTGTCTTCAGACTATGGATTCTGTCGGTATTTTTGGATTCAGAATGAGTGGTCATTCCCTATATGCTTGTCACTAACTTTTGTTTTCTTTTATTTTTATTCAGTTTTTGATAAATTAAACTTCAGCTTTATATTATTGATGAAATGTCGCACTTATCTGACTGATTATGTATAATTCATATATTATTTGCATTTATTAATATTTTAGTAACTATATTTAATTAAATTTTAATTGAATTATATTCATTCGCTCCACTTAAAACAGAAGTAATTTAAATATTTTAATATTTAAATTGCTTCATCTTCTTATTGTAACTATATTTAAACATTTAGAAAAATATTGCATTATCTCTGCTATAACGCCACATATAAATACAATATGTAACTTTAACTTACCTACTTTATTCACGCATTTGTAATGCCAAAGAATTGGTTTTAACCTAGCGCTTTGAAAACTCTCATAAATTCCGACAACTTTTACTTTTGAAAGGGTTAAGAGCTTTAAAAAAGTTTTTTCCCATAAATTATTTAATCCCTTTGTTTTAAAAATATTTAAAAGGATGCAGCTTAACAGGATTTAATATTCTTTAATGTAAGAGGTATAGTTACGTTGAATTTTTATTAAGCATTCCATTGTTTGAAAACAGTATAGATATTTTTTACAAACAAAAATTCTTTTACTCATATTTTTTTCTAATCGCTACTCTTTCAAGAATTATTACCATTATAATGAAACACAAAAAAGAATCAGGGTAATGGTTATGTGTATGTATTCAAGTAAATTCTACCAAAAATACCAGAAGCTCTCCTCTACTTGTTATCCTAACTAAGGAATGTTGGCAGTGAAATGGTTTGTCCGGTCGAATTTTTCGAAGCCCCATTCGATTGTATAAGGTAGCCTTTTTACAATATATCAGGCTATCAGAAAGGTATCTTTTCTATTTATGTACCTATATGCGGACACGAGCACAATGCCAAAGTCTAGACTTAGCCAAAGGCTCAATCTGATATTGCTTTAAGGATTATTTATATTAACAAGCTTTTGTGTATGTAGCTTGTAGGGTTTATTTTAGATATAACCTTTGAGATCCCCTTGTTTCTTGGAGCAGAAAATTTATTACAAATAAACAACATACCTTTTATCCCAAACAAACATGTACATACTATAGAGGGTAGTTTAGTGATGCACGTAACTGATAAAGATTGCAATTTAAAATTAAACTAAAAAAACAACTGTAAATTTCCACAAAACTAACAAAATATTGTACATTTACGCGCTTATATTGTTTTTGATTTAAATCACCCAAGAACATGATGCCGTAGGGTGCAATAGTAAAACCCCTTTAGCAATATTTTGTGGGGTTCTGGAAAGAGGGCAAAATGCAATATAGGTATAAATACTTTGTACAATATTGTAATTGGAATGCCAATTGCAATAATGAACTTTTTCACTTCAACCTTTTTTAACCCTTTTTGAAGAAAAAACAAAAAACTATTGCAGGATTTATTGAATCAAGGGCGTCATAGAGGCTAGACACACAAGAATTGCACAGCATTTGTGTGCATCGTGATCGTTGTCGTCTCCGACGTTTCCGCAATGCAATTTTAACCTCCAAAAGGAGTATGAGATTCTTTACTCCTTTCGCAGGAAGAGAAGATAAGAAGGTTAAAAAAATGCCCTTAATGTGTTTTTTTACTTCGTTGTTAAGCAGGAAGCAGGATATGTTTACTGGCACATGATTTATCATATTTTTAAATTTTCATTTTTATTTTCCTTGAAGAGTTTTTCTATTCAAATTTATAAAAGAGTGATGCTTGAATATATTGGGTGTTGTTCATTTTCATAAAAGGTAATTGATTTGACGGATGAGTGGAGTGCTTAGTGCACAGTTTGAAAAAAACGCCAACACGAGGTGTGAATTTAATTTTAAATATATCATAAATGTTGATAATTTTCCTTTAAGGGCAGTAATTATCGTGTACTGTAGCTGTTTAGCTTGAGGCTAATTTACTTAAATATTTTTCGTGTTAGGGGCCAGTTATAGCTATCATTGAATACCATCATTGAAAAAGTTAACTGTTGATTTTGAGACCTTTCGAAAGTTTAATCATTGAATATTTTAATGCAGAAATATAGCTTACGACTTCAAAATTATTTCTCCTTCAAAAAAAATCATTTTGACCCATATCTTCCCTATAACGTAACTTTTAATTTTTCAATGATGAACTACCTTACCAATAATCATTGAAAAAATTAAAAGTTACGTTATGGGGAAGATATGGGTCAAAATGATTTTTTTTGAAGGTGAAATAATTTAAAAGTCGTAAGATATATTTCTGCATTAAAATATTCAATGAATAAACTTTTGAAAGGTCTCAAAATCAACAGTTAACTTTTTCAATGATGGTTTTCAATGATTGCTATAACTGGCCCCTTATACAGACAGTTTATTTTGAAGTTTAAAAAATATATTTTTCGGGATTCAATTTGACCATTCATAATTCTTTGGATCGAAAATCCAATTTGAATAAATACTATATTTTGAAAATTCGATTTGTTATCTTTGTATAAAGGAATTTTCGTTTTGGATTTTTTACTTTAATTTATTTGTCTCTAACACTAAATTTAAAAGCTTTTACATATTGGTAAATATGGATAGTATACACTACACATTTGAAACCCTATTTTATACTGGATGATATCACTGCTAAGAAAAACTGCCTTTAATTATTCAAATTTAAATCTTCAACTAATCATTTAAATGTATTTTGCGTGTTATTTGCTCAAGATTTAAATTATTGGTTTGCATAGTGATTCTGCCTTGGGCTTACCCGTGTCGTTTTAGTCGTGAATAGATATAAGAGCAAGAAGGAAGGCTACAGATAATTTTTTTTTCTTAGAAGTCATAACGATGTTCAAAGATATCTCAAAGAGCTAGAACATTCTCCAAAAATGTAGGCAGTACGTGAATTTCTATAAATTAAAAGAATTTTAAAGAAGGTCAATAAATTAACTAGATAATTTATTTACTTGGTTTTCTTCATATATTTTTTCACAATGCCTTGTGTAGGGCGGTCACTCGAACAACCATTTTTAAGTTTTGATGATACTTTTAATTTTGAAAACCGGTACAGTAGATTCGTGTGAGATTAAAGGTACTCTGTGACTTAACCCTGTAGGACACATAATAATTCAAAAAGCAGAACACTTATTTTGGGACCTAAGGCAAATTATACTGTACAGAAGGTTTCTTGTGTTCTGAATTCGAATCTAGCCTCAGAATTTCTGGATCAGGATATTCTAGTCTAAATAGGACAACAAAAATGCTTTGCCGAGTTTTTAAGCTTAATTTATGGAAAATTTAAATGATAGTGTTGCACTTTAAGATTTTTACTTTACTTACTTACTTTATATGGCGCTTACAGCCCAGGATGGGCTTCGGCCTCGACTTACAAGCCCCTCCAGCCAGCTCTGTCCCTAGCTAGCCGCTTCCATTTGCGCACACCGAGTGCTTTGTTGTCGTCATCCACTTGTTTGCGCCACCAGTTACGGGTTCTTCCTCTGCTGCGTACCCCATCGGGGTTGGATTCGAAGACTCGTCGGGCAGGTGCGTTGCTGTCCATACGCTCCACGTGCCCCAGCCATCTCAGCCGCTGTATTTTCAGCTTTTTGACCAGGTCAACGTCGCTGTATAGCCCGAATTGTTCGTCGTTGAATCTTCTCCTCCGCACTCATTCGATACACACCGGACCGAAAATCACACGAAGAATCTTCCTCTCAAAGCACCCTAGCAGATTTTTATCCGATTTTCTCAGTGTACATGCTTCTGAGCCATGGAGCAGGACCGGGATGATAAAGGTCTTGTATAAAGTCTCCTTGGTTCTCTGAGAGAGGGCCTTACTACTTAAATGCCTTCTTAGACCGAAGAAACAGCGGTTGGCAAGAGTAACTCTTCGCTTGGTCTCTGCACTGATGTCATTTTGAGAGGGTAAAGTGGAGCCCAGGTAAACAAAGTCCTTGACAACTTCAAAGTTATATCTGTCCATCGTGACATTTTGCCCGAGTCGAAGATGTTGAGATTCTTCTCTCGATGACAGCATATACTTTGTCCCGTCCTCGTTAACCGCCAATCCCATTTTAGCCACCTCCGATTCAATGCTCGCAAATGCGCCTGCCACAGCTCGCTTCGTTCTGCCGACAATGTCTATGTCATCTGCATACGCAAGCAATTGAACGGACTTTTGATAGATTGTACCGCTGGTGTTGACATGTGCGTTGCGTACAATGGCTTCAAGAACGATGTTGAATAGGTTGCATGATAAGGCGTTGCCTTGCCTCAATCCTTTCTCAACATCAAAGGAATCGGTGGTGTTCTTACCAATTTTGACGGAGCAGCGAGATTTCTCCATCATCATCCTGCACAAGCGGACGAGTTTGGCAGGGATGCCGAGACATGACATGGCTCTGTATAATTCGTCCCTTTTCACACTATAATACGCGACTTTAAAATCGATAAAGAGGTGGTGTGTATCGATCTGGAATTCCCGGGATTTTTCTAATATCTGTCGGAGTGTGAACATTTGATCGACGGTTGACTTGCCTGGCCAAAAACCACACTGTAATGGGCCGATCAGATCGTTGACAAAAGGTTTTAGGCGGTCACACAGGATAGCCGACAAGTATTTATAAGCGACGTTTAGGAGACTAATTCCTCTGTAGTTGGTGCATATCAGAACATCTCCCTTTTTATGGATAGGGCACACTATACCGAGGTTCTATTCATCGAGCATACTTTCATCCTACCAAATTTTGCAGATGAGCTGGTGTATGCTCCTAACCAATTCATCTCCCGCTGATTTAAATAGTTCGGCTTGTAAGCCATCCGCACCAGCAGCCTTGTACGACTTAAGTTTGGATATCGCCAGTCGCACTTCGGTTAGGTCGGGTGGACGGAACTCTTGGCCATCATCGTCCTACTTGAATGGAGCGTTCTGCCTACTAACGGGGTAGGGGTTTCGTTGTGGTCGCCTAGTGAAACCCAGCACATAAGAGGCGGCATTTCTGATGGCTTGTTGACAGTGTTCCCACTGGTCCTCTGCACTTGATGCTGGTGGCAGACCTCCTGAGAGATTAAGAGTTACGTGGTCTGCAAAAGGTCTGGCGGTCTCTTGCGATTTAAGCAAGACATCGACATCGTACCTTTACTTTAAGATTGTGATATCTCGAAAACCTGGTCCAATCTATCAACTCCGAGGTTAGATTTGTATTCAGGACGCACAAAACATTCGGAATAGCATAAGTCTTATTTCTATAGCAAATATATATGTAATTAAATTTTATTCTCATGTGTCATTAATATATTACTTATACTTGCTGACCAAACTTTGTTATATATATGCAGTATTCTCCCAGATAACTTGCTAAGTAAATAACTGGCTAAGAAACATGTCTCAGGATCAAACTCAACGATCGATGGTAGTAAGAGTTCTTTTCCAGCCAAAACCCAATCAACTCAAATGTTTAATGCCAGCAATAAATCAATAAATTTTCATGGAGAACTTCGAGTCACAGGTGGAAAAAATCGAAAATCAAAATTCGAGAAGCTCATACAATATAAAAAAGCTCTGAAAATTAGATCGAATCAAACTTGAATATATTTTCAAATCACTTTTTTCCTATAATTATGAACCAACAGTTTGATCTAAATCGGCAAAATTAATAATCTGCATTTATAATTAGAATATAATTTCAACAGAAATGCATATAAAGGTACTCGTAGGTATAGATCGAAACATTTTTTATATTCGTTCCTTAAATAATTAATTGAAATTTGACGAGAAATACGAATACTTAATAAGGGTATTGGGTGCCGATAAAAACACTCCTTATTGTCCCGGATATTCGAACACGTATAAAAAATTGTATACCTATCACCTATGCCATAATATGTTTGAATATTAAAACTTATAGCTTAAGTGCAATTATGGAGAGATTTTCTTTAAAAGGCTGCTATTAAAGAATTATCTAACCTCTGGTCATTAAATGGATCGTTAAATTCATTGTTAATTTAGCTGTCAAGTTTTGTTATGGATGCTTGAAATGTCTTGAAATTCATTTCCACCTACACTAAATTTATTTTTCAAATTTATTTTGTAATTCAAAAATTGGTTGTTTAACTTTTTGGGTACCTATCTGCATGTTGCTTTTTTATTGTTTAGTTGCGTGTGTATGGTATATGTATATCTTTCTAAACTTACCTGAAAAATCATATATCCAGAATCGTACATCCAAAAGTCCTCCGGTGTGTGGCCCGGCTTACTTAGCTGAATTGCCAGGCATTGTTGTAATATAAGCCGACATCGTTGCGGAGCTCCCGGTGATTTGGTTCCCATTTTGTTGAGCTGAAATAATCCTGTTTGCTCGATAGCGGTAATTTCGCAGGAATTCTTTTGAATTTTTTTGAAACCAAACACTTTAAACACTATCCGGCTCACTTTTCTCACTGCGGCGGGACTGAGCTTTTCTTTTTCTTTTTTACCATTTAATTCATATCATTTGATCGTATCCGTTTTTTGGAAATTTATATTTAATTTTTCCATCGAAGACGAAATATTGAAAGGAAAATAATTAAAATCTACCACAAATAATCACCACTTTATAATATTGAGAAACTTAAATATCGATCACACGAGAGGGGAATTTCAAATTAAAATACTAACAACAAAATTTGCTCAGATTAACCGGTTAACGTCCGCTCGATGTTATTACGTTGCTTGTGCCATCATCTTCACCGCGTATCTGAAACCAAAAAAGAAGTACAAATGAGAAAAAATGTCGGTGTTAAGAATACAAAAATAAAATATACAAAAAGTATCTCACAGATACAATATCAAATACAGATACAAAGAGTGGCGCGAAAAAGTTCAACAAATTCACGATCAACACCGGCATTCTGGCGGCATCCGTCCGCCCCCTGTTTTGAATCAGTTTTTTTTCTGTTTAAGCTGGGTTAACCAGATCTAACAAAAGCAACGCTAAAAAGCTTTTAACTCTGGCAGATACTTTTTTTTCTTGTTGAAATTCGATAGTGGAGAGATAAATATGTATAGCTTTTTTTTTGTTTATTTCTTTGGAGACTTTTCGTGACTTTGCAAAAAAATTAACCACACAGTGCAATTCCCCATCATCATGGACAAAGGTAAAACTAAGTTATTTTTTTGAAGAAGATTCCTCGTTAACTGATGGGAACAAGTAGATATAATTTGCATTTTTTTCTCATTCTATTCTTATATAATGGGTCACTAATGACCGGATAGGGTGTTACTTTTAAAGAGTAATTTTGGACTTGACATCACACTAGAGACGTTTTTCTTTGAATTTTAAGTTGTTATTCATAAAAAGAGAGATCATATAAAAGATAATAAGTAGGTTTAGACTTTTTGTTAAGAGTTTTTGGGAAAAAAACTAAATATGCACTTAAGGTCATTGCAGGGTCTGAAATTGGGTTCAATGAACAATTATATATCTATGAAGATGACTGAAGTATGATTTCCTATATTTTTTGTATGGTCATTTAAAAGGGAAGGTTCCCATGAATTAAATTTAACAGTTTTAGAGGAGAGGCTTTTTATGCTGAGACCATTTTTATTTAAAGTAGGTAAGTAGAGGTACCTACTTGGTTTGGGGTCAAAAATCCACTAAAATAGTTTTAGTTTACTGACTTCAAGTTGAAAGCTTCAATTAAGATTATTCATAATTATAACGCTGCTACTCCATTAAAACAATCGATTAGTTAATTTGTGTGTGATGGGTTAGGCAGCACCATTTACAGTACAAAAAAAATGAAAACTGTGTTCCGATGTTCCATGTGTATTCTTTTTGAGTTGTTTGTGCTTGTGCTGCGGAATGCCAAAGAGATAGAATAAGAGTTTGCATATATGTAAATCTTTTAAGCTCAAAAGAAATTTTGCGAAGCGTAAGGTTCATCCTCAGAAAGATATTTCGTTATCCGTTACATTACACCACAAATGGATTTTCTGAAGAAATTTGAAAATGGCTTCGCCAAATTTAATTTCGGAGAGAAGTTTTACAAATAGGCCAAAACTCGAAATTTTGGTAAGAACTTGAAACCCAGTTTTGTCTGATTTTTTTAACATTGTTTGTTTGGAAGTTAATCAAAATCGTTACAGTTGTTTTCGAGAAAATTTGAAAAAAAAAACATAGTCGTTGTATATGACAGCTAAAGTTTCTGCTATTATATATTTTTAAAGAATATGTTAAGCTTTTCTCTTAATCCTCATTATTTACATTTTGCAACATAACTGTTTATGTCATAATCGCATTGTCAGTAAAAAGTTCTTCTTTTCTTTTAAATAATAACAAATCATTAAACTCATCATAATTTATCAATTAATTTTACCTTCTTTTAAATAAAAAATCACAAAACGATAAAAAACGACTCATCCCACAAGGCCTTAATAAAGATCTATCGACCATAAAGTTCATTGGATTGTGTTAACTTATTTTGCAATCAAAAGTATTTATAAGCAACTTTGCTAACAATAAAAAAGCTTTTTATTATCAATATAAACTAAGCAAAAGAACTGTTATGTTAAGTAATTTTTTTTATTATCTCCATAAAAAATATATTCAACGTTTCTATATCAACAGTAAAACCAATATTCCTTTGTGTCATCATTGGCCAACTGGAATTAAGACCAAAGACCATTAAATTCAAATGTTGCTCCAAATCGAAGATCTTTTATGTAAAAATATAGCACACAGGAGTCAAAAAATCAGAAAGCGGAAAACTGATCTGGTATTCTATTATAAAAAAATATCATTTAAAATAAATTAACATAAGTAATAGAGTATTGACAGAATTTCGACCTTTAGGCACAACATGTGTGTCTTTAAAACCAATTTTTATTGAATATTTAGAGTGACATCATCATTTTCAATAAAATGAAAAATAAAAGAAACACTGACTGTGCTGACAGGCGGACCCACAAGAAGGTTCTTTTTGATTAATTAATATTGAATTTATCAGAAAATCGATCAGTCTTATTAAAGAGTGTTAATTGGAGCTCATTTGTTGCTCATGATACCTCTAAGCCCTTGAAGATTAATATTTTTGTTTGTTATCTTGGTGCGTGACGGTCGTGTTATTAGCTTACCCTTTTTTCCCGGAACAAATGTGTTGTTGTATGCCTGTAACCTGCAACACGCACCTGTATTGTACCACCGACAGTGCGGCGGACGACCAATAACTGGCAGGGTTTCATGTTGCACGTCACTAGATTTTCCTGAATTTTAAATTAAGACACAAGCACAGCAGATAAGAGTCACACAGAGGTTCACCTGTCAAACAGCATGCATTGTTTGACTGTTTAAATTTGTAGCGAAGAAAGTATCTTTTAGCTTTTAGGCGCTACGACTACAGCAGACGCGGAGTCCCTCTTTCATATGATGCATGAACTGAGAACGAAAGGCTGCAACTTGGAATACAAAAAATAAAATAAAATATAACAAAATAAAAAATTTCACTTATTGCCTGGTGGTGTGGCAGAAATGGCTAATTTGAATTCCTATCGCTGGATTACATGATTTGTTTTGTTTGCATTGCAGCGCTAGCAATAAGATTGAATTGTTTTCTTGTTCGAATGAAGGTTCACGCTGCAATAAAGAAATAAAACGAACAAAACAAATAAAATAAAACAAAGCAAAAACTCCCAAACAATCTGCCAACAATTAATTTCCATTTCAGATTTATTCCACTCCCTAGTTAGATATAGATACATGTATATAAATGTATCTATACGCTATCTAGCTCTAACTCTGAATGACTGCAATTCAACTTGCTTCCCATTCGCAACGAGGATGCTTTCGGTTTCCGTGAGTTTCGAAAGTAATGATGCTGCGGATGTTGCATGTTTTTTTTTTTTAGTTTTATAGAGGAGAATGTTTAAAGATTTTGTTGGATGCTGGCAAGTTTTTCCTTTTTTTTTCATAATTGTTGCATTTCGGGTGCAATTATGAGGAAATGCACTTTTTTTAATGATTATACCAGACCAGAGCACTATTTATCTATGATAATAATTTCTGTTTCGCTGAAGTTAATGCATCTTTTTTCATTCTAAATTGAAATGAGAGATATTGGGAAAGTATGTATTTTTTTTGTTAAGCAAAAGAATACTCAACTAGGTTTCAGACAGTAAATTGATGAGCCAGATATGAATATTAAAATATAACACAGAATTATTAATTAAAAATAATCATAAAACTTCAAGAATGCCAATTTCTGGGAACTTTTCAATGTAGATATTGAATACAAATGTTTTGTTGCATAATTGTAAATTACCTTTAGTGAAATTATTTAAAGAAAAATCTGAGGATTAAATTGAATAAATTCAGAATTTGTATTATTTTAACTATAAAGTTCGAAAGTCAACTCTTTCGTTTTAATATGTAAAATAGTTTTTACCTTATATCAATAGTTTCATTATTGTAATGAATTCTTAAAACCATATAAAATTGTTAGGATTATTTATGTTAGAGAAAACTTGTGTGCCTGCAGATCTATAAAAACTCATTCTTATTGTACAAAATGTTGATGTTTCTAAATACGGCTAGACTTGAGGAAGCCATATATTTTTTGGCTGAATAAGGTCGATAGAACAATATAGTATTAATATTTATAAACATATTGAGGAATGGAAATTATTGAAAATTACAATACCTTAATTTCGAGTCGGTTGTTGTAACATGCCGGTAGTCATTTTTAATATTTTCGTAACGTAGCTTGTTCGATAACTTCAGCATAATACACATTAAAGCCTTTACTGAAATGTTGACTGTCAATGTAAATCAGAAAAAAAACGTTTATCGGTGCGTTTATATTAAAACAATTTTTTTTTATTTTCCTATTTAATATAACTTATATTCGGGGAAGCTACTGTAAGATTACCTATCTCATCGCGCCTGTCAAAAATGGACACTAATCGATAGCTCTAGGGTACACGATATCAAAACCGGTGGTCGAACAAAGTTTTTCAGGTGCCATTTCTTCGAAAAATGGTAATTTCCGGTGCCATTTTTGATGGCTAAAATATCTCATAGGTGCAGTCAAAAATGGGGTATTAAATGAAAGCTAGGACTGTCCTCTTTACGAAGCAAGTGGTCGGACAGCTTTTTTCTGGTGATTATCACCAGTCCGACCATTTTTATAACAACAGGTGTTTTGTTTGCGCTTTGCGTCTTTTGTATTGAAAACTATAAAATACTTTGCAAGAAAGTTGGAAAAGTGGTATCAAAAAAATAGCTAATACTGTCTTCTATGCTTATAAAAGTCATCAGCCTGCTTTACCAGTGCACTCAACAGCTTTTTTTTTTTTTAATATTTTTACTATAAAAACAAGTTTTTTTGTAGGTTTTGTTTTGACTGTGTACTTACACATAGGTTCTTCGTATTTCGACAAATCAGATATCATTTTAAAGCTAAGACTATATTCTTTAAAAAACCAGTGGTCGGACAGACTTTTATTGGAGTGTACTACCGGTCCGAATATCTAACCATCGTCTTCTTCTTTCGACATCAACTGAAATCTAAGATTATCACCTATACAAAATAAATAGTCAGACAGACTTTTGGTGGTAAGTCCGACCACTTTTATACAAACAAACATAACTTTCGAAAATATTTGATATCGTTTAAGGTATCTTTAACATTTAAAACGCAAGGTGAAAAAAAATATCTTCATTCATAAAAGTGGTCGGACTGGTGGTATAATCCAATAAAAGTCTGTCCGACCTCTGGTTTCATGACGAAGATAGTCTAAGCTTTTGTTTGATACCCCATATTGTGAAATCGAAAGGACCTATGGGTTAGTAATCGGTAAAAATATTATTAAAAGCATTTTTTTTGATGCGTATAAAAATTCCAAAAATAGAAGGACCTACCTAAGCAGACTTTTTTTTATCCAAATTATATTATTAGCATAGAATAAGGTTTTAGCTATTTTTTGATACCACTTTTCCAACGTTCTGACGAAGTTTTTCATAGTTTTCAATACAAAAGACGCAAAGTGCAAAAAAATCACCTGTTGTTATAAAAATGGTCGGACTCGTGGTAATCACCAGATAAAAGCTGTCCGACCACTGGTTTCGTAAAGAGGACTTTCCTAGCTTTCATTTAATACCCCATTTGTGACTGCACCTATGAGATAGGTAAGCCATCAAAAATGGCACCGGAAATTCCAATTTTTCGAACCCATGGCACCTGAAAAACTTTGCCCGACCACTGGTTTTGATATCGTGTACCCTAGACCTATCGATTAGTGTCCATTTTTTTTGACAGCGGCGATGAGATAGGTAATCTTACGGTCGCCTGCTGGACTATAAGAGTGTCTCTACAAGAATAAATAATTTTTGTCCATCTATAATTATAAAATTAAATTCAAAAAAATTATAAAGAAAAATAAACATTAATTGCATATGAAAGTTTTTAAAATATTTTTTTTATTTAAAAAATCAATGTTCTAAGTAATTAAAATTCTACATTTTCGAAACTGGTATACACTTTTATTATAAATATTTCGCCAAAAACTTTTTTGGAAATTTTCTAGATTATTTTTAAATATTTTTGTTGGTAGCAGAAACGAAAATATTTCCCAATTATACCCTTAAGGAAGATTATATTTTTCCCAACATCTCTGAGGATTTTGATCTATTCTGTTTGTAAATAAAAGAATTCCACTTAAATTATTATATTTATATTTATATTGAATGTTTTAAGTTGACTTCAATAATAGAAATTCTGTTATTGTTTGAAATTCACTACCAGTTCTTTTCCCTTGAGTTTAAAGCGCGAATGTTACAACATCACATTCAAGTTTTAAATTAAAAAACTAAAGTTCATTTAACTAGTATAGTTCTTACATAATAATATAATCAATTACTTCTTCCTTCATTTGTTTTATTTTCTTTTTCTACACTGATATCAGGCCTAAGCACTTCACAATTTTGCAAAAACACCGAACGGCTAGACTATCGCGTTTGCCACAGACTATTTTCAGGCCTAAGGCACAGCACTTTTTGTTTAAAAATCTACTTATACCGAACCTAGGATTTAACTCTTTTTTCCTAAGCACTCATATTTTCCCGATTTGAAATTAAATTATATTGGTTTGTTAAGTTCCGAAGCATACCGCCGATGTCCAATCAATTGGCTTCTTCTTAGAGGTGTTCATTGATGGCTATACCCACCCGTGCGCTGGTTGCGCAACGAATTCATAATCAACACCCGACCACCCACCCACAGTCTCAAGACATTGCAAGCAACCCTTAAGAAACAAAACAAAAATTGTAAAAAATTGTGAAAGAAGTCTTTGTCTTATTATAACCATACCACCACAAGTCAATATATTGATTGCCTATTAGAATCTAATCAAATAAATTTATTAGCCGCGATTAAAATTATGAAACTTTTTTTTTGTGATATTTGCCTCACGACGAGCGACGTGGCGTCGACTCGAGCACGGTGCAACAAACTCGTCTTTAAAAATTACAATAAGACAAATAAAATCATGGACAAATTACACCTTTTCAGTTTTCTTGATTGCACGTTTGGCATTAGCTAGGGTAATAATAAGAAAATATCAACTATCTCATTAGATCTTCAAAGCTTACCTATGCTGCTTGTTTCAAGGCCTTTTTCCCCACAAAACTATCAGGTAAAATAAATTGCAAACGTTAGCACAATCCACATGCAGCATAAATCAGTTTTTATGCGTAAATTAAAGTGAAAAGCCACAATTTCCCCGGATTATGTTGTGCGGCCATAAAATCATGACTTAGGGAAATTAAATATCAATAATGTCATTAAACAAAGTGCAAACAAAAAACAAAACAAAATGGAAATGAAAATCCTTCCTTCCTTCGAGTTCGTTCAGTTTAAAATAGCGAAAGGCGTTCGGAACGGGTTTTCGAAAATTATTCTCAGACGACTGACTGACGACGGACTCGACGCGTTGACTAACGGCGCGGCGCGGCGACGCGGCGTGTCATATACGTGATAGCGGTTGCTGTTTTGAAGCTTTTCAATTTAAATAGTTGGGCTATTTCGTCCGGATTCGTGCGCGAAATTCTTTGCCACTTTTGGTCAAGATGAATGTTCAGTGTCATCTATACCTCTTTAGTGGTAAAAGGCCCACAGCGAAGTTGCATGGGGCATATTATTTGCTGCATACGGGGACCTGCATGTGAGAGAGTTTTAGCCTCCATGAGCTATCTCACCATGAGCTATCTCATGGACGTCTGTCTTATTTTGGTCAAATTGATGGGCACATTTGGCAAATAAATGTACTTTTCAGATGTACGGAATTATGGTGATAAATGTTCGTGTTCAGTGAATAAGTAAAAGTTAACCTATACAATACGACTTGGTAGTTAAAAGGCAATGAAAAAACGTTTAAATAAATATAATTTGAGCTGTACAGTTACTTGAAGAACTATTATGGAAAGAAGGACGTATAATTAAATAGAAGAACCAAATGGTTGTGGAAGTTAGGTTATACCAAAGGTCCTTCTGATTGATACTGGTGATGCTACCAGGATCATGGCACAACAACTTTATATAAAAAAAAAAAAATTGTTCACTACAATGACATCCTATATTTTGGTTGCTAAGATCCAGGGCGATGTATGTATGAATAAGTCTTTTGCTAAAACATGAGTTTAATTAAATTTCAAATATGAGATTCGTCAATTTTGAGCCAAACATTATTGGGATTATTAAATTCTGATCCAGTGATTATCATTTACTTATTCGGTTAAGTATATTAAGTTCTGTGCCTTATCTTTGGAAGAAGAGTATAGTGTTTTTTAAAGATATCGACCATAGAGCCACCTACATATGAGGCTGTGAGTGCAAAAGTGGCGTAACCAGCTATTTGTAATTGGGTTTAAATCGACTAAAACAAACACATAAGCCTTGAAAATTCTAATGTTATATTTTTGTGGAAACATTAGATATTCAAGAATCTAAAACTATGTTTAAAATAATTTATCTCCCTAAGACAAAAATATGAGAGACAAAATAATCCAATTCTTCAAAATAGGGTTACGCCACTATTGCACTCACAGCCTCATTTGATGCAGGCTGTGTTATTTTTTGTTTACTCTTGTAAACATATTGGGGCATATTCATAGTCGCAGATAGACCCAGGTTTAACTAAACTACAATTTAAGACAATTTTCGCTCAATGAATACCGACCCATTTTAATTACAAATTGTTGGTTTTATATTTTTATAAGATAATTAACTTCGTATACTACACAAATAGCTTCAAATATTTTGAAATGATAAACTTAAAAAAATAGAATCAACGTCCGAAAATTCAACCAAAGCTATGCTTAACTTAGACCCAGGTCTAAAATGACTATGAATACGCCCCATTGTGATTATCAGTCATTTTGATCTAAAAGCATATTAGTTTGGGCGTTAAGGCCATATTTTAGGTCAAACCTTGCACTTCATTCTGACTGCATAAGCTTTGGTACACTAATAGTCTACATCCTAAGTTTACTTTAAAGAAGTGTTTCCACGGTGGCATCACTGGCAGCCCGGAGATATAAGGGTTGCGTTCTGACCATGTTTTAATATGAAATTTCACATAAATTAGCCTATAAATCGAGAACCAGACATCGGTTGATATTGTGGAATGTCTCGTTGGATTAAGAATACTTGATGCCATAGGAATATGTTCATTTTTTGACCCCTCCCCCACCCTTGTACGCGGGGGGAGCAAATTACCCTCGGTGGATAAGGGTTTTTATTTGTCAGAAAATAATGGTTATAAAATGAATATTCATAAAATTTTAAGATGAGCGTCGACGTAGAATTTTCTATTCTACAACATATCCAAAGTCCATTTTTATCCATGTATTAGTTTTTTGTATAATCGCTTTCAAAATGGGGGGCGGGGAAGGTGGAAGTATATCAAACCACTATATATTTGTCTTGGTATAATCTAAGCATATGGCACATGACCTTAGGGTAATTTGTAATGCCCAATCTTATGCAATCAAAAAAACTTCAATTTAATTTCCATAGAAAAAGTTATAATTATAAACTTTTTATAAAATGACGAGTAAATTTTCAGTGAAACGAGCATAAAATTACCAGATTTCAATGGTATGGTGATGAAACTTGGCAAACTCGTCTCATTTGAAGTAAGAAACATTCCTACCAACTTTCATCAACTTTTTAGTTCTGGGTGGGGGGGGGGTTTACGGAGAACAGTTTTAAAAATTTCTGTTTAACTCAAAAAAATACCTTTTAGCCCCAGATATTTGTATGGACTACAAATATCTGGGGCTAAAAGGTGTTTTTTTTGAGTGAAACAGAAATTTTTAAAACTATGCTCCGTAAACCCCCCTAGAACTAGTAAGTTGATGAAAGTTGGTAGGAATGTTGTGTTTTTTATTGTTACCAAGAATAAAAAAAGATAAATTAAATATCTATTGTCAAAGGTTTTTCAGGGAAAATGTTTTATCTGCTCTACTCAAGAAATACATTAATGTTTCCATTAAAAAGACCATTACTTTCTTAATGGTGATTGTATCGTCTTAAGTTTACTTAAATTGGATTCATTGTTAAAAAATACTTTAAAATCATGTACCATTTTATAAATTTGTACCTCGACTACATAAAAATAAAATGTTGGGTTTATAACCCATATTTTCCTTCCGCCTTAAAAAAAAACACCCATGCAACCAATATATTTGCATGGAGTCTTGGTTCTAACAAGAATTAAAACATTTCTACCAACTTTCACCAACATACCAGTTTTGGAAGGGGTTAACTGGTAATAGTTATTCACTTTTCCCTTTCAATACAAAAAAAAAAACACCCTTCCACCTCAGATATTTTTATGGACTCTTTTGTTTCTTATTTCTTACGACAAATGAGACAATTGTGCCAAGTTTCATCACCATACCATTAAAATTTGGTAAAGTTATGCTCGTTTCACTGAAAATTTAGTCGTCATTTTATAAAAAGGTTATAACTTTTGCTAGGGAAATTATCTTGAAATTATTTTGATAGCATAAGATTAGGCATTCAAAATTACCCTAAGGTCATGTCCCATGTGCTTAGATTATACCAAGACGAATATATAGTGGTTTGATATACTTACAGCTTCCCCCCCATTTTGAAAGTGATTATACAAAAAACTAATACATGGATAAAAATGGACTTCGGATATGCTGTAGAGTATGAAATTCTACGTCGACGCTCATCTTAAAATTTTATGAATAATCATTTTATATCCATTATTTTTTGACAAATAAAACCCCTTATCCACTGAGGGTATTTTGCGCCCCCCGCGTACAAGTACGGGGAAGGGGTCAACAAATTAACATATTCCTATGGCTTTAAGTATTTTAAATCCAACGAGACATTCCACGATATCAACAGATGTCTGGTTCCCGATTTATAGACTAATTTATGTGAATTTTCGTGTTAAAACATGGTCAGAAGGCAACCCTTATATCTCCGGTCTGCCAGTGTTGCCACCGTGGCAACATTTCTTAAAAGTAAATTTAGGATGTGAACAAAAAGTGGTTACGGTACAAACGTAATTTTTGTACACCAGATTTTGCATGTAAAATGAGAAACACTTAGCTCTCAATACCATCACAACTAATGAAAAAAGTAAAATTTTATATTTGCCAATTCCCATTTTTCATTAAAAAAATGTTCTCAATGTACCAAAAAATACCAAATATGTCCTGATTACATTGCCGCACCGGTAAAGCAAAATATATCTTAACTTCCAACAATTAACTTGAAATGCATAAATCAGCTGTTGAAATTAAAAAACAAAATCAATTTCAATATAGAGAGGCCAACCTATAAACACTTTTATCACTCTCGCAAACATCATCTGTGTAAATCTCTTATTTCTTCGATTTTTCTATAGCTGCTGTTGCAACCAAGACCGACGAGCATATTATCTATATAAATGGCCAATAACTTAAATTGTAACCAAATTGCATGCCATTAAATCTATTTAACCGTAACACTCGATTTATATTTACTCCCTCAGTATAGCGAAATATGTGTGTGCGCTGCGCGCGCTTGCGCACACACCATCAAATCTCACATTAATCTGCGTGTTTTCAGCGCGAGTGAGCATGGGCGAATAAAATTGGGAAATAAATTTGAATTCAAAATCTCGTTGTAGTCTTCGTCTTCGTGGTCCGGGACGTCGATGTCGGTGCCTCAGGTGTACCGTATAACTTGTATATACTCTTTTGGCACCTTGCATGCTGTTGGAAAAGAATATACCATCCCGAAAGCCAAAAAATTTCTCGGCATCATACATACGTAAAGATGTGGTCCAATTGCCCACCCCTGAGGCATGCGGAAATGCACCATTTTGAACTTATCAATCTACACAATCTTCTGATAGTTTTGTGTGCAAATATTTAATTAATAACAAATCAACAGAAATAGAGAAACAGGTGATGAAGAAATGTGTCAATAAAAATTGAAGACAATCAACTAGGAATGCCACGGTCAAGTGGTGGTGCGACATGCGCGGCCAGATAGATTTTGTAGAGACAATCGAAAGTGGATTTTCCAGGCAAACACGGCCTGGACGGACAGTGGACAGTGGGCACCCACTAAGACCTCTCAGCATGCAGGCCAGGCAGTGATTTCATGTTGTTAGCAGCGTTTCGCTTTTAATGAGTGCACTCAAAATCGGACTCTTAACGAAAAGCGAAACTTTCCTATGTCCACAAATCCACATTACGCGGACACACACTCCACGTTAGCTCATGATGTGCGGCACAATTGAAATTGAAATCCGCTCTTCATTCGTTTTCGAATGACAGACATGTCGAATGGAAATAATAAGATGTCGTTACATGGCATTGCTAGAGTCAGTGAATAGCTCGAGTTCCTCGTCCACGTTCACGTCCACTCGCAGCTTCAGGAATTATACGCTCCTTGGTTTGTCTGTCCGTACACACTATATAATCCAGTTTTATGATCCGTACTTGTTAGAGCCTCGGTTGGTTAATTTATTTGGAACATGGTACTGACAGAGCTATCTGGCGATTATTGAAGGAAGGAAATATCTAGATGGCTGTGTGTGTGACTGCAGCAACAGCAGTGGCAGCAGCGGAATGGACATACTGAGCAATGGGCATGCATGCGGTCCTTGGAGCTATTGAATAAACGGACAACATTCCAGCGCTAATGAGTTTGGGTTTGGCACTTAATGACGCTCGTAAAGTTGTTTGCTATTTCAATATTAGCTAGGACGATTGATGATGGTTCCATTAGCCTTTGGTGTATTGTATATACGGTCAGTTGAATCTTATTTATGGCTAATGATGAACGATGGAACGAGGGAGGCTTTGGAGGGAAATGGATGTAGCAAATGCTCAGGCATAATATTAATATTTTGTTTGGACTTGTTGCTCCATGCTGGTTTGTTATTGCTAGTTAATTATTTTGGAACGGTTGGGACGTTTGTACATATGGTTGGCATCTTGGCGGTAGTGCGGTGACGTGGATTTTGCGTTTTTAATTTGTCTCTTCTTGCTTATAGTATAATCATTACGATGATGGTGGATAACTTAGCTATAAGACGGTGGCCTGTATTGTCGTTTAATGATGCTGTAATAATATGCGAAAATACTCGAGTTGATGTTTACGTTCTTGCAGTAAGAAAAATAATTTTTAAGGACCTGTTTTTTTTTGTCTGCTTAGTTTATGTTTAAAATCGATCATCTTAAATCAAAACTGACAGAAACGAATCGAATAGCCCCCAGCGAGCATTGAACTTGTCTTTTGATAATAATTTACTTTTTGTAGATGTCAGTTATATATAACTAATTAATGGTCATTGTGGTGACCGATAGTTATTATAAACAGCGAAAGAATCCCAAGTAACATTTCAGCTTCGGTTCGGCTTAATAGAAGTTCTATTAACTTCTATTAAGCCGAACCGAAGCTGAAATGTTAGTTATGAAAATGGGGAGTTTCTTGGATAGACTGCTGGTGATCGAGGCCGTCAGCAAACTCAGAGAAAAACATCAGGGAAATAGTTAAAATCTCAATCATATGATTATTTTATGATGGGTTTACTATGGAACTATTTGAATTAAATTGTTGATTTAAGAAGAGATACAATGTTGTTTCAACTTAAAAATACTTTTTTTATCCAAATTTTATCATAGCCGAAAAATTATTATTATTTTTTACCACGATCGTGCTATTTTAAGATTGTTCCTTGCTTAATTTCATTTAACCACCTGTATCTACTTTTTGACCTAACGTTTCATGTAAATATTTGAACAATTGTTTAACTGATAAACTTTATTGGTCTTGAATTAACCTAGCGATGCGCCTGTTTATTTTTAAATAATCATAACAATGTTCTTATATTAGACATATTTGTCTCTACGTGCGTAAAAAGGTAAATTTCATTCAACCTGTTATGTTCTCAATCCTGCTTCTTGTTAAAAACTTAACCTGACCAACAGTGTTGAATAAATATAATTAACAATCTGATTATTAATAAATTTTACTTGATTTTTTCTTAGAGTATATTATTACATATTTAAATTTTACATACAAAAAATATGATCAACATACAATTTTCTTAAAACCGGCACTGTTTTGCACACCGAAGCTAAATTCTCAGTTTTTTTTTCTCTTATTTGATTCACCTCAGAGTTCTAGCTCTATTATAAACTTTTCCATTGAACTTATAAGAGTATAACGATCAGCAAAATGGTTTTACTTAAAGAAACCACACATTAAGCAAAACAAAAATATGTTCAATACAAAAGAATTACTTTAAAAATCTGCCTTAATGGATACACAAAATTAAGTCACACTCTAAAAACGTATTATTAAACAACTTACTTTGAATCTACAGTCATCTTCATCCAAAAGTAATTGCAAGTAGAAAAGTATTGTACAAAACTCATTTTCCTTCCATCAAAAGTTAACATAATTTACACCTCATCTTGCTGTCAGTTCTCACAGCAAAATCCATTAATTTAACATTCAATCACATTTGCCAAGACACATTTAACCAGCAGCAGTAAATTATGCATTAAACAACTCCTCATCCGAATGTATAATTAAGTCATTCACCAAAGAGTGAAATGAAGTCTCAACATCCAACTTCCAACATCAACCGCCTGCTCTATAGCATCAGCATAGCTAGCTATAAGCTGTTCCAAAACATCATCATCAGCCAGCACAGCTCAGCAGCACCAGAAGACTGCTGCACTCTTTTATGGTGAAGCCTTGAAAGTCTTCATCTTCTGGTGCATTAGCATCATCTTCATCTGCAAGCCAGAAATCCAGATGAACATAACAAAAAATAAGTTAAACAAAACGAGGGTGGGGTCGAAAACATCTTCCCACATTACTCTCCCGTAACTGAAGGAACCTTTCGAGATTTGCAATACTTCAACGTATAAATGTTGTTCATCCCACCTGTTGCTGTTGCTGGTGATGATGCCCATTACTACGGTGCGGTTGCTCATATTATTGGCGTCATTGTTGTTGTGGGATCCAAGGTGGTTTTTGGAGTTTTATTTTTTTTTCTTCGAGTGCGCTCCATTGAGTTGGCATTGTTTCCTCGAATTTACATGCAGGGCCGCGATCGAAACAAATTTTAATTGCACCTCATCAACTCATTTGATCAAATGGCAGGATGAAGGGTGCTAAGGGGTAGTTGTTACCGTCATACCATCACCATCCGCCAACATAACTATAACAATAACTTTTACTGCTGAACCACACACACAGCACAGTACACCACAGATAACTGAAAACCGACGTGATGGTGTTGTTTTTTGTTGCATCCTCTGTCGACAGAGAGAGGTTATTGTTAGACCGATTTTGATGTAAAAGTCCGACCTTTTCTTTTTGATTCGCGTGTAATGATACTTTGTGATTTCTTTTCATATCCAAATATATAAAAAACATGGCAACATTCAACACCATCATCACTACCAGCACAGCACTAAAAAGGAGTCAAACAATAACATTTGTGGAATGTTTTCATAGATTTTTGTTTTGCTGTGTGACATTTAAAGGCATTGTTGCACCTTCATTTTGGTGCAATCTTATGGCATGTCACATCGATTGTGAATGAAATGTTTTTTGAAAGTGCAGACAAGCAATTAAGGCGACCAATTTGTTCGAAACATCATTTGATGATGAGAAGAAAAATAGGGAAAACATTGTTTTTGTGTTGGAGAGGTTGTTTAATTGAAAAATAGTTGGAAAGGGGCACGAATATTTTACGGAAAAGTTCAAATGTTTTTGTTTTATTTGAGATTTTCACAGTTCATAGTGACAAAAGATTAACGAATTTGCAAGGTACGGTGTAAGATTGTAGTGAATCGTCAGACGGTGTTACAAAAGGAATTTTGAAAAAGTAAGGTCATGAATTATTTTTTAAACTTTTTTTTAAATAAAGTAAGAGCTTTGTGCACTGAAGTTAACCTATAGTTGACTAAGGTTTTCTTGACGAAAAGTTTTAAAAAAATTTGTGTGTTTTCGGTTCTCTAAAAACTTCCAAGGTCTCTTGAAGTCACATCTGAAGTGTACATGAGTCGCGTCGTCGCTCAATTCACAACTTTAATCTGTTGCTATTCTTATACTTATTTATTAATCTTAATTTGTGCATTCTTTTATTTCATTTCAAAAATTACTAATGTCTTGCAGCATAAAACAAATTTCTAAAACAAAACCAAATGCTTCACCGTTCATGTCAACTTGACAGTTTAGTCCTAACCACACCAAAAAAAACCCCTTCTTTAAGGGGACAAAAGTTCTCAAAAAATACAAAGTTTGTTCGCCACATTAGGTTCAGGTTCTTTAAGCAACGCTTTTCTTAATCTTAAAGGTGACTTCAGGGCTCAACAAAGATAACCTAATAATGCATAATTTGAATAAAGTTTACCATTTTTCACATCGCGTATGCTTTCCAACGATAATTATCTGAAAGATAAAAGAAAGAAGAATTCGAACTTGTAATAATATGTTATAATTTTGAAACTTCATAAATATACGAAGATATAAATTCATAAGTATTCAAAAATTCAGCAAAACTTATAAATCAAATTTGCAAATGCAAGACCCTAAACATAAATAATCTCTACATTAGTGTGGCAATACATATATGTTTGATACCATCCATTTCAGTATAATACTATATGTAATCTACTCTATTTATGGTTTAATTTCACATTAGCAACATTTCATAGAAGTTAGCTAGCATCACCATCCGTCTGGACATGTGAGTGTTCCGCTCGAAGGATTTCAAACAATACTATGTCAAAGTTTGTTTTTTTATTTTTGCAGCATATTTTTTTTATAAAAGTACTACGAAAAGTTAACTTTTAGATTATATAGGTCTTCAGCAATAGCAATACATTACATGGGTAATGACAGAGAGATTTGGCGCTACCTTGTGCTCAGTGATGTGGTTATAAAGAAAAATATTAAAATAAAATAAACTTATTCCTACATAAATATATATGTATGTATGTTCATGTTCGTACATACACACATAGATAAAATGATGATAGGATGGGAAAATTCAAGTATAATAACTTGTAATTTGTAATATTTTTAAGTATAATTGAAATACTATATAACTGCTAGTAAAAAATTGCATGCATCAATATTGAAAAATGAGGTGTTTAAAAAGCAGAGACAAAAAAGATCTTACAGCCATGCATAGAGTAACTGCAATTTGCATGAGAAAAACATTACAGAAGTAGATTTTCAAACTTCAATATTGAAAGGTGAAATTATTTTCAAGCTGAAGTTCAGTTTATCTGGGACAATTACCCGTTTAATTTCATTTATATAGTCAATGTATGTGTTTAACCATGACACGTCATCGATTGCGAACATCTCATTTATTGTTGGGGGTGTCCATTTACCACTCTTACTTAAAGCTATTTTGATTATTTTTGTATGCAAATTAATTTAAAAAAAATCGTTTATTTTTTTTTTCGTTTTTCAATATTCGTAAATGCATCCAGTTAAACATACATAACGAATAAATTTCATATGTAAATATTAAAAGTTAGCTCTTCGAAATAATAATAGTAATTGTAAATTTACCTCTCTTATATCAACTAAGTACTCTTCAACGCCTAAGCTTGTATTTTAAGTTTTAATAATCAGACTTTTCTAGTACCTAACCGACCTAACCAAAAAGTAAAAAGAAATTTTCTGAATTTCAGACAAAAAAAAAAAATACAATGAGGTTGGCTTTTATTATATTTTCTTTTCGTGACAGAAAACTTTTCTCAATAAATCATTTCGCCACAAAATATCTAGCGCCCGTCGTGGTGTGACATTTCTGCCATCGGAGTCCATTCGGGAGCATAATACTACTTAGGTACACTCTTTACCTAACCAAACTTTAAGCAGACCTATTGCAAAGTTTTGTTTTTCTATTTATTTTTTCTTTTTTTTTGCAGGCAATTTTATGTAGGAAAAAAAACGACAATAAAAATAACCACCAACCACCTACACAAAACATGTTGAACTTTGACATCGCGAACATCATCTACAAAATACCACAACACAACCCACTTTCCTTGAAGCAATCTCAGATACTTAACTAACAACACTGCAAGAGTTCCACAAGACCCTTGCTACAAAAATATATATCTAATTCACTATTTTTGCCAAAAAAAAAAAAAATAGAAAAACAAAACCATTAGAACCACTTCAGAGTAAGTGTATCTAACGACGAGTATCTCTACGAAGACCAAAGGATGAGGAGCATATTTATATAGAAAATGCCAGAAATCTCGTTTAGCCACTGCAAAGTACTTACATGCAAGCAGTTGTATCTGTAAACAAAAGTAAGTCTATCTATTGGGCATATCTCGCACATGCAAGCCAACCTAATTCAATTGGCTTTGTGGATATGATGATGGGGATGCAGCAGCGGCAGCGGTGGATGCAATACCTACTCCTCTCTATGTGGAGGCTTGAGATCTTAAGCACCGAGGACCACGACGAGGATGAGGTACCTCTGAGGGTGAGGACGCGGTGGCTGTTTTAGGAAGGCAGCGCGCAATGAAAGAAAGTTTTTCTCTTAAGCGTCTTGTTCGACCGTAAATGGCGAAGAGTGGCACCGCGCACTTTCGATCGAAACTGCACTTTGGGATGCAACGCCGAGAGATGACAATACTAACAAAAACAACTCCAAAGCCAACTCCAAAGCCAACCACAACACAAACAGAAACTGAAACAACAGTGTGATCTCCTGGGAAGATACCTCCAGTGTACCTACTAACTATTACTATTATTTGTTATTGTTGTGTCTGTTGTTTTTGTTTTTCTATTATTGGTTGCAGGCCTTTTGCCATTTCATCTAAAACCAGCCCAACATCCGAACGGATACAATGGTTTGTTAGTTGGCGAACATGATGTTTGCGAGACATATTTGGCACTTTAAAGGTTCATTAATCATCGAACTGCGAGCATAAATATGGACGGGATGTGCGCGAGCATTTTTACACCTTGTCAAAAGGTGCCTATAGTTGCACGGTAAGCTGTAGTAACAACACTCTTAAGGCATAGGTGTCGGTGGTGAGGCGGCCGGTGGAGGTGGTGGCACGGTGGGCTAAAACAGACTATTGTAAATTTAGCGGCGGCAGCGGCAGCAATGGCAGTGGCATCGACACAACGCGGGACCTTTAGACTGATTAGAAAGTTGACTTTATGTCTGAAATGGTGGCGCGTAAGGAGCGCCATATATGAATGTTGGGGTGGTGTTAAGCAGTAGGTATTGTCAATAATTTTTTTTCTAAAAATGTTTTTTTTTGTATGGTTGTGTCTAACAATGTTTTACAGAGGGAGCTGAGAAAATAATGCACATAAATTACATATATGGATTTAATTATATCATAACAATATGACAATAACAGTTGTATCGGAAGGAGTTAACATGCGTATTCTGTAAGTGTATGAAACTGCGTAGAGACTGAATAAATTTTAATTTCCTCATCTATCAATTTTTTTACCACCTGGTTAAGTTTTTCGGTTTCCTTCTATATCTACTTCGAAAAAGTTTCCCTTAAGCTTGTGTACCAAATTTTCAAGCTTCAAAAGTTGTTTATAGTTTCTTTAACGGATTCTTTAATCATAAAGTAAAATTTGATGTCCTTAATGCAAAGTTAAACTTTTTCTTTCATCATCATTAATCAAAGCATTAATTCGTTGTCTTTACAGAACTAATCAGACCATAGTTACCACACAAGAATGCACTCTTAATTTGTATGCAAGGTTACCACTTGTCATTGAAAGATCCTAATTGACTTACTTTGACAAGACAGGGTTGATGGTACCAACACGAAAAGCAAAGAAAATAGTAGCAGAGAGAAGGTATAACCCACCCTGTCTCGTCAAACTGTGTCTTTAAATTACAAGTGGAAACCTAGCATTAGACATCATTCCATGCGTATGTGGAAAAAGCAAAACCCCGATCTATTCCGTCATTAAGTAAATACAGTGCTTAAAATTCAGCTTGGCAGACCAGATTATTTCTAAAGTATGTCATTAACCACAACGCCACCAGGAGTCTACGGAATTATTTCGGCATGAAACTGAGTTTTGTGGATTTGCGTGGAATCTTCTTTTCTATCCTCCTTGTATATAAGCTAGCAATTTTAGCAGTATCCCCTGACTGACTGAAATACAAAATACTTCTTATGAAGAAAACAAGCAGATATTAATAAAATACCACCAGCAAATTAGTCAGTAGGGTAGCCCACATTAAGACCAGCTAAATTACTTCAGAGCTATTTGTCTGTCATTATAAGCGATAATTAGCATCCTTCCTTCTATTCTTCTTCCTCAGCCAATGTTGTGTTCAAACTAATTGACTGACACACCCGGAACTGTTTAATATCAATTGTCACTTCTGGTTTTGTTTTAATTGACATGATTTGCTCCTTCAATTTATGTCCCTACTTGGATCTCATCATTGATGAAAATCAAAAACAATCGAATGACATTACCATCTAAGGAATGATGATCGATCACGAAACTGAGGGAGCGAGAGAAAAAGTGGGAGTTAAAGCAAACAACAAACAACCTTCAGTTTTTAACTGAAATAAAAAAAAAAATCAACGCGCGACATTTTTGGTTATATCATGAGGTAATCACACTCAGTACAAAACGAAAGTAGGTATGTATAAACTAAAATCCAATACAAAAACAACGCCATTTTGCTGTCCATAAACAAACTCAGAGGTAAACTGTACAATATAAAACGGATGTTATCAAAATGTAACGGGCTTGGTTTTAAAAAAATGCATTCGAAGCTGAAACCTTTTTCTCAAAATGAACTTTCAGTTAAAGCTGGTATAATAAATTCAAAATTTTGTTATCGCAATAAAAAAATCGATCTGATTTGACATGTTGCATATTTCCAATGTTTCTATCTTCAATGACAGCTATAAATTAGTAAACATTCATTGGTTACCTACAATTAATTGCAAAATATCTTACAAGATTTATTATATTAGTGAGACTAAATGCACAGGTATTGCCAAATTAAACAAAAACAAAATGAACAAAACAGAATATTTTAGCAACCGCAAACATTTCCATAAAGAGCACACTACGTCCATTCTAACATGGCCGCAGAATAACATTATTCAACCGTCAGTGAATGACATTTCAAATTGATCACCCCTAATAGGAGTTGGCTTGTTACTAGATAGAAGGTACGATTGGTTCTTAACTCGCTCTATAAATAGCAAGCTCACGCTTTTCCAAATCCAAATGGAAATCTACAGTATTCACTCACAAATTAACATATAGGTGATTCATTTTGCCCGTTATTGCTATGTTGCGCGTGCGAACCAGATTCTAATTTTTAGCTTAGAGACTAAGAGGCCCATTTAATGGCGAATTAGTGTGTTACGAGACAACTCCCACTTTAAGTTAAGTTGGCTTGGAATCTCTGCGGTTTTTGATCTCTGGCTGAAAATTAAATGAGTTTTCATAAGCCATAGGTCGTGGGAATAAATGATTTACAAAATGGGAGCAGCTTGTGTTATGAATGAAGCTTAGCTTTTTATGCGAAAATCTTGTGTTCCCATATTTAATTATACAGTTATGTTAATGTCAAATTGTTAACAAGTCGTTAACAAAAGATTCCCTGACTAAATTTGACATAACAATAAAATATTTATAAAAAAGTTTCATCACAATATATCAGTTTTAAGATTAATAATTGGAGATCTAACTTGACATCGTGAGAGGTAAAAGCTGAGTATTTCTTTTAAAGAATGTATGTAAGTAATATTGTAAGCTTACTTGTTTGGTTTATATTCAAATTATGTTTTTTGTGGAATTTGCAAAAAAAGAAAACTTTAAACGATGTTTCAAGATTTTTAACTACATATATAAATTAATTTAACAACATAAATAAATCATAAATGAAAGTGATATAGAATTCCGCTTTAAAAGTATTTGTTTTTAATAATGGCGGGAAATGCAAATTAAAAAGGCAGATTAAAAATGGCTTATATAGATTTAAATTGGCTTACTATTTAATAATAAAACGCGAGAGAGTTAAGAGTTAAACCCTTCAAAATGAGTTTTTTTTTCTAAAGTACATATTCCTCTATTTTTAATTTTAACTTTTTTTTATTTTCAATTTCTATTGTTATTTCTACAAAAAATGTGGTATAGTTTTTTGAGACTAGCGACTCGTAGAATCTACATACACATGTATATATGTACATAAGAATAGCCTTAAGAAATGTGTGGTACAAAATAAAAATCCAACCGATTTCAATAAATTGTATATGGTCTGAAAGCCATAGGTGCGGAGATGTGCAGAATATACCTGAGAAATGCATTTACGCAGTGTGCCAGCTTTCTTTTTGCACTGCCGATCACTGTGCATATTGCAAAAAAATATTGAAAACTTAAATAAAATTGTTTTGTGATTTAATTTTTAAGCAAATTGTTTGACTCTATGGTCTGTGAATGTGAGTTTCTGGTGGTCGAATTTCGGCCATGTGAGCGGTACTAAGTATAGTGGAAAACTTCTAAGCCCCTATATCTTTTAAGGTACGGAGGCAAGCAACGTTATTTCGCACTTATTTCGTTAAAATGTACATTATAATTTGAAGTTTAGGTAAAATAATGGAGATTATATATATGTACATAATAATATATAATATAATATTATAATATATATATGTGCCATATTTATTTTGTTGGTGTCGCCGTGCAACGAAGAAAATCTCATGCCAAAAATTCCACATCGATTTCGGACTAGCCGCAATAATAAATAATAAACATTTACTGACTGAAGTACTGTAATCACCACGAACGTCATCTACGCAACAGATAGTTCTAACGAACATTATCCAAGATGGAGGCCAAATTAGGGGCGTGAGATCTCAACCTCTAAAATGGATTTTTGTACTCACACTCAGTCCTCCTAAATATCAAAATAATTTTGTTCTTTGCAAAATTTAGTGTCATTTCTATCGACAATTTGCGAGTCCGCTAAGGAGAAATCAACGTTTTTGTTTTAGTTACTAGAATGGGATCATGACGTTATCTAGAATGACAAAAATCTCAAATGGAAAAATTTCAAAAATCTCGAATGTACAAAAATCTATAACGTACGAAAATCATGCAAGACTATATCTAGAAAAAAAACTCGAAAAAAAATTCATTCGAGATTTTTTTTTTTACCTTTTTCAATAGTTTAAACGTAAATAAAACGCATAATATGTTCAATTTATGAAACGATTTATTTTTCTGGTCAAAAAATTACAACTAATGAAAATGTTTTTAACAAAATTTAAATATTTTATAGGATATGTTGTATATATGTATACTGGTACAACAACATAACAAATTTCAAAAAATCACAATAATTATTCAATACGAGGGAAAAGTGTCAAATAAAATAAAACAAATAACTCTAAAACTAAATAATTTCTATAAACTGGAGTTATATGCAAGACTTTTTTCTTCTTTTTCGTCCAGTATTTTTAAGATTTGCTTTTCTGTTTTTAAATACTCCCTTCTTACCTTAGTTTCTTTACCAATTTGAATTTTTGAACCACACAACTAACCTGAATTGACTCACTAGCCAAAACTTCAATTAATTTATAAAGTCGAACATGTGGGCTTCTAATTAAAACCTTGAGCCTCCTATGCGAGGACTCAACTCTGTTTTGTGTTCTGGGTAAGTTCTGTTTTATGTGGTCAGCAGGTTCGCGCGCGCGAATTGTAACCATTCATTGTCTCAACAATTAATATTTATTCTAGATTTTTGCATTCTTGATTTTTTTTTTTCTAGATTTTTGCAGTTCGAGATTATGCTTTCTAGATTTTTGTTTTCGAGATTTTTTCAATTCTAGATTTTTTCAATTCTAGATTTTGTTTCGAGATGTTTACTTTCGGGATTTTTGTTTTCTGGATTATTGGTTTCTAGATATCGTGGTAAACCCATCTAGAACGGGTCTTACCACGGTTTGTTTTTCAAATTTTCTTGAAGTCGGTTCTAACGATTTTGATTAAATCTCATACCTGTTATTCTCAGTGATTACAAGAAAATTGCATTTCCGATTTTTTTCAGAGGTTATTTTTGGAAAAAGGTAATATTTTTCAGTTCTTCGAACAAATTTCGAAAAATGGCTTATTTCATTTTGTTCAAGTCCTACACACAGCTGCGTCTATGTACCTATTATTAACATTATTGCATTCCGAAATTAAGGAAACATTTTTTAAAAACAAAAAAAAAAAAACGAAAAATATATCTATCTAGTTTTAAGCAGGTACTTTTGACGATTTTAACACTGTTTCATAAAATTGCAATTGTAGAAATACGATTGTATTTATAATAAATACAATCCTTAGCCAAATTATTATTAATGATTTTAAAAACAAACATCATCTCCAGAATGCCGTAATTATGAGATTCTACAATTTTTCTCTCTTGAATGCTAAACAAGTTTGTTTACGTAATAAATAAAAAAAAATATTTTTTTATAACCAAGAACTTTTTATGATTATAATATATAATTATAATACAACATTTTTTTAGAACACAAAACTATGATGTTATATTTAGGTTTAATATAAATAGCTTCTTGATTTCAAAATAAAAACAAAAAAAAAAAAAAAAAAAAATGTTTAAACATTTTTTATTGCCTCGTTTAATGCCATTTTTGTTTTAATAACCATTTAAACTAAAAGGCTTTTAAGTGCTAAACAAGATTATACTTTTGAATCATCGTTGATTAGCAAAACAAAAATCAACAACAGATTATACCACTAAACGTGTGAATGTGAATACTTCTTCTTATAGTCCCTTCTATATAGAAGAACAATTAAGTAAATAATTCAACCTAGAAATGAGACTAACCACATTTACGAAACATGGAGATAATTTAATAAAATTTGCATTTGATTAATAACTCCATCGTAAACGTTTTCAACATTTTACTATTACAAATAGACATTTACCACAAATTTACATTAACACTTATTATTATACCTACAGGTTAATATATACATAACAATTAATTGGAAATTGTCAAGGATGACAACTCTTATAGCAGACACAAAACTGCTAAGAGGGATGCCCTCACTGTTCAATGTTCGACCCCCTATTACTCATGCCGGGGTCTTAGCGAGTAAACCAACTGAATGAATTATAATTAATTACCCATTTATAGCATCAAATTAATACAATATCCGTACCCAGCATTTTCATCGTGTAAGAGTGTAAAACAATTAAACCCGGTTAAATGCATCAGTTAAAATTGAAATAAATCTGGGCACTTTTATAGAAGCTTTAAAAATTAAGTGATGGTATTTTTTTGAATAGGTATACGGGTATACCCAAACAGTGTTTGAATGATTTCTTCCAATTCACTGTCTTCATTTGTCTACGGTGAGTTAACTTTGACTGTATAATGACATGTTTATTTTTAGTCACATTATTTGCCGTTTCATAAGTTTTGATTTTTTTCGACAGCTGATGTAGCATATATTTTGTTTTTAATTGTTGACTTGTTTGGACGTTTAACAAGAATCTACACTCCCATACTTAATTTTGCTCTGATTCGACTCCCTCTTTATCTTAACAAAGAAACTTAACAATCAATGTCCGTTTTTCTTATGATTTTGACAGTTCAACCAAACGAGCACTTTACAAAAACATCACTGCCATTCAACAGATTCGTAAAAAAAAAACTTGACGCTAAACCGGTGGCTACTGTTTGAAATCAATATTTCTTTAACATTATACATAAACTGAAAAATATAAAAACACAAATAACCCATTAACCGTTGGCCGGTGGTTCAGTTCAGTCTGGGTGTTTAAGTTTACTAATCTCAAGTAACTGCATCGATAAATCTAACTACAAATTGATTAATTATAATATTTATTTTGTATTCATGCACAGTACTCTATACTGTTCGTACGCCTTTCAGTGTTCATTGTTCAATCACCTGTGAAACAATTTTAATCACATAAATTAAATTCTTTGTATTCTTATGTATCTGGTAATGTTTATTTATAGTTTATTGCTCTGCGATGGCAATTATATTGGCCGCTGGCGATGATGAAAAAATAATAATCATAAATTAAAAATTGGTGTTTAGTTTTGTGGGATTTTCAATGTCATTGTCAAGATAATTAAACCTCTTTTTAAAACTAAATACCCTCTGGACAAATAGTTCTCGTTTCAATTTAAAAATCCGCAACAGAACAGATCAAAAAGATAAAGCAAAGAACTTTTGTTAGTTTTTGCTTATGGCAAAAATCTATTAACACGTGCTTCGATTTTTGAAAAAAGGGTTATAGAAACATAACGCTTTATCCGTAGATATCCGTTACAGGGATTAACAATTTTGCGTATCCGGTCTGTATTATTAATGTTATATGTGGGTGGGGTTTGTTGATCTTTCAGGAAACTTGACGAAATATTACTTCTAATGAAGCCTGAAGTTCAATGTATAAGATATACAGGGTGATTCAGCTAAGGTGTGACAAAAAGCTTGAAGATGTTGGTTGACTACTATTCTTTAAAAGAACTTAATTTAAAAATAAAATAAAATAAAAGAAGAACAAAAGAAGGCTTTCGAAAAGCGTATAACAGGGAATTGTTAGTGTTACCGTTGATTTTAACAATTTGTTTTCTCTTTCTAGACCCCCTCCTGCATAAACGAGGGGGAATAGACCCCCTCCTATACGATTTTTTCTTGTCTCGATCAAACCAACATGGTCAAGCTTCTCACTTAAGGTGAATCACCCCGTATATACATGTAGGTATATTTAAAATGAAAGGAAACTGTTATTTCCCTCTTCAGAGATGTGTTTAAAGTTTTGTAAGACTGATATTAATTAGAACACAAGAGCTTATAGTTGGTCTTCCTTAAGAATGTGAATGATTGCTAACAAAATTTGCTTGCCCTAATTTGAAATGAAGGCCTGTGTTCGTTTCTCTTATAAAAGTTAATTATCTCAATTTTCAGTTTTTTAATTGTTCCCTTTAACTTATTTCCTAGAATCTGGATGAACAAAACGTATCTTTGTTTTATACTAAATGATGTTAACTGCGTCACCAAAAGTTGTAATTAACTACAAGAAGTTAGGTATTTAAATCAAAATATGCAGCATTAACTACATTATTATATAGCCTACCGGTCTTACAAAAATAAGGAAGTATTTTACCATTAAAATAGATATAGAAACTAAAACAAACAACGTTATTTATGCTAATAACCTTTTCAAATGAGCCGGAGATATAGACATAGACACGGACATTGCTTGGAAGTTTTTGTTATAAATCAAAAATAACCGACAACCGCCAGATTTCTATAGCAATTGAGTCTTGAATGGCTTTTCATTCGTGAGGACATTTTAAGTCCACTTGTCGTCCACTACAACTCTATCTACACTTGTTTTTTTTTCTGCACGTTTTTTCTTTATTTTTAGATGATGAGAATTTTGTTTATAAGAATGAAAGTAAGTCAAAATGCAATTATGCAATCCAATGCCAGAACGTGTTTTTGTTTTTGTTGGCAACTTGGAATCGTGATTTTGGTGTCGAATAATAAATTATTACTAGAACGTAGATTTACTTAAAATGTCACTAGACTGGAGTCTTAAGTGGCATTTGACCAAGTTAACATAATAATCTGTTGGAAAGGAGTATTGTACTCGTACGTAATATTTTTGTTTTGACGATGAATTAGGAGGTCAGCGACAACATTGATTTGTTTTGTATAAAAAAAAAACTAAATAATGACTTCAAGGCCGTGGATCGACTGTTGAAAATACATTGTGTACATAGGTACAATTGACAATAATTGACATCATAATTCATTTATTGTTACTGATTGACTTGTGTTCTTAAATATATTGTTGCATTCGTTCACTTTTTTCTCAAAGTATAGTGAAATATGAAATATTGACTTTTTTGTAGCTAAATGACAAAGAAAACGAAATTCTTTCTCATTTGGTTTTCCTTTGGGATAGTAAATATCCCTCAGTGGCCCATGGGAGAGGGTGTGTCAGAATTTTGTTTAATAAAGAGTTACATTTCTAGTGACTAGCTTAGATTTTGAGAATTATAAGCTTGGCAGACTACATGTTGACCTGAAATATACTGGTGTTAACAGATGGCAAAAGTAGTAATATGAACTGACCTGGGGTATGTGACAATTTCATTGGTAGGGTATGCCTTTTGATACTATCACCTACGAGACGACTAATTTGAAGAGGACGGAAAACCGTTTTTATTGTTGGCTTTCCGTTTTGTATCTGTGAGATTAAAACTTAGGATTATCTTTTAGCTGACAATAAAATATGAGGAAATATGACTAAAAATTTAGAAACCAAACCTGCAAGGAAATGAAACTATTAAAGGGAAAACTCAGTTTAAAATGGAAAATAACTGAGCAATTTCGTTACAAACCAATAAAACAAAGACGTTCTTTGAATTGTTTGGATACATTATCTACGTTAAAGAATATAGAAGTGATTCTTAAGAAGTCATGTGAACGCTTTAAAAGTTGTCAACGATACTACAGAAATAGAGATTACATACAAAGTTTAAAAAATCAGCCAGGACGAATAACAAAAATAGTTATTATTGATGAAAATAGAATATCACAAGAAATTCGTCACCCCAGGGAACAAAAACGGGATTTAGTCAAAATTTGATTGATAAACCAAATGTTTATCCATATCATACTTCTTATTTTCATAGTGTAAAGTTTCAATATTTTTTTTCTATACTTCGTGATTTTAGTTTTCCCAATAAAATTAACTAACTTTAAAAAATCGTTTTTTTTGTCTATTTTGCAAAAGTGATCAAAGTGTGTAACCTCTTAACATCAAACAATGTTCTTGAAATTTGGCTGAAATATCCTTTTCATCACTAAAACTCAGGGCGTGAGTGACTTCTGCAAAGATTCTACTTTTATTTCTTTTTTTCTAACAAAATGGAACACCCTAGTATATACTTAGTTGAGTGGAGCGTCTGTTACAATCCGAGGTTGATAACGTCTTACCAATGCAAAAAGAAGTATAAACATTGTGGAAACGCATAGATAAAAAAGCATTCAACAGAAAGAAGGTTTTCTATTCCCATTATGTTGATTTCAATGGTTACTTTTTTTTCAACTTAGCTTTAACTAGTTTTATAAAGACCAGATTAATATTCTTACGAAAATAAAAAGGGGGCCCCAAATGCCATAAATGGCACTGACTGGAATAAATGACCATACATCTTCTATATGTGTTTTTTTTCTTATGAGAAAGCTTCAATTTTTGAATAGGAATACCTGGTGTATGGTAGATTTAAAAAAAATTGAAATAAAATATGCAATTTATACATTGAATTCCTAAAGAAACCGCACTATTATAGTAGGTTGTTGTATTAACTTCGCACCATGAATCATTTCCATTCATTAAATCCATCTTTTCTACAACCACGCACAGCCATAAATATTTGTAGAACATCTTCAAACAACACATCACAAAAGCCCCGCCCCGATGGAGGTCATGATACTATCATCTCTGATATCAGTGGTCACAATCACAATACAACATGAGGCCTGTGAAGACGAACCGAACATAAATATAGCTCTCAAGAATCTAATGGAGCCATCAAAAGCCACACAGAGAGAGAGGAAGGGACATATGCGAGTATAATAGAAACGCAGTCAGTCCATTACTGTTCTGGAAAGTGTTTACTTTCGCTGATGTTTGTTTCTGGGATATATGTCTTTGATTAATATTCAACTCTTTTGAAGATTTGTTGGGTTTTTCATGAGTTACTAGACTGGTGCTGCCTGCTGATGTGTGTATCTGCTGAAAAGAAGAAGAAACCCGATTTAAATGGGCACACATCAGTCAGTCATTCGATGCAGATCAACAGAACGCGCAGGTGGAAAGTTGGGTTTAAGTTTCATTTATCTTCATTCGGGGGCTCATTAGCACACAACAAATAAAGTTTTAGATAAAACATGGAATAGGTAACTCAAAGATGAAAATAAAGATGTAGTTTTATTCGGGTCTGATAATGGTGTGGTTAGTGATGTCAGAGGTATTGTTAGCAACGCCTATCAATGATTTTTACATAATGAAAAATATACATTCTATTCTATGGTATTTGAAGTTTTGGAAAATGTTGTGGGGTAATCTTTAATTCACTGTTCGGTGGTTCGTATTCGGTTCGGTTTTTCTTATTTGAACTATACTAGGTTTCTAATACTCTAAACTGGAATCAGACCTCAAAAATGCTACACTAAAGGACTATTAGACGGAGAGCTGGCTACAAAAAAAAGTGAGTCATCGGTACACGATTGATTTTTACTGGAGAGAATGATTTAGTGTAGCTGAGCACAAATATGCACGTCTGCCAGCGCGATTCAAAGGCTAAATGGGGTGGGCAGGGGTTCAAAATTGTCAAATTTTGGTGAAAAAAAAAATTATAAGGTACATGGATTCTGATAACGCAAATGTGTTGTGTCCATCGTCAATAAACGTGAAACAAAATGGCAGACGGTTTGGGAGAGGCTAAGTTGCCGGCAGACGTCGTTAAAGTTGTCAAATTTTGGTAAAAAAAAATCAAAAGGTACATGGATACCGATTTTTTTATTTTAATACTTATGTATATAGAGAGCAAAATCCAAAATGGCAGACGAAAAAGTAGAGGCTAACACCGCGGCAGACGTGTTTGAAAAGTGCACTGTTAAACCAGAACCACTGCATTATTTCTGCCCCGAAAAATCCAAACGAATTTTTTGAAATGCAACTATCTATATTTTAGCATGAACAATATAGTCGCAAAAGTTCATTGCCAAATCGCACAACCGCCGATAGTTATTCAAGGTTGAATGTCACCTATAACTCCAAAACGGTAAGTGCTATCGAAAATCATTTTATGCAAAACTTGTAGACCATGCTGTCCGCCAAAAAAAAATGTATGACCATTTTTTTCCTACGACTTACTGTTAAGAAGATATTGACATTTAAAAAAATCTAAAATGTCAAAAAAGTCTTTTTTTCACGTATAAATCCTAAACGGTTCATATTTCCGAAGACATGTGAATACAAAGGTTGTACATTGACTGACAACATTATTATTTTTTTCTTAAAAACAAAAATTTTAAAAATTTAATTAATTTTAAAGTTTCAAAAAGGTCTAAATTTCTGTTTTTTCCCTTTTTACTCTGAAATATCAAAGATTTATAAGAAAAACTTACGCTCAATTTATACATCGTAATATTCAGTACAAAAAATATTTTGACGGTTTTTTCCATAAGAATCATCAGTCGCAATATATTACTGTTTTAATAGCGTTAAATGTCAAAAATAAGGCCTCTGAATCACGACGTGCATATTTGTGCTCAGCTACACTAAATCATTCTCTCCAGCTCTTAGACTATATTCACATGAAAGCGAAACGAACGACGAATGAACTAACAAATGTGATCTAAAACATTTACAGACCGAAATTCTTTGTAAAATCCAGAAAAATGGTATATATCTAATTTATATTACTGTTTAGATAGTAAAATTTCCATTTTAATTGCTAAAATAAATGATAAAACAAATTGGTCGTCACAAATTGCAATTGATTGTTACAATTCGTGTTCCACATAACATCCACACTGCAACGAATGAATTGTTCGCTTGCGTCTAACCTCAAAAACACTGTTGTTTTTGATTTCTTCCTCATTTGCGATAAATTAAATTAAGCTACCATGTCAAGAAAATGTTAAATTAAACGAATGTTCGTTCATTCGTTGTTCCTCGCTCTCATGTTAATAGTGCTAAAGTCAAATGTTTGATATAGTTAGTTAGTTAATTGACTTTATTTCAAAATATAAAAGATTATACACTGTGTCTCTATATATGTACTTAAGTCTAAATGGTTTGGCCTATGGCAGTCTACCAGACATTTTTGATATATTTCCGTTTTAAAATAAAATAAAGGGTTTATTGGCTATTTTTGAATTGAGTTTGACTTCAAGTAAGTAAAAGTTATTTTTTTTCCAAATAAAATAATTTTGACTAGGTAGTTCAGAATAATGGGGTGATGCGTGATACGATACAAATTAAAGATAAAGATGAATCACATTTATGAACATTAGGTTGTTCGTTATTTCCCAAACTCATATTTTGTCGGGTAAGGCATCCCCTAAATGGAAAATTAAGGTCATACAAAAAGATTCTGCATCATACAAATTTTGTCCGGGCTCATTGACCAGTGCTTCTGTTCTTGTAAGGCCCTACTTTTCCCACACAAATTTGGATTGAAATTTTCGAAGTGATGCAATTTTCTTTTGCTTGTTTTTATCTTTTCTTTTTTTGTTTTGTCTTGAACTACACGGTTTATTCATTTTTGTTGTATAAATTGCTCCAATTAAATCATGTTCTCCGCCCATAATTACCGGTTTATACGATCGTAGAGATGTATTTCCCCGCGGAAATGTAAAGGACCATTTCAGAAACACGCGTGTGTACGTCAATCAAATAAAAGCTTTTAAAAGGACCACCCTACTATTCCCACATAGAATAATTTTGAGTCTAAAACTCTAATTATTGCACTTAAAATATTTGGTGTTATGCTGTTTAACGAATTTGTAATCAAATCAACTTCAGAACTCACAATTACCTACATAAACACCCACCTTGAAAAAGCTAAGCCATCCAGACGATGGCTTAGCTGTAACTTGTAACACACCCACTCTCCTTAATGAAAAAAAAGAAGGTATGTTAAACTTTCAAGGTTACCAATTGCTATCCACTTTCACTTAAAGCGAGGGTGGTCGATTGACGCATTCCGAAGAGACGAACGAACCTCCACTTGAATTCATCCTTCAAATTGGCCCACATTCGTCCGTTACCTACCTGACCTACTTTTTGTTTATTTACAAATTTACAATTACATATTGCCGTATATGCCTTATACCACCCACATGCTCAAACATATACCACACAACACCTTGCCGACGATAATTTTAGTTTTGTTTACATTTTTTATTTGATTGTAAGTACCTTTTTGTGAATAATGTGACTTCAATCACATCGTCAGCCTGCTGTCAATGATCACAGGTAATTTTGAAATCCAATCACTTCAGAAAATGCGGGGGCCACTGTTTAGTGTTCGTTTTATATTAAAATTATTGTAAGTGCCAACTGTGGATTACGAAATTATTGGCAGTGAAGGAAGTTTGGCAACGACAATTCATAGCATCCAAGAGCAAATCCAAAGGTCATGGTTCATAAGATACTAGGAAAACAAAAACATTGAAATCTTGATATTGAAAGTTGGTAAGCTTATGAAATCCCCAATGTATTCTTCCTTATACACAAAGTACGATGTTTTACCTATATAAAGTTACTTACCACAATTTGGAGCCGAATTGGCCACACGCCAGCCATAGCCGGCCAACCGGAAAATTGCCACCTTCTTCAGAGGTTTTCTGATTAGTTTTTTTTTTGTTATGTCGGTAAGGCTAGTTTGGAACTGGGCTGATATCGAAGCAAGAAGCAACACAAAAAAAAACGACCACAGCACATAAAAATTCCCTGCCAAATGAAACTAATGGCAGTTCAATAATAAAACCGCCCAGCGGCTGTGAACTCAAGCAAATAAACAAGCTTGAGTGCGGGTGTTTACCGGTGGTGCTGGGAATGGTGCTTTACGGACAAATTCTGTATAAGGCTCAGTTCACACCTGTAGGTGGTAAGTTGTGGTTAATTGAAAATCAAAGCGACCAGCTGCTGGTGTAGTATCAATGCTTTGTTGCTACTGGAATGGATCGTCACACTCATAAGTCCGATCGATAGAGTTGAACCTGGGCAGTGTAATTGCAATGCACTCGACCTACAAGGCCGAATAACTGTACATAGCTACAAACACTATATAGGTACAACATGAGCTGCTATTTCTATGGAGTTAGCTATGAGATCATATTTTCTAGTTATAATGCAGCTACTTTTTTTGTTGTTGCTTCTGCTGATGTATAACTGCATGCGGTTTGTTAGCCATATATGAGTAAGAGTTGGTAAACTCAATGCTTGTTAGCCTTACAAAGCTATTAACTTCGTTAATTGACCGATATTCAGGTGAAGATATGAAAAATGACTGTGGGAAGGCAATTTAATTTTTGCCAAAGTACATACATACATACATATATTGTTTATGGATGTTCTTGATGTGTGTGATTAAGTGTTTAGACTAATACGGGGTTTTCAATGTGAATTTAATTGGATTTTGTGAAAACAGAAAGAATATGATTGAAAAGTTTAGCTCTTAGTGGGAGAGTGCAAAAGAAAAAAAATCAATTAACAATTATTATTAATTAATGCCTGCCTTTGTTAACGTAGTTGAAATGTAAATATTTTAGATATCACTCGTAAGTTTTATCGTTTTGTGTCGAACAAAAGTTTTTAGATATTTATTGGGTATGATTTCAAGTTGAAATCAATTTTTTTTTCCAAATTTAGAGATATTCACGTCCGGTTTTTGAGATTATCCTGTTAAAAAATTAAAATCCTCGAAGTTGTAAAATCGCGAAATATTTTTTTTTAACTTCTAAGTAATTTCTAAGATACTATTTTTTTTTTTTTTTTCAATTTAATTTTAATTAAACGGTTAAATAAAGCTTTTATATATAATTTGAGGTTAAAAAAAGATGTCATTTGATTTCTTGAACCGAGAAAAATAAAATTTTTCTTAACGGCTTTTTGACAGTTGAAAGGTAGAAATATATTAAGCTTGAAAAAATTGACCCAACCGTTTTCGAAATATCTAGTTTTCAAAACTATTTTTTTTTTTCGAAAATCTTAAAAAATAGTTTTACAGGAGATACCAATGACAACTACTTTCTGAATTTTAGCACAAAGTAAGATGTGGCTTTTATCAAAATATCTTCTTTATGTTAACCCGATCACCAGATTGATTGTGTGGTGGCTAAGATATATAGTTTTGTCCGTATTTATTAAAAAAAAAACTTTCTGTCCATCATTGAGATCGAACTTATTAAAATGTATTTGGGTTTGTTAAGCTCTGATGCGGCTATTCAGTACCCAAGCATTAAGGTTAGAAAAATGTTACGTAAAATTCACAACAATTATGCAATGAGATCAAATAAGTGAGAATGATTTTACAATAAGATTTATTTGTATAGTTGTAAATTTGTGTGATCAATGGCAATTTTTAAATAACGGCGATGCTTGTTGTGAATTAAATTTTCCCATCATTATAAAACATTCAAATACATAAATCTAATCTTAAGTTTCTCAAGTTAAAACAAAAAGACGCCATGTTTTACTACCGTCTGAAGTCAATATGACTCCCATGATATACCCATTTGAAATCGCTCGAACAATCTTAATCATTTGCTTTTAAATCAGATTTGCATTTTATTTATTTACCACCCATCACGATCAATGGGAGCACCTCAAATTTATTCCTATAGACATACGCACAAGTTTATCTTCATGTAAGTCGTAAAACAAATAAATATCTATCATAAAATTATATAAAATGCATTAAGTGACAGCACTTTCTCCTTCTAAGCATTTGAATACTTTAAACAAAAAGACATACATACAATTATGATAAAAAAAACTATCTCAAGGGTCATTCAACAAATGCTTTTTTGATGCTTGAACTTCCAGCGAGGCTATCAAAACTCACTTTTTTCGAGGGCTACATTACGTTCCATTGCACCAAATTACATTTTTCAAGATTTGGCTTCCCATGGGGTCTCATTTCGAATGTCCACACACAATAAAAATTTTTTTTTTTTTTTAAATACTGCTCCACAAATCTACATGCATCCATCCACTTAAAAAGTGCCTTTGATTTATTTATCTAATAGCTATTTAAAGAGCTTAGGCATTATTTACATCGACAGTCATTTATTTCGAGGGCACTGCTGCATCGGTTTCGGCCACTTCGGCCTTACCGAAACTGAAAGTAAAGTTAAGGTCGCGATTGTTTTTCGAGTCCAAACAAAACAAATAAAAGAAGTGGACACTTAGATGAAGTATTGCCTACGCTACATGAACAGAGCCTGAAGGTTTAATCTCGGAAAAGGTTTGGGGCTTTGAAAAGCCGCAGCTCTGTACTGGTGCTGGTTGTCGCACCACTCGCAATAAAAGCCAAACAACTCACTTGCATGCGCTTTGTGCTGGCTGTTGTCTCTGTGCTCTGTGGGCTTAAGTGCGTTTGCGAGAAAGTTGAATGCAGTATTATTCGGCAATTACAATGATGATAATAATTTATCTAGATACAAAGGTAAGTTGTCGCTGAGGCCTCTTAATGTCCTCACACACACTGGGCATTCACTGAATAGTACGCGCAAAGCGTATATGAGCTTAAGTTATGCGCGGCTGCTATGTATTTATATCCGGAAGATGGCGCAAATGAAATTGATTGAGAGATGCATGATTGCAATGTGAGAGAGATTTCAAGTTAATTATTGGTATTAATATTTTTAAGGTGCTAAGATATGATGATTGAAACAAGCAGCAAAGTCAGCTACAGCAGCCATATAGTAAGCTATGCAGCATGTTCCTCAATGACAGCTCATAAATAAGCGATTACATATACTCATGGAGAATGACCACGTTTTTGAGCCTCGTTAATCCTCTTAATGAGAATCTTTCGAAAGTATTTCATAGCTGAATAAATAATTTTGAAAGTTTTCCCTTGAAACGTTGCGACCGACGGACACACGAAACAAAACAAAACAAAAAATTATATCTTTGTCTTAAATTATTTTATTGAAAATAAAATGGAAAAAAATTAATTATAAGTGGCCTAAAATTGAAAGTGAAGATGATGTGTTCAACAGAAATCGTATTATAAAATATGTTTTTCGTTTAAAATCGATGTTGAAAATAAATAATATACTCAGATAGATTCTTAAATATAAAATTTAAATGAGACAAGCTCATATTGACTGTTTTAAACTTGGGAGCTCTCAATAAATTCAATGATTATAGTTAACTAATTAGTTTTCGTTGTTTGCACTTATGTTTATTCGGGGCTCATAAATGACTATTGAAAAGAAATTTAAGAAATTTATGATAGAACAAGGTAATGAATAAGAATAACATACAAAAATTTTTTTTAAATGTAGATATCACCATAAATTTAATGGAACAAAGTATATTAAGATAAGAAATTAAATATGACTGCCTTTGTAAGCAGGTAGGTACCGTTCTTAACTGTATACCAGTTATTTGCTCATCTGAAACTTACTCTGAGTTCAATTTCTTTTGTGTCAATGTTCGCTGTGCCTGAACGGTCACTAAGTTTAGTCCATTTATCACTTTAAACAAGAAATAAGAGTTTTTGATTATAAATGCACTTCGTTTGCATCCTAAAAAAAGTAAACAAACATTATTTCCGGCAAACAAGCTTCAACGTTCATAAAACACAAAATTTCCCACATATTTTTTTTATTATATTTTGCTGACTTTTAATTTTTTGATTTTTTTTTTAATTTTCCAAAGAATCAGAAAAGTGAAAAATAAAAACGAATGTTATTGCGTAACTATAGACTCACTCTAACAAGTAACTTAACAAAACGAACTGCAAGCGTAACGAAAGTGTTATTAATCTAATAAAAGTTATACAATACGAAATCCAGCGTGTTGTGTGTTCACGCACTTGCAAGTGCAACGAAATTGCTCTCAAGCGTTAAAAAAAAATATGTATGCACTAGAATGTTATGAGATTCATAGTCATTGAATTTCCTATAAAGTAGTGCTGATGGGAGCCATAATACATTTTATAGCCAAAACATTTATAGCTCGATTATTATTTCTTTTTATGTGAAGATACTTATGTAAGTTGTACACTTCTTCGATCTAATACAAATAATAACAAATTGCTTCGCATGCCTTAGTCAACAAGTTACCATAACTACTTCTTTTTAAAAATGCAATATAAAACTGCAAAACAAGTCTCAAGGACACGTCGTAATATTTCTGGTGTCACTAAACAAGAGATGCCTGAACTTAAAAGTCAGTCCAAAGACAAAGACTCGTTAAAACTATATCTTTAAAATAACAATAACAAGAAAAAACCAAATCAACACCAGTTTGTTTAATTTTTGAATCTTTTTATTGTTCCCCTTTTGGGAGCAAAGGGTCGTAAAATTTATTTTTATGGCCCACTTCTGGGTGTGGACGTGGAATGACTTTTTTCTCTGGACACTAACTTAAACCGTTTTTATGAGCGCCTTTGGGAGCTGCCATACATATTATTGTATGATTTAAATTTTCAGACCATTATTGTAACCTTGTTGAAAGTGTGAGTATTGTTTAACTCAGTTGACACATTTGAAAAGTTGTATTTTTCAATAAACTATACAATAATAATTATAAATGTATAAAGGTTGTGTGCTCTATAGAATCATTATTGTTGCCTTTGTCAAGGTCAGTATTGTTTCGTCATCCCTGACTGGAGTTCCATAGAAGTCGTGAGAATTTTTCTAGTCTGAAGCTTTTTAAAGCCAACATAAGGCAAGTACATACCTGACATGGATGCATTGTCGCGTGAATTAATTTACTTCAAATTTAAAATTTAGATATAAATTTTGTTATTAGTTTTGAATAATGTATAAGCCATGAATGTTAAGATCAACGATATGGATGCGGAAGTACATAGCATGAAATTGCAACCTGAAGTACGAAAAACAATTCAGAAAAATGATAAACCAAATTTTTGTATTTTTTTTTGTTGTTGTATGAATGTTTTGGTCGGTAAACATCGGTGCAGAAATACGGAAACCTAGTTTTTGCTTTGCAAAAATTGACAACACTGTTAGTTAGGGCTTTAAGGGCGTACTTTAGGTCAAACCTTCTGACAGGATGAGCTTTGGTACACTAATAGTCTATATCCTAACTTTGCTTTTAAGAAGTGTTGCCACGGCGCGGCCGCAACACTGGCAGATCGACGATCTGAGGGTTACCCCCTTACAAGGTTATAACCAGGGCAAGAAAGGAATCTTTGTCTATTTGGTCGCAAAAAATTTTTTAACATTGAAAAAGATATCTTAACGTGAAAAGATGTAACAGGAGCATTCTTGAATGAAAGAATTTCACTTATTGAATAGTTCCCCAGGTTCCTCTTCGTTACTATGCGTTTTTATTTTTGAGATTTTTCTATTTTTGAGTACCTTTCGTTTTTATATAAAACATTTTTAATTTTCTTCAAAATAACTCTGCCCATTGAACCTTCAAATGAATTAATTTTTACAAATGCATCTTTCATATCAATTTGCGTTTTGAGTGTGTTCCATGCCTTTAGTTCAGTTATATTTTCATTAAGAAATCCATAGTTGGAACTTATAAAATTTTTTATTAAATGCTTTAATTGTATTAAGTGAGTGATGCTGGCGAAGTTGACATTTCTATAGAAGTTGGCATCGAAAATTTAGCAAAAGTAAATATTTAAATTTTTAAATCTTTCGAATATTTCGAATATGTCCAATAAACAAAAAAAAAAATGCATTTTTATGCATTTATAGTAAAATATGCAAAAATATGCTCTAACGATTGAATGCCATTTTTAAGGAAATTTTCTATTTCGAAAAACTAGTTTAATTGTTTTCTTCTTTGTGTATCCAACAAAAATAGAAAAACTTGCCCTGGTTATAACAACGAAATTCCACATACATCGAAAACCAGACATCAGACGACGACGCGGAATGTCTCGTTGGATTCAAAATACTTGAATCCATAGGATCATCACCATATTATTTTGTTTGGCCCCTTCCCTACCTTTGCACGCTGGGGGTGCAAAATACCCTCGGCAGATATGGGTTTTTGATTGTCAGAAAATAATGGTAATTATACACGTATTCATGAAATATTAAAATTGGTGTCGACGCAGAACTGTAGATCCTACAGCATATCCGAATCCTACTTAAATCCATTTATTTATTTTTTGCATAATCGCTTTCAAGTGGGGGAAGTGGAAGTTTGCCAAACTGATATATATTCGTCTTGGTTTTATTTAAGCATATGGCACATGAGTTAAGGATAGTTTTTAATGCCTTTATTTCCATGTTTTAACGATATGGTGATGAAACTCGGACCACATGTCGCATTTTTTGGGACAAATAAGAAACAAAAGAGTCCATAAAATTTCTGGGGTGAAAGGATGTTTTTTGAGTGGAAGGGAAAACCCCTTCCAAAATACCACAATTGCACTGCATATGACGATTATCCAAAATTGTTTCGGTGGTTTTGGGGAACTTTTGAAGAAACAAAAAAGTTTTTTAAAGGTTTCCGTTCGAGCCCAAAATTCAAATTTCTTCTTTATTTGGAAAAAGACTAATTTTTGTTTGACTGAGGTGTTACTTTAGAATATGACGATTGAGACCTATTTGTTTTATAATCACTTGATTTAATATTTCGCTTGTGAAAAGATCAAAAGGCACGGTAGTGCCCAGCCAAGATCTGGCACTACACCCTTTTTACAGGATCAAACTCAGGTGATTTTCGACCACCCTCTAACTTCAGTGCCAATAAAGTCAGAAACTTCAAACTCATAGCATTTGCTAAGCTCACCGGGATTAGTCAACTCACCAAATTTCAATTCTCTAGCATCAGTGGTTCCCAAGATATAAGACTGCAAAAATTGCAAAAACCGTACCTGACTGAGTGACAGACTCACTGACAGATCATCAAAATTATGGAGCACTTCCCGACTTCTAGAATCTGGCAATTTCGCACAACGGTTGCGGTGCATACAAAGGAACAAATCGATAATGCCCATTTTCATAGAATTGATATAAATTACTTTGAGCACTTCTGATTGTCGTAGGTTGATGAAATTTGGTACAACGGTAGGCCTTAGAGTGCAAGCAAAGGAAACATTTTATTGGAGCACCTCTGACTGTCGTGGAATGATGAAAATTTGTACAGCGGTAGGGCTTAAAGTGCAGGCAAAGGCAAAATTTTAGATTTTACATTCAGGGGTCGTAGCACCCGCTCATTTGAATAAGAATTGATATCAATTATGAAGAGCACTTCTGATTGTCTTAGAATGATCAAATTCGGTAGAACGGTAGGGCTAGAAGTGCAAGAAAATGCAAAATTTTAAAATTTGAGATTTTAAAACAGAGGGCGTGGCATCCATCCATTTTCGCAGAATTGATATCAATTATATATGGAGCACTTCTGGTTATTGTAGAACAATGAAACTTGGTAGAGCGGTAGAACTTGAACTGCAAACAAAGGCTCAACTTTAAAATTTGATATTTAACATTCAGGGGGCGTGGCATTCGCCCATTTTTTCAGAATTGTTATTAGGGCTGGCCACGGGACGAGAAAAGTCCCGGTCTTGATCTCGGTCTCGCATGACGAGACCGAGACGAGACGAGACTGGCTTTTAAGCAACTCAATTTAAGTCAGTAGGTTATCATTAAAGAACAGATTTCTCTGATAATTTTGAGGTCCTTCCATATAACTCTACTTAAAATATTTGATATATAACATTAATAAACTTAGAACTTGGCGTACTTTTAGATCTCACTAATTTTTACGGCTGACTTTGCTACGCAAAGGTTTTTGCATATAGAAGAACTTGGCTCCTTTTTTAACATTCATGTTTTTGTTGTGATTTAAATAACCAGAACAGGCAGAACAGATACAGTTTAAGTAAAGCGAATTATATACTAAAACATGTTTGAATTACCTATAGTTTCTTTTTGCTGAGTCTCTTAAATTGATAATACAAAATAAAAGATTTCTTTTTAAATTGAGGAAATGTTCTAAATTTTTGGATTAGTTCAAACTTCACCATAAAATTAAAATATTTTAAAATACGTAATGGTTCCATAAATGCACATAGAAATATACAGTTTGTATAGAGATATACAATGCATCATTGATATTACATATTCTTTTGTTCGGTTTATTACAGCCTGATAAGTTTAAAATGACAAATGAATATGTTCTGAAAAGACTAGACAAAACAACAAAACACAAGCTTAACTACATAAATTTTGCTTCTTTTGCGGGTGTCTGGGCAGCATAAAAAAAAAGATTTAGACTACCAAACACGCACATCCCACACACTTTTCTGTAAATTCAAATTTTGACCAGAATGCATGTTGGTTTTTTAACAAGTATATTCGATGGAAATCTTCTATTCTTTTCACTTTCTTTCGAAGAAATTGTGTCAATATGCAGACAATGGCTTTTTTCTTATGGTCCAGATCCAGACAAGGCATTTCCGCAATAAATTATATGGTTCTGATTAAGATGTTTATTTGCGTGGGGAATTAGGGAAGATAGAAAAAAAAAAATAAATAAATAAATCGGGTGGCACAACGGCTCATGAAAAACCAGGGCCTAGTGACTAACAACTCGCAACCATTCCTGTGTGCGCCCTTAGACAGGAAGGGAAGACAGAAATGTGTTCTCTATAAAATAATCATTGATTATTTTGTGTTTCTTTTCAAATTGTTAGAACAGAATTGGGCGGCGATGGCACAGTGGATATAGTGTTTGACTGCTAATCTGGACGTATGGGTTCGAGCCCCAGTCTAGGTAGCATTCTTTTCTATATTCCCCAGTTTCAACTGGCCGCCACCCGTGGAATTTCATGAGATAATTAACATTTAATTCTCAATCCACTGTGCCAACAAAAATCTTTTCTTTCCTTCTATTTCTTCTAATTAGTGCCGTGCATTGCGTTTAAAACATCTGGGCTCTTACAGGGATATAGGTGAAATTATAATTATAAAAAAAAAATCTAAGAATGAATTTCTAATTCATTCATAATTATAGCTTAACATTTCCATTTATTAAAATATTTTAATTTTAAAATTCATATGTGTTAATAAATATACAAAAACAGTAGGTTTTACATTCTTTACTTTAGTATCCTTCATTGAAATTATGTCAAACAAAAGAATTAGAATAAATCTTAATGAGTATTTTATTACAAATGTGTTTATATCTGAACATGTCATTATGACACAAGGTTGCGGAATAACATCCCACGCAAATGTCTCTAGCAAAAAAAAAAAAAAACACATCAAGCTTCAAAGACAAAAGTTTTAAAATGTATGAGTTAGTCACCACTCAATTCTCTTCCTTCAACCGATGAAAGAATGCCAATTTAAAATCACTTTACGTCAAAATGCTTGATTAATTTAATTTTGCAATTAAGACTGCAAAAGTATTAAGTCTATCTCTCTTCCCGTTTTACAACCCAATCTTGTGTTGAATGCCCTTGAGGGTCCATCATTTACTCGGGTATCTTCTTTTTTTATATTTTCAACCCGGATATGAGTATGTTTAAATGATCCAACACTTAAGTTTGATTATGGATATCAGATCACTGTGAAGAACCTCTTAATTACATTGAACGTACTCTCTTAACATTTTGATATTCCCAATATTTTAAGCTTTTGTTATTTTAAGAAATTATCGCAAATTAGCTGATTTTTTTTTAATGATTTTCGATAATCCAAAATACTTTTGGTTATGTTTTCGTATACTCGTATTTGTTTATTTTAAGAATTATTACAAATATGTTTTTCATTCAGCTTCGTATTCAACAATTAATTAAATTTAGTATACTGGTAAAATTGTATGGTTGTAATTTGTAGATGAACTATCCCAGAGAGTATTCAGCAAAACAAACGACCTGCCTGTAAGTGATGACATGCCGACATTCTGAAACCCGCGTTTTAACCAAGCATTTCTACCTATTTCATTATATTTTTAAATAAACTCTATTGAATATGGGAAGATGCTTCTGGCTAATTATTACAAAGAAACTCTTTCTCTGTGACTCAAATATAAGAGGATTATCAAGTATAAGAGAATTATGTTCAACTTCTTAATCAGTATCTGATTTTTTTTCTACTCTTTACTCACTTTTCGCAAATCACCCACGTCGTCGTTGTCAAAGAAACTACTTAATTCAACTATAATCTTGTTAAAACTCTGTCAATCAATGATATAAAAAGTAAGCAATCACATCGATATAACTAATCAGCCTCAGCAACTAACTAATTACTCTTGAGGAAACTTTAATGAAGTTGCAGTGTTTACCATTTAACGCGATTTAAACAACTTTCTTTACTTGTATTCACAAAGTCCACACGACAAACACATTATTATAAAACCATATTGGTTAAAATTCCCGAGGCACCACAAGGCAACTCTACATACACATGTGTATATGTTTTGAGAGGAGGCACAATTTCTATCATTCATCATAGTGACTTCAGTCATATATTGTATCCATATTGTGAGCAATCAAAACATCACCAATTTGCACCTAAACTAAGCAGAAGAGTGGCGTAGTATTTGCCACCGCGAATCACAAGTTCCATAAGATGTTCATCACAATTCCTAACCAGCCATATGAGGTTATTCCATGGAAGTGTGTGACCTAGAAGTGATAACGAAAGCTGTTGTACTGTGTATTGCTCTTGCCTGCTTAATATAGCAAGGCAACTATAAATTTCACTTTCCTTGCGGTTGACATCGCTAGCGCAAATTCAATCCGTGAAACCGAGTGTGAAATAGCATCATAATCGCTTCGCAAAATGCGGACAGAATAACAGAAATACACAACCATCATGTAGCTTGTAGCTACTAAAAATGTAACCAAACCAAACAGCTTCGTCTATGGGGATAGGAATCCAGCTTTCTGGCTTTGGGTTTATCTTTGGCTTTAACGACACGTCGATGCAATAATGAGGGAGACTCCGATCGTAAAAACGGATGTTCAATCGCCACCCGCCAGCGGCCTGACAGAAAGCCTAGTTTAACTTTATAAACACAGTTGGTATATAATTACACAGGGTGTTTTTGATTTTGTTTAGGTGTTTTGAGTTTGCATAAAACAGTCCTAGAAGAAGTGACAAATGAAGTAACGAGCTGGAAACTCGTCAAAATAGCAACTCCGCCCACTGACAAAAATCTAGGTATCACGGACGAAGTATGAAGTTGGTAAAAAGAAATATCACATGAGTCGTAGAAGCTTCTGAAGGAAAAAGATTTAGGCGATTAGGTCACTCGTCACACTAGCTTATCAAAAATTATATCAGAGCCACATTTTTTTTGGAAAATCATCTATTACTGGTGGTGACAATATTGTGATGGAGAATATTATGCAAAAAGCAATACAAAATTTTCCAATAAAATCCATGAATGAAAATTAAAGGGATCTCTTAAAATAATGAGGCAGTCGAATTCAACGATGCATTTACCCATTTCATTGATTTCTGAAAAGAAAAAAAATCCAAAACTAGGTTACCTTTTCACTTTTTATTAAAGTCCATCCACAATATTATGAGCAGACTAATACGTGCATTTAATAAATCACTGGGTACTTGCGTTGTTACCCTAATATTCCCAGCCAAGATCGTTAAAGAAGACAAAGATTTTATCTATTTAAGTTTAAACTTTTTTGAAGACTTTGTATTTCTAGCGGATTTAATTAAGTTTCAATTTATTAACTAAGTAACACCCTGTAAAAGTAGGTTTTAATATTGCTTTAATGTATAAACTCAACATTGAATGATGTTGCGTGTTCATAATTAATAGATCATATGAGGCTAATTAAAAGCGACTTACCGTCTGATGGCCTAGCCAAAGAGGGCGTTCGTATAATATCCATTCACATTAAAGAAAAAAAAAACATACATATATAACTCGCTGTATAGGAGGTATCCACAAGTTTGATGTCTATTTTCGGATGCAATTCTCGCATAACTTTAAGGTGAATGAGCTAAAGTGGCCACTATGTGGTTTCTTATGTCTGAGATCAGATGAGGTAAAGTCAATAGTTGATTCGAGATTGTATTATTTTGGGTGTCGGTATACAATGTAGCAAGTATTTTGTATTAATATATTGTATGGATGAATGTGCATAAAGAGATTCTTTTATAAATGAAGGTGAAACTCAAGCCCACAAAAATGCCCAATTGCTTATTTAAAATGTCTAACATTTGTATATGCAATGCATATTTAAAGAGACATTTTTCGGAAAAGATATACATTTTTTCAAACAATGTTGTATAGACTGCTACATTCAGTTGATAAAAAAAATATAAAAAAAAACTGCATAGCCGTCCTAGAAATAAGCACAGGCAGACTAATAATAAACAATATTACCGTTATTAAGTTATTATTACAAAGCGGTCACCGACCAAATGATTGTTATTATCTTTCTAAAAGACATGTACCTACAGCCGTGTCTCAGAGACGTCAACAAATAAAGCTCGGTCACTTGAAGATGCAAAAAAAAAAAAAAAAACAACAACAACTAATAATAAGACAAAATTATCGTGGGAAATATCTTGAGAGAAATTTTGATGAGATTCATAGGGGGTCGGTTAGAAGACGTAAATATTTTTTGTTTACAAAGAAAACAAATCAACCTAAAAAATGGGGTCTTTTCTATTAGTTACAACTTTTGTCCTAAAGTCAATTACACCACGTCACAATAGTGAGTTCAACAAAAGAGTCGATGTCTACTGCTGCCGGCGTCATTATGAGTAAAATGATTTGTTTAAGACTGTTTAGATAAATTTTCAATAAAACGTCTACTGTCTACCTAAATATGTGTATATACTCGATCATCAGACTGAGTAATTACAATAATTATAATAGCGGGAAAGGATTTTTTTATTTCAATAAAACAAACCTGTTGAGTGTGATGTAGATAGACTTGTTTGATTTTTTTTTTTTTTTTTATGAATGAAAATTAATTACGTATTTATGGCATGAACAAAACAATTTAATGAGATTAGATTTTTTCTCTTATAAAAGAATTTAATTAAAACTGACTCCTAGGACCCAAAGACATTCAAAATAATAATTATATAGGCAACAAAAGTTTTTCTGAAATTAAACAGGTTTTGCTAACAATGTGTGTCATTATTTAGGCCAAAATTTAAAATATCTTTAAAATAAAAAATAAAACTAAATAAAAAATTGTAAACAAAAAAACATTAAGAGACTGTCTTTAAGTTCGGGAATGAGTTTAAAGCCGAGTTAATTCACCAAATTTAGTCCCAACCTTATTTAACTCACAGACTGAAAAATTGGGCCTTTAATTTAGAAATTTAATTTTTTTTTCTTAAAATTAATAACAATTCTCACGTTTAAAAAAGTTGCTGATACATACATTATTATGTATCTTCTTCCGTATCTAATAGTCTAAGAGCCGACAGAAAATTTTGGGAGTGGATGCACAACCAAAACCTGAATATGAAGGTTTATAGGTGCATTTATTTTGATATCGCAATCAAAAGTGTGACAGGTTTTTTCTCAGCTTTTTGGCGGGGTTGGGGGGTTAAAAATAGAGATTTTATAAAATTTTTATCAGGGGTATTAGAACTCTAATATATTTTTTTTAATGATAATGATGCTTTATAAATATAAATAAATTGGGTGGCTCAACAGCTCGTAGAGAACCAGGGCCTATTGACTTACAACTCGCAACCCATTCCTGTGTGCGCGTGTCGATCAGGAATGGAAAGGACCTACAATTTTATGCCGAGTCCGAACGGCTAGACGAGAAGCATTTATTCATGATAAGTTTGATACTCTGTGAGGATGTGTCAATTCCTCGAAAGAGGCAGTAGAGTTGGAAAAGACTTTTAGTTTTAGGCGGACGAGGCTGGGAAGTGTACTCAGACCTCCAGTGTGACAGTCCAACGCACTAACCAGTACACTACGGGCTACTACTTTATCATTTTCCCTAAATCTAGACACCTAATTCTTGATAAACTCAAGATATACACTTAAAAAAATCCTTATTCCAATTTGTTTGGAGGATTTATTTTGTTGATTTTTTGCGTTTTAAAAATCCTAAGAAATTCCGATAAGGTTTGCTCAAAAAACTTATATCGGAGTTCAATTAAGGATTAAGGTGTCTTGACCTAGGAAAAATGACAGAGCATCATGATGTATTTTCAATAACAAAATTTAAGTGATAATATCCCTGATAAGAAATATAGAAAATCTCTTTTTTCCAACACCACAACCCCGCCAACGGCTGAGAAAAAATCTGCCAGACTTTTGAATTAGATATCACAAAATATGCCCCTTCAAACCCTCATACTCAGATTTTGGTTATACATCCAATCCCAAAATTTGCTGTCAGATCTTGTAATATTAACTGGGTCAAAAAATAATATGAAATGTTTGATGAAACAATGGTAAATTTATGTTTAGTGTTAATAAGTGGCTAGCATGGTGAGTACAAACATCATCACAATTTAATATTCGTCAGCTTAAGTAAAATCATAAAATTGTATACAAAAAAAAAAAAACTGCAGAAAATATAAAAAAAAGGACTCATACGCCACAGTGTACTTTTAGTTGTCAGAGTTACCTTCTTGAAAGTTAATTTTTTTGGTGAGGACAATTTAAAAATTTAAGAACACAAATGTTTGATGTAGCATGATGCAGCGACACTTATTAAAAAATATTTCTATGACAGTACACATAGCTTAGGTAAACACTTTTGACTTCTGCTTTGATGGACCTAAAATACAATGTCTATGACGTGATATATATTTTATGTAGCGAAATAATCGAACATTACTTATCCAAACGTCACAACCACGGTAGGTATCAAGCTTCAAGACATGAACTAAGAGTGACCAAAAGAGATTGGAATCCCAACGCACTACAAAACATGATCATGCATTCACTTAAAAAGTCGATAGAGATTTCAGTTGAAAAGCTTGGTGTATTCCTCGATTTATTTATTTTTTTCATTTTCTTCCAGTTGCTCTTAATCAACTATCAACTAAAACAAACATCAAAAAGGTCTCATGTTCAATTTAATGAAAACAAAAAAGCTTTTATTCTAGCATCCTTATGGATCTTCCAATTCAAAGCGATTCACCTGGGAGTAGATAAACTTATACCTATAAACAAAATAATTCATTCAGTGTATCAAGAGTGTTGACATCGCCCACAATAAAACTCGAACACGATCGTCGACAATGTTTATACACCGCAACGCGACGTGCAACTCCAATCACTGAATTTGTCTTCTGCCATTCACTACGAGTAACAAAGAAAAAAAAACAACATTCAACAAATGAGGCTTACAAATGAGGTAGGAATAGGTTGACTCTTAACTTATGCAATGATCCTTCAAAAAAATAGAAAAAAACCTTCTTTATTTTTATTACCTCATTTCTCGTGTTGATGTCTTCGTTCTTTTGAATATTTTTATTTTTATCCGATTAATCCCCTTTCTTAATCTTTTTTTTTGTTTGACTTTCTGACTTTGGCCTTGATTGAGAGTTTTTGTAATTTTATCGATCATTTTGATATGGCGCGGCATGGCGATGGCGGTGCGACTGGCGCGGCGGTCAAACAAATCACGCTTTGTTTACTTTAATTGGAGAGTCCAACAAAGGAAATTCCGTGTGAATTATGAATATTGACCTCTTGTTTGCAATTTTGTCTTCTTTTTTTTTTTTTTTAAATCACCTTGAATTGTATGACACCTTCAAAGCCAATGAAAGGACTCGCCTGAGGCGAAACAATATAAAATAGGAAAAAATATCAATGGGAAACCTTCACAGCAAAAAACTTCGCTAAAAAAAAAAACTTAAGACTCACAAACAAAAAATTAATGGAATTTAGACCTCAAGAGTCCAACTTATTATCTCCTCCCAAGGAACAACAACAGCATCAACAAAAAACGGAATTAATTCACAGATCAGCGTGGTACCCCAGCGGCGTTTCTTTAGTGCGAGAATCCGAAAAATAAACAATCTTAGCTTGTTCAATTAAGTTTCGCGACTTTGTATGTGTCCGAATGTCTGCGGCGAAACCTAACGCGAAGTGATATCATCTTTCCCATGGCAGATTCCCAGGGCCAGGGTCGTTGGTCCTTGTTGGTAATCTTTTGTTTCTGTTTATGCTGCCCACATGCAGTTTGACGTGTTTCTTTTACTGTACTAAATGACGTCTAGACGGATCCTAAGAAATGAAATACCTGCTTTGCTTCTAAACACGCAAAGGCAACATGGTGCTTCTTTCTTAAAGCAAGACAGCAACAAAATAAAATAAACTTAAAATGAGCTATGAGTCAGATGCTAGCAGACAGGCACATTTATTGAACTGACAAGCTATCCACATTGCAAAATGTAATAAAGATTAGTTTTTAGTTTGCGTGTGAAAATTACCACTTATTCGCGGCACCAATTCTTACAGAGTCATTTTTTTTAAGTTCGTGAATGGGATAAAATGAATTCGTTTGTTAAAATTTTAATTATGGACAAAAGATTTTAAGGAATTTGCAAAGGATTAGGTAGTTTGATTAATAACCTTCCTTACAGCTATAACATTGTATTTCCGAAACAGTTGGAATGAAAACGATTACCAGTGTACTCACAAAATAAGTTCTAATCGCCATAATAACGTATTAAGATTCACAACACATTAATGAAATTGTCTGAATTTTTATTAGCATTTAATTGGGGTTTTCTTCTAAGAATTAGATGCATAAATGAATGAGTGTTTATTTCAACATGTTTTTTTTGGTGAATTTAATTTATTACAAAAAAATTAAAAACTTATGAGTTTTCTTTTCAAATTAGTGTTGGTGTTGAAAACTGAATGTGGCACCTTTATTGCACAACAAAAAATGTCATGACAGAATTGTGTCAAGAAGCTCACATGTGCCGCACACTCGACGGCGCAATATTATTTGTATGACACATGTTGATGCTGACAGAATTTCAGAGATACAATATTTATATCTTGTCAAAAAAAGGCGTCACGTTGGCCGGCCACTCACAATTTTGTGTTTTTTTTTTTTTTGCTCATTGATACTTAATTATTTATGAGTTGTCTTTAAATGATTTGTCTATACTTAATACTTACGTCATTTTATATTTTAATATGAATTTACCTGCAAAGAAAAATAAAAATAAATAAATTAAATCAGCATGATTTGTTGTGATTAAATAAATTATACAAAAAAATAATTATTACATTAATTATTATTAATTAGATTAATAATTTTTAAATGATTTTCCGCAATGATCTCAGAAATGTCGTAGTTTATTACATAAAATTAAATAAATTTTATACTTGTATGTAGGGAATGGATGTTTTTTTTTTTAATGTGTGACTAACAAAGATATCCAATCGGAAAAAAATATGAAGAACTCTTTGCGTTTAATGTCAATATTGGATTTGGTTTTTGATTTTTTAGTGTTCTGGAAAACCGTTTTTGAGACCATGAGCAACAAAATATTAAGGCTGGTATTCACCGAGCGATCATAACTTAAGAGCCTCATAAACCTATTCACCAAGCAATATTAATGGAAATTTATGAGCGCTCGACAAAGTTATGAGTGGTCTCGAGCACTCCTAAGTTACGAGCGCTCTCTTCGAAAGGTTGTCCGAAAACTTTCGCAATAAAACCTCCCTTCTCCCCAACATAAATAGAAAAGGTATGCTCACTTGATACACCCAATTCGCCATCATGGTATTTCTGGGTATGTCTATGACGTCACAGCCACAATCATCTTTTGTTATTATTTTTTGTTTAAAGAAGTCAAAATTAAAGCATTCAACAGAGTTATTTTTAGATGACAATAGAATAACATAATATTGTAATGTTAAATTCTTAAAAAAAACTACTACCTATTATTTTTGCTCAGAGATTATACCTATTCACAGACAAGAGTAAAAAATGTTTTTAGTTTATTGATATTCTCCTGGCGTCTGCCTAGCCAGCTGTCTTTCGTTTCCAATTGGGAATGTTTGGTTGGTTTTTCGAACATTTGCTCTCATAATCAAACATTGGCTCTCTTTTTCGAACATGAAAAAATACTTATGAGTAGTTGGTGAATAGCACAAATAATTTCCAAGTTAAGAAGCTCATAAAGTTAAGAACAGTTTATGAGCGATCGGTGAATACCAGCCTTACATTTAAAAAACATGTATACATTTTTCATTAATTTTGTAGGATGATTTCGCAAAAATGTGTCCGCCAAAGTAAGGGACGTGAGTCTCGTTCAGGTATGATAGGTGGTGGGTTCATTAATTGATGTTGGTTGAGGTTTACCAACACTTTTATTTGTATAGTATGAAAAGCTTAAGTACTAAAAAGCTTACTTGGTATGAAATAATTTCAGTTTTTCTGTAGCCCCTTAGAAAATTTAAAAAAGAATTTCATTATCATTTTGTGTTAAAAATTGTTCAATTAACTTCTTAATTCATTGAACATGGTGATTATATTTCATTTATATGAACGGCAGTTAAATAATTTTAGTTGTGAAACCTAAATACGCTTAACCAACTGGCATTTGAAATTGATAGCGAAAAATACTACAATAGCTCCAAATAGTTAGCGCTGAAGTTTGTAAAGTTAAAATAAGCCTTCAAGGCAAGACAAAACTAAAAAAAATTAACTACACACATAAAATCTTAATTCATGTTATATAATTGTATTAAATTATTATGCTCAAGTTACGGCTTCTTAATTTGCAATTAAGTCAAACCTTTCAGAATATAAGCAATTAAATGCCAGAAAGAGATCAAATTTTAAATGTTCAATAATAAATTAGATATGGCAAAGGTATCTCATAGATCTCCACCTAAAAAACTTTTGTGGGAAATCTATAATTTATTTCAAACCATTGCCTAACATAATCAAAGATATACAACTAAACTACAAGAAATCTATAACATTTTACATTTTGACTACTTATCCCGACTGGAACGACCGACTGACAGAAAGATAGACTGACTAGTTATCATCGAAAAGGTCGACTACTTTGTTGTACTGCAGATTAATGACTCGTCTTTGTTTCTAAGTCTTCCCCCTCATTTTGGTTGATTTGGATTGTAAGTGTAATACACTACAGAACAGAAAAAAAAAAAAAAAAAAAAACAAACGGACGGACCAACGAACCAAATCCGACAAGTGGATTCTATGCCAAATAATGTCTGATCGCTTTATTACGTAGTACTAGCAATTCTCTGCAGTTCGATTCACAAGGAGGCAAGTACTAGGTAGGTATAGTTTGTGCTGCATGCAACTCTGCACCTTGCCTAATAATATGGAATGAAATTGAAGTCAAAGTATCTAGTTCCACAATAGAAGGTATAGAGTAGAGTTATCATGAACGGATCGTGAGACCTGCATCTTTGGACATACCTTCCGCCACCACCACCTCCTTCTGTCGCGGCGCGGCATTCGGGTGGTGGTGGTGGCGGATCTAATTTATTGCATTTTTGTCGAAATGTTTCCGCTTGGTTCTTAAAAAAAAAAAAAAAAACATATTAAATACAGAATAGGGTCTGTCGTCTGTGCAGTAGACGAGGGGGAACTGAGCTATTCACGATGCGTTCTAAGGTGTATTTGTATATATCTATAGAGCGTGCGAATGTGGGCGCCAACCGAGATACGCGACACATAAATTCTTGCGGTTGCGTTTTTTTTCCTTTGCTCTTCCAGACCGCGTCCAAGCAATATGTGGGTGGTGTGCGAACGGAATGTTGCGGTGGCGACAACTTCAACGACTTGAGAGTTGTTAGCTGGTTCTTCAATTGCAATTAAAATTGGACTAGATCTAGTCCAGAGATAATTCAAATCCAACTACGGCGCAAGTTGTTGTTCTCGTTTTTTTTTTTGTTCGTTTCTTTTACTTTTTTTATTGTTGTTGTTGCATTTATACTTATCGACGAATACGACCGTAGCTAGTGAATGTGACAAATTTAAATTCGTTTCTATTGCTCTCGTTAAATGTATGGAAAGTGATAAGTTTAGCAGCAGGTGACAGGTAAAATGCTTGGTTTTTATGTATGTAAAGAGTGAATGTCTTCTTGTTTGCATGGAAAATGAAAGCTGAAGGCAAGAACGGAATACAAAGAGATAAGTTTTATTATCTATTTTTAGTTCGATATAATATGTTTGTCAACTGGACAAACATTTTTTCTTTTTAGTTAATTTTTGGAAATGAAAACATTCAGGGTTCAGGCCAAAAACTTAAATATTAATTACCTATACGCTACAGAATTAATATTTTGGGTTTATTTTTCAAACTTTTAAATGGAAATTACGCAAGAAAATAAAATCGCCCAAATTTATGTTTTTGTTCTATAAGAGAACAAATGCCATATCGAACAATAAATGCAAAAAAGGGGAAAGTTTGGATGAGTTCCTAAATGTAAAAGAAAAAGTTTTGATGCGGCAGCAATACCATATTCATACGCATCAGCTTCGCAAAACTTCTGGTTTGTAAACATTTTACTGTGTATAAGTTTGGCAATTCCGAACGCACATTATTCGGAGAGCAGACATTTAATAAATTTTATGTGTCAAATATTCAGATATTGGAAGCACAAACAAACGTATTTACGCAACAGTTTTCCAAGACAAATTCTCAAAACTTGAATAAACCAAATGCCAAATGCAAAGGAATTATCCTTTGCACTTTTCATTTTCCACTTTTTTACAAAAAATACAGCATATTTACTAAAACAAATTATAAAAACATAAAAAGAAAGACAATACAAAAAAACATTTGCTCAAATAAAAGCATCCAACATATTATTGATGCGCAGTTTGCTCAGTTAATTCGTTTAGAAACTTGCTGCTTTGTAAACATTTTCATGTTTGAGTTTTAGAACTTATGACTTTGCATCAAATGCGCATCTGATGCATTTCGGAACCCTGCCATTATTCGACATTGAAGAGAAGCGAAAAATGAAACTGTAAGAACACAAATGTCAAAATGTGAGCTGACTTCCATTTTGATAGAACAATAATAAAAATTCTTCCAGTGTGTATAGCTCCATGGTTTGTTGTTAACTAATTCTCTACTATCGTGGTACTGTCTACAACATTAATGTCAAATCAAAATGACTTTTGACACCATTTACAAAAATTACGTCCCATACACATTAATTTTGCACTACCTGTCATAGTACAAATGGAACCTTTGTAAGGTTAAATGTGAAGAAGAAGCAACATTCTAGAAAACCTGATTCTGTAACAGTACTGTCAGCGGTGGCAAAAAATCTGTTGGCGCAACAGCTCCTGAAGAACCAGGGCCTAGTGACTAACAACTCTCAATCATTCCTGTGTGCGCGTGCATCGCGTCGCCAGGAATGGAGGACACCTACAATTTTTATGTCCAAAGGTGACACTCTTGGAGGATTTGTCAAAGGTATAAGTTTAGATTATGACGTGACAGTCCAACGCTCTAAGCATTGCGCTACAGCCTACTACAGTGGCAAAAGGCGAAGTGTAAATTCAATGAAGCGTAGTAACGCGGCTTGGTAACTTAGTTTGTGCATACACAACTAAGATTAACCAACACATTTTAGTTTCTAGAGCACTAACCTATTATTTCACGTCTCTCTAAATTCTGTCACAATAGTTTGATAAAGAGATTTGATTGTTTAAGACAAAATAATGCAAAATAATTCTTCAGTCTTAAATAAAATCTGATTCGATTTAAAGCATTTCCCTTAAAAATAAACCGTAGTAGCCTGTAGCGTAATGGTTAGTGCGTTCGACTGTCACGCTGGAGGTCTGGGATCGCTTCCCAGCCTCGTCCACCTAAAAACTAAAAAAGTTTTATTTTTCAGGGCTACTGCCTCTTGCGAGGAATTGACAAATCCTCCAAGAGTATCACTTGTCACGAATAAGTGCTTCTCGTCTAGCCGTTCGCATTCGGCATAAAATTGTAGGTCCCTTCCATTCCTGTCGAAAGGCGCACACAGGAATGGTTGCGATTTGTTAGTCACTAGGCCCTGGTTTTCCATGAGCCGTTGTGCCACCCGATTTATTTTTATTTATTTAAAAATAAACCTCTCACGTTTTTTACTTGTGCTTATTAAAGTTCCCCTTGAATTAAAGCTTTTTCGACCTAAATAACAAAAGCAAAGAAACAGAAAAACAATCATCTTCGTATGTATGTATTTCACTAACAAATTGGAGACACACTTCTTATCTGTCTCAAGTACCTGCTATGTAATTCTAATGTCGAAATGATTTATTTTCCAAGAACCAACATTACAAGAGCGATTATGAATTTCCTATATTGGCCCAATTTCTTTGATATACCGAAATGCCGATGCAGAAACCAGGTCGTGCTCATTTTGTTAGCAAGTGAGTAGTACACCAATCATGTTTTGACTTACAGATAGGTATAGGTACATCAAAAGCGTAAATACATGGATACTTGTGATAGGTAATGCTCAACAAGAACAAATATTTATTATTCATTGCTTCATTATATTTCTTCGTCTCTAAATGTATCACAACAGTTATACCTACCTATACAAAACGTAAAACACTAGGTCTATTGCATCCATCGTATAAAATCACAAAACATCTACTCTACTTCAGATGGAATATGGAAGTCTTGAACGAAAAAAGCTTACGAAATTAATATTGTGCTTACCTACCCCACTTATTTTCTATACAGATCTGTAAACAACACTGATGTCGGAGGCACGTCACGATATCTCGTAAATTAACACGCCGCATCAGAAATACGTATATTTTTGTGTTTTTATAAATAATTTTTGATTAAAATTAATTAATCAGCAACAATTACTTTGCAGTGGAAAAAAGAACCTTTGTTGGAGATTTATAACTACGCTGGTGCTAGTGGCACAGTGAGTGCAATGAACTAGCGACAACAATGATGATGACGACGGATGATTCGTCTTCAGCTCGTCAAGAACTAGTCATTGCTAGACAACACATTTTCCATAAGAATAAATTATTCGCACGCGATGTTGGATTTTAATAATTATTTCGTTTTCGTTTTGTTGTTTTTTGTGAATATATGTGATTGATGTCTTTTCTTCAAGGCGATCAATATCTCGCTTGAAGTGCTTCCAATGTTTTTCTTTTAAATCGACCGGCAACACAACACAAAGCGACGGTTATTCAAAAGTCGGAGAACTAAAAAGCTCGATTGTGTCTCGTGTGATGGCAGCAAACACGCCTTCGAAACCAAATAAACTCAATAAATACTCAACTCAGGTGACACTCTCATTACCTAGACCCAATATTACTTACAACACAAGACTTTGTTTGTTTAGCCTCTTTTGCTGTAGTTTAATTCAAGGTGATGTCGGGTAACGATGTCAATGATTCCAAACTGGGGTGTTAGCAGCTCAAAGGCCCTCGTTTGTGTGCCTTTAAGTTTAAAAACTTTTGTTGTCTCGTACGAGGAAAACATTTGTATCCACGAAATAGCTTTTTCAATCAGCTTCCGTTTAGCAGCTTATTGTTAGATGAAGAACCATTATCGTTCAATAAAAATTATAGACACTTATTGTTATTGCCAAAAAAAGTGAAATCCAAATTGCAAGAAATTGCTTTCGACTTCATTTATATCACATAATAATTCTATAATGGAAATAAGCTTCTCAGGTGGGTTGTTTGTGATTGATTAGTCTGCAAGCCCTGAAGACGTTTTGATTTTTTTTTTTTTTGAAGAGAAAGCCGAAATTAGACTGTCCATCTTACTTATATTAATCGCATGTCCGAAATATTATACTTTCGACACGCACAAAAGGTCGGATGTTTTATAAGAAAATAATAATATAAATCATAGAAATAGCATTTTTTGTTCGTTTATTGCGAATTTTAGTTACAAATAATGTGTTCATTAAGTTTTTTGGTATTTTATTTTTTTCTGGGAGGATTAGAAAATTGGCGCTGTAAGTGAAAGTCGAATGTGGGCAGAGGGTGAAGATAAATAATTATGGGTTGAGAAATAAATTAAACACTTCCTACTAACTTTTATTTGGTAAATGGTTTGAGGGACTTCGTCGGCCTCAGCTTTATTAAACTTAAAAATTAACTTTAGCTAAATGAACCACTATATGGGTTTTATAGATATTTCAAACTCAAAATTATTGTTGAACTTAATCTTTTTCTAAATAAAAAATCATCTTTCCTTAAGCATATTGTCATTAAACCGAAAATTGTCTTGCATTTCCCGGCACGTCAAATTAATAATAATGGTAACTTTGTAAAGCAGAAGTACCTAGTTTACGAAGGCTTGAAATGTTTTCCACATTTACATATATAGAACTTTTTTTTCTAAATCAATATGCATGAATAGAAGTAAGACACTATTTCAAAATGATTTGCTAGGTTTCCACTTGTCATTGAAAAGACGCAAATTGACAAATTTTCCAAGACAGGATGAGTTATAGTTGCTCGCTACTACTACTTTCTTTGCTTTTTGTGTTGGTAAAAGCCACCCTGTCCTGGAAAGTTTGTCAATTTGCGTCTTTTCAATGACAAGTGGAAGCCTAGCATAAGTGAGATTCTTCGTTTGGTACGATATATTGCTCAAATGTCAAAATCCAGCCTTTAAAATAAGCAGCATTTTAAATTAGTCTTATTAGTCTTAGGTGGAAGGGGTACAATTAGTGCAGTGCTTGACTGTTAACTAGGAGGTGTGTGCTTATACCCTAATAACTAAAAATTTCAAAATTTGATATCCGTTATTTGAATTCTTTGACAAAAACTGGCTTGTTGCATTGTTGAAACATTTCTAAAAATAACATAAACGCACAAGTTTAATCAAAATTTTGTGATCCATTTTCGAGAAAACTAGATAAAACCCAAATCGTTGCATAAGATAGCAATATGTTTTGGATTAATCCTTGCTAAAGACCTGCTGCATAGTTCTTAGTTTTTGAGAAAATTGAAAATAAAAAAACGAGTTTTTTGTACAGAAAAATCTGAGGTTCAAATTTTTAATTTTCGCAGCTTAAATTCATCCCGATACCTTTATAAGTTTTGCCTCTAATCTTTGCTCATTGTAAAACATAATTACTAAAATGGTTTATGCTGGGATAATTGTACTTGTTTATTTTTGCAGCATTTTAGGATTAGGCCTAGATAAACGCCAAATATTGCCAGAGAAATTCCGAAATGGAATATGAACTTCTGCCAATTTTGCTTGTAAATATACTCTAATTTTTTGTTGATCAAACGTAGGTGTTGGACCGATTCGAAGGTTTATGTAGTTACATTTTGCATGTATGTACTATGTATGTATGTATGAATGGAGGTTTTCGGTGCATATAATTTCAATTCTTTAAAAATTCGAGTTTTAAAAATTCTTTGCCTTATAAAAGAAATTACTAATTTAAGATAAAAACTGTAGGTACATTCATTTAAAGTTAAATTAATCGGGATAAAAAAAAACTATATATCTTTTTGTATCATCATACTATCAAGTTAAGTTACAGTAACATATCTTAAAAATAGCTGTGCAGACCGTAAACACGCATGCAATATTGTGAAACTAAAACTAAATCACTCTTATTGGTTTATTGGTCGTAAACTTTATTTACTTGTTGGTTTATTCAGCTTTCGATTTTTGTTCAATCTAAGCATGTTAATACCTACTTATACAATCTCATAAAGAGATGCTAGAAAATTAAATCCTTATCAAGGTCATTCTCTATAGCACCGATGTTCGTGCCTTAAACAAATATCTTGCTCCAATTCATTTTTTATTGCCACACACTCTTCTCGTTCTGCCTCGAGATAAAAAAGTGAACAAAAAAAAAAAAAAAAAATAGTATCTTGCAACTTCTTAAATGGACGAGACAGACTCTCTTGCGTATTAGTTGTTAATCGATTTCTAGTTATCATGCCCCAGCTGGTATCTGTCCATATAATATAAAAAGATAAAATAATACTTGCAACATACTGAATCTAAAGGCCACCTCCATCTAATCGCATCTAATGAGTCATTAATTTAATTTGCGTGCATAACCTAGCTTCACATCAAACACCAATTGTGAATGATATCTTTCTGCGGGTCAAAGATTTACCTCTCTCTATAATCCGCAGAACCCGCATTCTTATTTTGAACTTATTGATCTTCCTCTAAAGAGGATGAAAAGTTGTATACACAAGTTTAGGCACTGGCATGATGGTGGTTAGTTGTTGAAACTCTTGAATTACAGTGACGCAAACGGGCCGGCATATCAAAATATGTCTTAGTAACCCACTTCTATATTAATAGCATGTTTAATTTTTTGTATCTTCCAGATACTTACTAAGTTTAAGAGATACACATAACACACTAAGATTCAAAGATACACAATTAAAATTGAGTTTTACTTTCTACGTCAGCCAGAAGAATAGCAGATTCAAATTCCAGTTCCGAGAGTAGGTAAACAACCCTAGTTAATATGGAGTCAATCACTTTCGTGTGAGTATTTGATTAGGAGGCACATTGGCCCCTTTGGACGATCTCCGTGCCTTCATTCTGCTGCAATGCTATGTGGGGTAACCGCGAAAACAATCTTCTGTATGTGGTTTGATCATTTCGTCATGATCTCTGTTTGAGCCGCAAAAAACAATTTTAAAAAAAAACAATACCACATATCACAGAAACAAAAAAAAAAAAAAAAAAAACAAAAACGAGAAAACACGCTTCTAGTTTTATTTTTAATCATTTTTTCAAAGTAGTACAGTAATGTGCTAAAAGAGGCCCGCACTCGAGCTATTAATGAAATTGTAAACAGCTAGAAAAGATGAAAATAAACGGTTTTTTGCGGTTTAAGAAGCTTCGCTGAAAGATAGACGTAGTGTTCCAGTCGAATGGAGTCATATACCTATACTCTCAGCTCGGTAGTGTTTTAGCTGGTGGTGATTTGGAGTTGGAGGTTTTCAGATGCTAATTTTCATTCAGAGGCTCTCTTTGGTGTTTGTATGAATAAAGCAAAGTTATGGCACGTTTCCGGTAATGATGAAAGTAGTGACATAATTCAGTTTTTCTTCTATTGCTGTTGCAGTTGTGTTGACGAGACGTGGTGCATTATGACAGGAGGTGTGCTTAGATTTCAGAAAAGATGGGAAACTATAAGCTATTAGAGGAGATCGTAGATGAAAGGTGATGTTATTTTAACTTCACACGACGCGAATACAACTGGAGTATTGAGTTATTCGTGCAACAGACAATGTCATCAAGATAGTTACTCTAGGGTTAATATGGAACGTTACTTCATTAAAGTTTATAGGTAGGTACTGTTACAAAACTAAGTTGGAAATTTGTATTCATTTGAATTCTTCATATTTGGTTGTTTGAAACTATTGAACTTTTTAATTAAAATAGCTTATAAGTTATAAGACTTAATTTAATGTGGATAAAAGTACCTTTAAGTTACCGAATACTTTTCAGAAAAAGTGCTGTAAAAGTCCCAAGTTTTATGTAAAGTGTAAAATAAGACTTTGAATTTTAGCAATTCCATATCTATTCTTATGGTAATTAGATTCCTTTAGGAGGCGATGTTATATGTGGGAAAACAAAACAAAACTGATCTGCGTTGGTGCCACTTTAGGAGATGAAAGTTGACCCCATCAAATATACAAAGTTGTTGTACTTATTTAGATCGGTTGTTTCGTAAACATTCCCGACATCCATACCCCAAGAGCCCTTGTCTTGGATTAACGAGAGTTTTTCCGCGGTTAAGAATTTACCCTGGTGATGCCCAATCTCTTATGAAACCGCTTGAATACAAAGAATGGGTTCGCTTCCCAGCCTCGTCCACCTAAAAACTAAAAAGATTTTTTCAGGGCTACTGCCTCTTGCGAGGAATTGACAAATCCTCCAAGAGTATCACTTGTCACGAATAAGTGCTTCTCGTCTAGCCGTTCGGATTCGGCATAAAATTGTAGGTCCCTTCGATTCCTGTCGAAAGGCGCACACAGGAATGGTTGCGAGTTGTTAGTCACTAGGCCCTGGTTCTTTATAAGCCGTTGTGCCACCCGATTTATTTTATTTTATTGAATATAAAGAAGACAATCTGCCGATCAGTCGATGTACATGTTGCTGATCCAATAGCTCGCTACAGAGATATGAGGTCCTTGGTTGACCCATTAAGTGTTTGAGTGTTAACTCCTTAAAATGTACCATTTCCACCATAAGCATACCAGTCTTACTGGTATTGCCTACGTGTGGGCAATTTTGAACTGTCTTATGCCTCTGGGTGACATTGGAGATCTGGGACTCAAATAAATTAATATAAATTGATATTCGTTGTACACATTCATACTTGATGTTTTTTTTTTTGAATTCAATTCAATTTCGTTGACAAACATTGCCTTCATATACAGCCTCAATGAAGATATCATTCATAAATATCCCTTTTCAATTGAACGAATTCAATGAAATTCTTCAGAGACAACTCCCCCGGGTGTCTGATGCTAGATTATGCCCCTTTTGAAAACATATCTGATTGCTTCGCTGTATCGAGATCGAGGTCTCAACGACACTGACCACAATATCCACGAACAACTTTCAATTGAATTCATTAATAAATCATTTCACCTGATTTATTTGCCAGTCTAGTTATTTTTTGCAGATTTTTTTTGCTTCTTTTTCTTTTTTTTTATCCCACAATCCAACTTCCTTTCGATACCGATAAGAGGAATGTGCCACGGACAGACAGTAGCCTTTTTACTTTAAGCCTTCAAGACCGGTAGATAGACAGATATATTCATTTGGTCAGAGGAGTGTAGTTTTGAAAAGAAAACAAAAAATGAAAACATGGCAATTGTCGCCTAGGAGTCTCTTGTTGCTACCGTTGCCACATCTGCTCTGGTTGCATGACAATTCTTCTCACCTTGTGCGAAACGTTTCATTTTTTCTCAAGTGTCCGTTCGAGTTTATCTGCAGAAATCACATATAAATTGAATTAAAAAGCAAAAAATAAAAATAAAGAAAAACATCATCTTAATTAATTCGAACGGGAAAATAATTCACAATCGAAAACGAATTGTGATTTCTAATTAAGTGCAATAAACAAACTAGTATCTATAGAAATAATAGAGGGAACATCAAACGAATTGATAAAGTAATTTTCAATTTCCTTTTGTTGGCATTGCCAGTACTTGCCACTTCTTGTTTGCAATTTACCTTTAGTCTAAGCCGACACAAGCAGTAGTTGTTTTTAGAAATTTCTTTGGTACCAAAATTATTCACAAAGTGCTCTGGACGGAAACATGTGAGAGTGTTGATTAAAATCACTTTTTCTGTCGACTTTTATTTACACCTTCATGTCACCCCATTATTGATATCGTGATTTGATTGAATGGCTTAAATGTATTTGATTTTGTTTAGGAATTCTCCACACCTAAGAAGAAACATTGTTTAAAATTGTACATATAGGCTCACTTGTACGAAATTGTTAAGATCGAAAACTTCTATAGACGGTGTTCACATTGGACTGACTCCTCCGAATTTACAAAAGAGAACGTCATTTTTTTTAATCTACTACGTTTCTACCTTTTTTAACTTTGAAGTGAGAGTGGGATAAATTTCAGAGAAGTCAAAAATAGTCGGAAGAGTCAGTGCAATGTGAACACCGTCATTATGTAAGTATGTAACACACTATATTAATGAGCTTATGTCAGTTCAACATCATAGAAAATAAAAGGTATCATATCCTTTTTGTAGAAGAAGGTGAACTGTGTTCTGTATAAAGTCAAATAAAACTTTGTCTACACTTAAGTTTCTAACTTGATTGAAAATGTAAAATTAAGCTTTGCATAAAATTAGCATATACCACTATTTATGTGAACGATGACGTTGGTCGGTACATGCATATTATTATGAGTAATACTACACAACTTTTACATGAAAAAAAATGTGAACAACCCTTTGGCCTTTATTTTATAAGCCACGTGTGAAGACTAACAAATGAAGGTGAAATAATAATTATAGGCTAGGATAAAATAGGCACTATTTCCGGAATATTTGCAAGCGACCTATTACAAACTTTATCTGAATCTAGAGAAACATTATATTAGGTAGATACTCGTTTAGTGTGGCAGACCAGGGATGAAAAAGCGTATTTCGGTAATGTATCGAATGTTAAAAAAAAGTGTATCGAATTGTACTTTTTGATTTTTTTTTCAACAAATCAATGTTTATGAAGTGTAATAAGCAATCAAGTGCATGTTTTAAAATAAAAAAAAAAAAAAAAACATACCGGTGGGCTTGGAGTGGCAAACAGCTAGGTACCAGGATTGCCAGATTACGCGATATATCGCGAAACGCGCGATTTTTTTAAAAGTTCGCGAGCCAAAATTTCATTTTGCGATATCTCATATTTTTCGATATGTTTGCGGTATTTTTTCCCCGTACAATAAAACGAAATTTCAACTTCAAGAAAAAAAACTTATCTTATTTAGAACACAACCATTGCACTTTGGAAAAGTGAACTTGCTTTAAGTGCTCTTTCATTACCAGCAAGCAGTGCCATTGTTGAAAGAGCGTTTTCCTACATGAATGTAATCAAAAGGTACTCACTTATGTTGTCAAGTAACATTTAAAAAAAAAAACATTTAGGTATGTGATATAATAAATAAATTTTAAATAAATTATAATGGGGGAGGGTCAAATTCAAATTTTTTTCTAAAAATGCAATAAAATGAACGAAATTAAATTTTGTAGCCGTTCTAAGATTAAAGTACAATTCTTAGATCCACTAATGAGGATTATGATTCTTTCCCATTTAAAAAAAATCTGCTGGTACTTCGAAACTTTTTGTAATAATTAAAATACCTAAAATGTCTTAAATCCAATTCCGTTGCTGCAATACTACCTATTTATCTGTTATTTTCTACTAAAATAATAAAAAAACAAAAAGAATTAATCAGCCTTATTCTGCTATTCATCGGGGGGAATTTTCTCTTGATACTAGTCGGCTCTTCATTCACCCGGGGCTTAGACAAGCGAGTAGAACAAGTAGCATTTGTATCATAGTGTTAGTTTTATGGATGTATGTGTGACTAGTAGCTCTCTGCGCGTTTTGTCAACTAATATGATTTTTTAAAACTATTTCATACAGAAAAATATACAAATTATGGAAACTATGGCAACAAAACAAATAAATGAAAACAATACACTACACTAGCAGGATAACTGGCAGGCTACTCGCAGGCAAAAATATTATACTATTTGCCCTGCTAGTCGACTCTCTCGTGTTCAGATACACTAACACACATATACGCTACTAGTTCTACTGTCTTATCTAAACCCCGGGTCAAGTGAATTTGGATTTACGTCGGCAATGTCGGTAATACGGTGTGGTATTCTCTTATTAACGTGAACGGACTCTTTCTATACAATTCGGATCCGTATATAAAACGTTGCGGGTTTTCAATTGTTGGTTGTGTATCTGCTTCGTGCTTGGGAAAATGTGAGTAGAAACCAATTTTTAGTTTAACTTAGAATATTTGTTTTATTTGGAAGTGGGAAAAAAGTCCGAAACTGTCCATATTTGTTTTTATTTCTTTTTTAATAAAAAAATCAACCAAAACAATTTATTGAAACTTCTTAAGATTTTCACATGCACAGGGAGCAGCTGTTTGAGTGAATGTCAATTCGGCTTGGGATAATGTAGTTCACCCGACGGATAGCAGAATGGAAATACAGAGCGTAAGGGAATCGAATTGGTGAATCGGATCTATGGTTCACGGGAATAGAAGAATAGGGCGGTATGTTTGATTTCTAGTTTTCTAAAAAACATATTTTGTTGAAGTTATTAGCTGTTAAGGCAGGTCAAAAGTGTACTGAATTTTATAAAAGTGTATTTGTGTACTTTAACAATGTCAAGTGTATCGAAAAAAGTACAATTGTATCGAGTTTTGCAACCGTGTGGCAGACTCAGAAACCCTTGAACGAAATAATTATTTATGTAGGATGACGAGTATTCTGTTATGATGATTTGAGGGCCTGATAATCAAATCTTTTAGAATATCTATTCTTGGATTAAGTTTTTGTTAAATAGTGATAAGTGATAAATGGAATGTTAGTTTTAAGAATTTATCACAAACGATCGTTTCTATTTGTAAGATTTTACGAATGTGCTTGCACCTGATTTTATTTTTATTCGAAAATATATTTGGGGTTGATTCACAATTTGTTAATAATAATTGTTAATTTGTTAAAACTATCGTTAATTCAAAATATGCAATTATGCATTACAGGCTTCGAATTTAATGGGGCTTATTAACCAAAATCGTCAGACCAGCGAATTCGATGATTAATAACAACGAATTCTTTGGATTTCATGATTAACATTTTGGACAACATCCTTATATGTTACTACATGACTCTGAAATATGTAAATTCTGAAATTCACCGGTAAAACTTAGTAGTTTTTAGCGGAATTTATAAAATTCCAAAATAGCTTGTTTTAATAATTTATCCTGGACCTTTTCAACAGTTTTTTTTAAACAATTCGTTAACTCCCATTTTGAATCCTCTGTTCTTTCAGTAACCATACAGGCATTAATATCTATAGTTTTCTTGAACATCAGTTTCTTGAGTAACCCACTTACCAAATTTATGGTGGTAAAAATCCAGAATGAATTATGATAATTTTCGGATTTTAACCAATTTATTTTCCTGAAAAATGTAAGTTTTAAGGATGAATTCTTGAGAGGGAAACTTTAAATTCGTCAAGAATTTAGATTTGTATTTGACTGAGATTTACAGTAGAGATAGATTGAGAAGACGAAAACAACGGTCGCTAAATTCTGTTTGTACTTTTGCTGGGCTACAGACTCAAGTTCTTAGTTGATTTTCTTTAGCCCTGCTTTTATAGTTGTTCAGCTATTCTTATAGTATATTTTTGTAAAATAAAACTTACATTTTTCAGGAAAATAAATTGGTAAAAATCCAGAATGAATTATGATAATTTTCGGATTTTAACCAATTTATTTTCCTGAAAAATGTAAGTTTTAAGGATGAATTCTTGAGAGGGAAACTTTAAATTCGTCAAGAATTTAGATTTGTATTTGACTGAGATTTACAGTAGAGATAGATTGAGAAGACGAAAACAACGGTCGCTAAATTCTGTTTGTACTTTTGCTGGGCTACAGACTCAAGTTCTTAGTTGATTTTCTTTAGCCCTGCTTTTATAGTTGTTCAGCTATTCTTATAGTATATTTTTGTAAAATAAAATAAGTCTAAAATTTAATTTACAATCGCACTTTTAGAAAATCAAAAAAAAAAAAACCGTTCTGAAATTTACCACACATAGTTATAAATGAAATCAAAACAAAACATTTTTAACAAACCCATGATATATTTTTTGTTCATATTTAATTTTGTTCTCTAAACATAATTTCTTCAAACCGGGTTATTTGTTTAAGCAATCGTTTTACAAAAAAACCTAATGGCAACTCTTATACAAAAATTACCAAACTTTGGAGATATCTTCTAATAATTTATAAATAAATTTGCTTTTACATGTCCACTTCTCTAGGCCTCTTGTGTTATTTAAATTTGTGTGTTATTTAAATTAATAAATTTATAAATAGATTTACCCGTTGAATTTTGATTGACACACAAAAACTCAAAGAAGTTGATTTATTGAAAAAAAAAACAATAATTGTTTTTAACAAAGGAACATGATAATTCAAGCGATACATTTTTAATTTCCACTGTCTCCTTAACTTTGTATTGTGTGAAATGAATTTGACAAGACAGGTGGTCAGGTTATTTTAAAATATTAAAAATCAAATAATTAGCGGGGGTTGTTGAAATAAGACCAAAGTTTTTTTTTCAGTGTTTCGGTTCAATAATCACATTGTATTCAAAATGGAGATTCGGATCTGGGTCAAAAATTCTAATAATTCTATGCCCTACAACAAAATAGTTCTGAGAACGTAAAATAATCATTATTTTTGGGACGAATCAAATCTACCGAAATGCCTCACATGTTCAGTTTGAAGAAAATCGACTTAGCTATTTAGGCTGAGCAGAAAACAGAATTCCGGCAAACATTTGATATTCTGCTCTATCATGCATAACTTTTCATATAGACCCTTCCCATTAAAAGTTAAAAATGTGCATTTATAGTTATTGCTCTAAGAGCCTGAAATCATTAGATTTACTACTTTTTTACGACCTGATAAACTCGGTCAAATTCTTTCTATGAAAATATTTTGACCAATAAAAAATATTCTTTCCCATAAACAATATCTGCTGTTGCATGTGTTAGTATATGCATGCATATACATATGTACGTATATATGTATAACACAAAATATAAAATTTATTTTTTTAAAGCTTGTTTATTTGTCTAGTAAAATAAATTTTTATTTTACATCTTCAGAAACATTCAAATGACGCACATATTTAAGGTATGTCTTAATAACAGCAAATGTCATCACTACTAAACCAAAAAAATGTCAATCATTAACACATTTTTTTTTTTTACTACGCAATTTTGTCAAATTCATCATCCACTTAAGCTTTAAATCATGGAAACCTCTTCTTAAACTTTTGCGCTTATAAACATTTTTTCCCAATATAATGTTCATAAATCTTTTCAAAAGTGCAAAAATATAAATTTCTCTATCTTATTCTTAGTTCTCTAAATTCATCTTCAAATTAATTTCACCTCACAAACTGTCCAAAAAAATAATATATGTTCATCTATTTCCACTCAACTCATAATCAAAAGAATGTCTGGCGTCAGGCTAAAACAAAAATCTGCCAAAGATTACACACTCATGCATATTAAAAAAAAAAAAAACAACAAAAACATCAAAATTGCGCAACTTGTAAAAATAAACGAAAAAATCCCAGAACACAACATTTTCAAAACTAATATAAGATTCCATTCTTTGCATCTTAATAGTCAATAGCCTTTTAGAAGAGCCTAACGAATTTACCATCAATTATACACAAACCTCATAACAACTGTGTCGGAAAAGATGTCTTTATTAATTTTGATCCAGATCCGTTTCCATTACAAATTTTACGACCTTAACGCCAGCACCAATTCCGATATTTAAAAACCGCGCGTTCCAAATTGCTTAATGGCTTACCATTCACTCTTGCACTTAATAGAAATCGGCTGCCGCTGCAATGCTCCCCGGGCCTGGGATTCGGTGGCGATGACGAGGCCGCCAACTAAGAACCACTTCATAGTCTCGAACTATCATAAAATGTTAACAAATAAATCATCGTTGCACCGATTTACAAATCTCTTCTAGCTGCAACCATGTCACCAATAAATTAAGATTCTCCCCAGAATCCGAGAATAGAACTTGCAACTTATTAGCCATGTATTTGGAATGCCGATGCCGCGCGAGTTCCTTCAACCACCCACAGTCTCACACATATGCCATTGCCATCATCGGAATCAGAAGCAGAATAAGAAGCTGAAGATGTACCCCAATTAATATTGTACCTCTAGGTATTTCATTGCCCTTCTATCTATTTGAAAATATTTTTAGACGATGGTGTCAAGCTCCGGATGTAGCAGCAACAATTCCGAACCACCGAACAAAGTATCCACTTCAACACAAACATAATATCGTATAGAAACGAAAAAGAATATTTTTTTAAGAATAAGGCCAAAATGTCAAGCGACTTATTTTAGATTGTGTGCCTCTTCGGTGAGTTCGTTTTCTGGGGTTGACACTAATAAGCGGGTGCATAACAAAACGTTTTGTTTGTTTGTTTTGTTGCTTTTTAGGTCATTTGGCACTTAAGCCCTTTTGAGATGACAAAATTAATTTAGATAGGTACAAAAATATGCCTCATTTAAGATGTGGGCTCTTAAGGAAGTCCATCCAAATATTGTTTCCCATCGATTTAAATGCACTGTGTGGTGCTTTGTGTTGTTGTAAATGAATGCAACCTGCTATTTCACAATACCTTCAATTTCTTTAATTTATTGTTGACACACATGCAATAACTGCTGCAGCAAGAAGACTGATTTATTGAGCAAACTTAGACCTCTGAGTTTTTTTTTTTTGTTTTTGCTTTATACGACTTTTTGTATCTTTGTGAATCTGAATCTTTGTAAAAAAGAACCTCTTGTAAGAAGTAGTTGAAGTTGAGTTTTGAAACTGAATGCGAGTGTGCTATTCACTGAGTCTAATTAGATGTGAATTTTTTAAATTATCGTTTTGGAATATCTCTCCCAAGAGCCTAAGATTTATGAGACAAACTTAAAGCTGAGCTTTTGTTGTTTCAAATAGAATTTCATGGGAAAATGGCTTTTGGCGTGCACAAGTCGTGATGGATAATGTCATTGGTTTTTGAAGAAAAAAAGAACAGGGCAGGATTTGTAATGGTGCAAGTTATGGAAAACTGAGCTGTAATACGCATAAGGCATAGTTGCCTTAGAGTAGCAGGTGACAATTATAGATCATCTATTCATGCCCTCGTGTGCGAGTAGATGACATTTACTAGCGAAATACTCAGAGAAAGTATTAGTCAAAATTGACCAGAAGTTAACTAGGTAGCTATATTCCAGAACGGTTGATCACGATAAATATTGAATGCCGAGTTAAAAGAAGATTAAATGTATAAAATTACTTTTTTATTCAAATACAATTTTAGAACATTAGCACGACTTTTTTTTTTTTAATGAACAGGCAAATCGCTAATTTTACTCACGAACAGGTAAGAAATTGCTAAGACAACTATATGAAATGTTTAGTCAAATAGTTTGTTCGTACAGTTAAATTGAAATCTACAAGGGACATAGATTTATATTGGCACGATCTCGGTAATAATTATTTAATTCTGCAGCCATTTCAAAATTTGGGACAGATATTTGTTTGAAAAAATTGTTGAAACAACTTGGAACCTTCCTTATAAAACTAAAATTTCATCTCAAAATAGTTCCATCTGTATTTAACCATGAATATCAAATAACTTTTTGAAATAGTTTAAGTTTCTGATGGTTTGCAAATTTATATGGGAAATCGCACCTTGTTAATTTAACAAGATGCGCTTAGTATTTACGTAATGTTTTTCTTTTTTGCGCATTTTTGCGCTCCATTTAAAAGCATATGTTTTGTTTGCGTTATGAGTTTTAATTTTTTTCCTTTGAGCTATACTTTGGAACCTCAAAGAATTTCATTCTCAGCCCGGGGAAAAAAACACATTTTAGAACTTAAGTACGATACGAACAACTTAAGTTAAAGGTTACATCAATCACAGCGCTGTTATCCTTTTTTCCGCAAATTCCTTCAAAATATTCACCCGTTTTCAGACTGTCGATCAACAGTGAAAAATGAAAAAAAAATTCTTGCTTGTTAATTTAACATTCTTTCTAAAATATTGGTTAAGTTTCATCTCAAATTGTTCGTCACTGTGTCTAGATAATTCAATTTGCAAAAATAATAATTCTTCCAAATTCTATATCGTCTTGGGCCATTTTAATTATATCTATATACGGCCCGTTGCTCTAGGCATTCTAAACTGTAATAGAATTGTGAATAAAGTTTCTAGAAGGCTGTCACGAAAATGTTTTTTTTGGTAAGAAAAATAAAATTCCTTGAATATTTCCCTCCCAGAGACAGCTAAGACTTAAAAGCACGTTTGGCCAGAGGCCATTTAGGTATACTTTATATGACTTGCTTTTTCATTAGAAGTCTTTAAATATATTATGCTCTTATAACTGCAGCAAACTTGAATCGAAACCATTAAAACCGTCTCAAGAAGGAACTTTAAAGTCAAAAGCAACAAATCAATTATAAATTCTTGATAAAAGCCTTTAAGGACTTTCCAAAAGACTAAATCAAAATATCATAACCTAATTGTGCAAGGCAAGGCACATCACTATAATATAAACGTCACCTTCACCTACAATTAGGTCAGAGTTTCGATTGAATCCCTTAGTATGTACGGAATGGTATGCTCCTTTCATGTCATTATGTGGAAATTTGGGAAGTAAATTTTATAGGTGCATATCCATATACCTACCTGTGCATCAACATCCTGGTGCAAAGTTATGAAACCAGAAACCAAGCTGTGTGTTGTGTGTGGCTGTAGTTAATGCAGTTGTTGTAATATCCCCTTAGTATAATAATCCATAATATTGATCGATGGATGACTTCAATTAACCTAAATTCCTTGAAAATGTTCCTCGATCTGATAGTAAAGCAAGGAAAAAAGGCTTCAACCAACACCAACGACGATGGCTTTATAAAAATATTTTCTTATTTTGTTTTCAATAAAAGGAACCTAACCTAACCAAGCGAGCAATTCACGGGAATTGATGCCATTCGCAAAGTTGCTGCATTTCATCTATGGAATACGTCAAAAAAGAGGTGCATTCGCTTATTAAAATTCGACTTCTTTTTATATTTTCTTTTAATTCAAGATGTATAGACCACCTCTCAAAATATAGGTTGCAGTTATATAAGAGTAGGGGAAAGGTTGGAACAGTGAGACACTTTTTTTTTTGCAAACGGTTATAATTCCGAATTCTTTTGAGCTATGTTAATTAATTTTTGATAGTATCTTAGAACATATTTCCCCTACATTTTGCCATAAAAATTTCATTGTAAAAATTAAAAACAACTTTCCCATGAATAAAATTGTTGTAGAAGGTCAAAGTGTCTCACTGTTCGGCGGGGGTTCGAAGACTGAGACAGCGTAGGGTGCACAGTGGGACAGAAAAATATTTTTAATAAAAACTCGTCTTAAGCAATTTCTTACCAAAAAATACATGAATTATATTTGTTTAAAATACTATTTATTAATTTATAGGAACAAAAGGAACAAAAAACATATCAAAGTAGATATAAGATAAAAAAAACTAACTATAATCACATTTCAGTTCACATTATTCTTTAAATAAGTTTTTAATAAATCAAATAAATTCATACTTTTCATCTGTTTCTTGTTTTTAATTTTGTTGCAATACAAATACAAATAAATAAAAATCATTTTTATGTTGAATAAACGAAGCAAAGATAAGGTAAGACATGTCTCACTGTTCGACCTTTGAATCTGTCTCGCTGTTTAATTTTTATCATTTTCAAGAAAAACTTTTGTGCATAAAAAACTGCAAAGAATACCGTAGATTTTTGTTTGGATATAGAAAAACAACATAATAATAAGCCAATAAAAAAAAAGTGCCTCACTTAAATAAATATTTGAAAATGCTACACAAATTTTAAAAACACGAAAAAAAAATACTTTTTTTCGCACTTTACTCACTGAGAGCGAACGCTCATCTGGGTGTTGTTCAGGACAGAAATAAAAGTTGCGGAATTGAAAAGAAACGTTATTGTTTGCACCGAAATGTCTGTGCATGTTTCTGGGAAACTAAAAATTGAAATGTCTCACTGTTCGGACTGTCTCACTGTTCCAACCTTTCCTCTACTTTTATGTATGTGTTGCCTAAAAAATGAGGATTAGGTAAGTGTAGGCAGGTATCCATAGAACGATGAAATGACCCCAGTTGTGAATAGTATAGCTTTTCATTAAAGTTGGTTACATAATTTGACTTGACCAAACATTTTCCTTCTGTCTTTTTGGTTGAGTTAATGAAAAACAAACAAAAAAGTTTCTGAAATGAAAGATAAGACAATATATAGAAATAGAACCCTTGAGAGAATATCCCCGATGATGGCTTTTTATCTTTTTTTCAATTCAATCTACTATTTAAACAAATACATAAGTAAGTATTCTGTTAAGCAAGCAGATTACAAAAAGAATTACGAATAAGGAATAGAAAGGGCGTTTGTTTTAAAATTATAATAATTGAATTTTGTTCTTTCTTGGTTGGAATTTAATTTGTTTGGTATTGGAAAGGGTCAGTAGTTTTATAATGAAGCTGCTGGCCGAACTTTAGTCTGCAATGATGGGCTCCTAACCTTTAGCACCTCATATATGGGATATTCGCAAAAAAAGTATACCATCTAAAAGGTCAGTAAGTGGTCAAAAAAGGTCAACTAGTTTCAGAAATTGGTCAGCCATAGATAATTTTTAATCAAGGGTTACATTTTTTTCAAGGTCACCAACTATTTTTGGCACCTCATTTGTGGGATATTCGCACAAGCAGTATACCATTTGAAAGGCCAACGACTCGTGATAAAAGGTCAGCTTATTTCAGTAATTGGTCAGCCATAGGTTATTTTATATGAATTTTTGAAGTTTTTTGTTTTTCAAGGCCGTATAAGACTTTTAGCACCTCATTTGTGGGATATTCGCACAAGCAGTATACCATTTGAAAGGCCAACGACTCGTGATAAAAGGTCAGCTAATTTCAGTAATTGGTCAGCCATAGGCTTTTTCAATGAAGACTCTTATACTGTAACCTTGAAACAATCTTTCAAAATTCATTTAAAAAAACGTATGGCTGACCAATTTCTGAAACATGTTGACCTTTTATGAGGATTTAATTACCTTTCAAATGGTATCTTTTTTTCCGCAAATTTTCTATGGCTGACCAATTTCCAAAACTAGTTGACCTTTTTTGACCACTTACTGACCTTTAAGATGGCATACTTTTTTTTGCGAATATCCCATATATGAGGTGCTAAAGGTTAGGAGCCGCAATGATTTTGTTTTTGGGAATTTGCATAAACATATAAGGTTGGAAAAGAAAGCTAAATTTGTCAGTTTTTTATGGTAAACATTTTGCAATGGCAATGGCACAGTGGATATAGTGTTTGGCTGCTTACCTGGACGTGTGGGTTCGAGCCCCAGTCTAGGTAGCATTCTTTTCTATATTCACCAATTTCAACTGCATGCCACCCCTGGAATTTCATGAGATAATAAACATCTAATTCTCAATCCACTGAGCCAACAAAAATATTTCCTTTGCTTCTATTCCTTCTAACTTGTGCCGTGCATTGTATTTTAAAGACATGAGGTCTTACAGGCACATAGTTAAAATAAAAAAAAAGAATTCATTATTGCGTGTCATTTATATTTTTTATGAACAAATTATGGGGGATATTCATAGTTAGTTACGAGTAAACTGCGGATTTATTAAACTGCAGTTTAAATGACAAATTTGCCGTAATGAATACAGCTTTTGTTTTATTAAAAAAAACGTTGTATTAATATATTTGAAAGATTACTAATTTGTTAGCTACAAAAAATAGAATCAACATTCGTAAATAAAATTAAACCTAGGTTTAACATGGAAAAAATGACTATGAATAAATACTTTTAACACCAAACTAATTTCCTTCATAAACATTAGCTGAACACGCCTAATATATGACAGCTCGTGCAAGAAATTTACAAACAGGGATTAGGTATACGATACTTAAATGATAAAATATCCATTTGGTGATTTTGGCTTTAATAAAATGTTAAGAGCTAGAACTATCTAGAATTAAAATTCATTCAAAAGAATAAAATAAAATTTTTAATTGGGTTAAACGATTACAAAATTCGTATAAAGCAGAGATTTTAACATTTTCATAAAAAATAAAAAAAAATATATTGTTACAGAACTAAAAACTGTATGAATTCCATCATCACTTTTTGGAATAAAATCATTGATTAATGATTAGTACCTACATACAAAAATTGTGCCGTATTAAGTTTACATTCATCTTAATATTTCACATTGAAGATAGTTTAACTTTTTTTTATTTAAGTTGTGTATTTCTTTCTCTCAGAAATTTAAAGGATTCAATCAATGGTACTGATTCTTCATAAATTTACATCACGTTCTGCCCCCGCATTTTGACTTAACTTTCCTTTTCTTTAGTAAATATGTTCAATCAAGCAATCATCACCCAAGAAGACTTTTTTCATGTTATAAAGGTGATGTATACTGAATACCAATACCATGTTTATTCAGTATGCAGCAATACAATTATTATGTACTGTGTAACGGTTTGACTAACCTCCCATTAGACGTTCACTATCGTGCTTTAAATATTTACTTATATATAAATCCATTAAACTTGCAAAAACTATGTATTGTCTACCGATTTTAAGATCATTTTCATTGAAAATTATTTAGGTAATTGCAAAAAAAAACCGGGTACTTATGAACAAAGATGTTTCAGAATCAAATTAATAAGTATGAATGTAAAGTATCATAATGGGAGAAAGTCTTAAAAAGTTGAATTTTGTATGAAAATTCCATCTCACAATAAAACTACATATTGTTTATATATGTATGCTAAAATTCGTACTACAAAATAAATGATGTGATCATATTGTAGTAGCCCGTAACGTAATGGTTAGTGCGATGGACTGTCATCCTGGATGTCTGGGGTTACTTCCCAGCCTCGTCCACCTAAAAAACTAAAAAAAGTTTTTTTTTTAGCGCTACTGTCTCTTGCGACAAATTGACAAATCCTCCAAGAGTATCACTTGTTATAATTAAGTGCTTCTCGTCTAGCCATTCGGAGTCGGCATTAAATTTTAGATCCCTTCCATTCCTGTCTGCACTCGCACACAGGAATGGTTGCAAGTTGTTAGTCCCTAGGCCCTGGTTCTTCACGAGCCGTTGCGCCCCCCAATTTATTTATTTATAGATCATATTGAGAACTTATCAAGATGTTACACGTTTGAAACTCATAAGTCATAATCATTAAGCGTTTAATAGTTTTATGCAAACAAATATATGACATTTTATTGGGTGTTTAAATAAAACATTGCCATTTTTTGTTTGTATAAAATCGGATGATCTACAATTTTTTTGTGAATAACTTTTATATACAATTTAGCCCCATTCTGTTTACTCTCCATTTAATTTAAAACAAATTTTAATTAGGACTGTAAATTATATTAAGAGTAAATAAATTGGGGCTTACAGTTCATATTTTTATATTGAACTTGAATGCATTTATATACACGAATGAGCATGAGCAATTAAATTTTGAAACCGTTTTTTTTTTTGATTTTAAAATAACGATTATTTGTGTGAAAAATCTTCTATTAGGTTTTATTGAGAACGGCCCTCTGCTGTACATTTTTCCTGGGCTATAAATACAAATTTTCTGTTTAAGTTTTGATTAAAAAAAGTGCTCATACGGCACAGTGACCCAACTTTAAATGCATTATGTGTTTGTTTTATGCTACTGAAAATCATTTTTGCATTGAATTTCTCATAACGTTTACAAAAATCTTTAATCTTGCTATAATATTTAACCTTGCAATCAATAGTTTATTAATTAAGAGCATTTTAATTACCCCTACGACTTATGTACTCCTCTCTTAATATTAACTTCTATTCTTAACAATTAACTAAAAGTTTTAAGAATTCCGTTTTCAAAGTAAGATAGGATATGCTTATCGTAACGAAGATTTAAAGAGGTTAATTTTACAATCCATCAGAAATAATTTGGCTAAGATATTACATCTAGAATTATGTAAGCTCCTTAAATCTTGTTTGTAGCATCGTTTACTTAGAAAATAAATAAAGTTTGTCAGTAGTGATTCTATAAGAATATCTGTTTTTCAGAAGGTATTGCTTGCTGAAATAAAAACTCCAATAAATCCATCTCATCCCATCATTTTCTTGTCGTAATTCAATCTATTTGTCTGCTTATATTTGAATTAAATCACATCCAATCTCTGTAACAGAGTAAAAGAGAGAGGGAGAGAGAAGTAATATCAGCCAAAAACGGAAGCCTTTCAAGTATGCAAATTTACTATATAACCACATTACATCAAACTCTATTCAGTCAAAAGAACACAAAGGCAGGCCAATTTCGTCCCAATTGATGATATCATTTCCTGCGTAGGTAACACGAATAGACGCCATCATCTAATTGCGTCCCAATATACCAAAGCAGCAGCAGTATAAAAGCAGAAGCAATACCGAACAGCGACAAAGTAATTAATTTCCCACCTATCATCCTCATAATCATACATATTCCATAGAATCTGAATTCAAATCCAAATACGAATCCGAATCCATCAATTGATTGAGATTCAAACAGCAATCAAAGTCGATGCTAATCGAAAATGAAATACGAAAACCTAGAGCATAGTAGGTACCCACCTACCGGTACCGATGTAGCTGGAGTGATGAATTTTTCAACAACCTTTTCCAAATTCAATTATGCAATTTGACTGTAGGTACCTTGTGTGTGCATGTGCATTCGATTTACATTCAGATAGCATTTGGCTTGAATTGCCGCAGTATAGTGACACTCACAAGCAGTGTCGATGACGATATGGTGTGGCTGATCATAAAAATGTTGAGAGCAACAACGACGAAGACGAGGACGATGACGCCACGACACGCGTGCGTTCCACGGAGGTTGTATAGACAACAATGTTGCCATGGTGTCATTATGTAGGTAACCAAGAAAATAATAAACCTGAAGCAGATAAACGATATCGTTTTTTTTTTTTGTTATCAGTTTTTTTTGGCAGGTGTTTTAGGGTGAAAACATATGTCATATTTAAGCATGTGTTTCTTTCATCTCTTTGGTGTTATTCTTTTTCGATATATTTCATAGGTCATAATCAAAAGTTTTGACAAATGCGGTATATTTTCAGCTTCATAAAATAAATTAACAGTTAGTTGTTGCATATGAAATGTTGTCAATTATCACTACTTGTCACGAGCAGATGATCACATGTACAACAGGTTTTATTTCTGTCACTTTTAGTATAATTTCTTTGTTTATACTTGATAGGCGCACTAATACTGGGAGTCAAGAAAATGATAAGAACATTAAAAATTTTAACTTTATTTACATTTGCTTACTGAATCTAATCACACCTAAGATTTAATAAAAAAAAAAACACTTATTAGATTTCTTAAGGCCAGTTTTTCAGTGTGGGGTTAAAGTTGAACCCGTGTTAACTCACCAAATTTAGACATTTAACTGTAGACTAACTCAATTTAATGCCTTTTAAATGTTATCTCCACTTAAAAATTGCTTCTTGACATAACTGTAGACGAATCTTTTTCTATTCCTAACTCTGATTTACAACTTATTGATTTCACTTTTCGAAAAATTATCCATCTATAACTGAATATATAAAAAAAAAAAATGAACAACCAACCTGGCAACCATACACAACTCAGCTGGATGCACATGTTTAGAATTTACATGAAGCAAAGTACTTGAACTCGTTGTGTAAATACGAAGATGATTTGTGTATAAATTTTGTATTCTTGCATTTCATTTTCTTTTTGTAGAAAAAGCCAACAGGTGTGCGATTCTTTCGCACTGAATAGAAGAACAAAAAACAAAATCTGACGTATTTCTATTACTTCCTATATTGCATTTGTTTCACTTGTCATGTCTACCATGTTTGGCATTACAGGAAGGAAGACAGGGAAATCACTATTTATAATTCACCTGTAACTTAATCATATTCTATGTTGCTGTTGTATCAATCAGATAGTTGTTGTTAGTCATTGTTTTCTTTTTGGAGTTGAATTTACAAACATTTGGAAAACATAACCAAATAATATGGAAATACAAAACAAAGAACCATAAACTATTTCTAACTAAATTATTAGAAATTCGTCTCGGAATCTGGAATGAAGCTTTTCATTCTAAATACCTACATAATGTTGTGGGCCAATCAATATGTTTCGTTGGTACATCAAATGCACTTGTAAATAAAAATTTAAACCAAAGCAAAGTTCTAAATCGACCTACGGCAGTTCGAATGCAGTTTGTTGTAGGGTTTTTGTTCTTGTGGTTTATTTTTTTTTGTTGTTGTCATACTGACACAGTTCTGTGTTTGATATGACATGAAATGACAGTGACGGTTACGTATAGTAATTCAATATACACCACTGACAATTGTTGTTGTTGTTGATGTTTTGCTTGTCGTTGCAGTTTCTAACTTTTCGTAATGCACTTTTATTTGAACATTTTCAACGGAAGACCTTATCACGTTTAAGTGGGAAAAACTTGGATTCACTACAAAAACGGGTAAATATGGGGCATATTCAAATGATGTTTAAAAAGTAGAGCATAGTAAATATGTTAAGCGATTTGACATGTAAAGTTATAAAAAAGTTATACATTTTAAGGTTGTTGTAGGTACATGGAACGAAGAACTTAAGTGATTTAGAAAAAGACATTATGTAAGAAAAAGTACGAAAGTAGTAAGCGTGATACGCGGACGGTATGAAATGGAGGCGTAAGTTCGACAATTTTATTGGTAAATAAATTATTATATGGTTGGAACAAATTTCAAGCATTAAGAATTCTGCATTTTTTCACGAAAATTCTGATTTATATTCTGATACAATATTATGCGATAAACTGAATTTGGAGAAGCTGAATATTTAAGGAAGAAACAAGTTTTAGCTCATTCAGAATTTGGACATAACTCATTTATAGCCAAACTTGATACTAAGAATAAGAGCACTAAATATGTTTTAGGATTCCATAAGTTGAAATTAATTAAAATTAATAAATTTTTTTGAAAAATTGACTTATTTAAGTGATATTCTTGTGAATGGCTTGACCAATTTTGAATTATATTTTACACATTCTTACTTCTGAGAAGATTTCACAATTTTGCATTATAAAAACTAAAGCAATTATATTTAAAATTAAACCTTGAGAGAAAATAATTTATTAACTGTTTTCTCTTCTTTATTTACGTTTGTAAACTTTATTAATAATTTAAGACGTCTTCATGTCATAGACACTTCTTAGCAACATTATGGCTCTGAAAAACTTTTGTATTTTCTTAAAGTGATAATGTTAACCTAAACATGCTTTCAAATTCCAATTCCATTCAATCTACTCATAAATATCCAGAACTGTTTTTTTTCTCGTAACTCAAAGTTAAAATTCCATTCAATTTTTTAAAACTGAATGGATTTATTTGAGTTTTAAGTGGCCTCGTAAATTTCATATGATCTATTCTGAGCATTAAGTAATTTTATGGATTTAATTTACGAGATTATGTGATGGTGATGTACTTGAACTGAACATCTTAATTGAATATGGGATTATGTGTTAAGGAGTAAAATAAATCATAAAATGCCTTGAAATAAAAACACTCTCTTAAGAGTAGTAAGGCATTGTTAGTGAGACAGATTGTTTTCAAAATATTCTTATCACTTAAACGTTAAAAAGGAGAGATCCATACAGCAATGACGATGATAGAGCTTAAATAAAAACTATAGGTCCTAAATGACTTCCATCTGGAACTCAGGATTAAACAATCAAAATTAGGTCTAATTTGAATACGGAGAAAACACTCACATTCAAGGATTGAAAAATAATAGGAGCCTTGTTTTTGAAAGAGTGTATAGCTAAATTTGTACACTCAAAACAAAATTCCCTTTAATAATTTGTTTTTATTATTGTTTGCTTGTAAAAATTTAGCTGAGTTGCTAAATACTCCCTCGAAAAACTCGGTGAAGCTGGTTATTAAGATTTCCACTTACGACAGACTTTTTATGTAACAAAAATCAGCAACAGTCTGCAAACCTTTATTAAGACAGCCTACCGCAACAAATTAGCCCCGACTACTATGGCTGATGGAAAAGAAGTTACATCAAGCTAATGAGTGTGAAATTGCTGCCTTAACTATAACTCCTATATATCCATGGAATGGAGCTCACAGTTGAACTATTTTTTGAACCAAATCGTTTGAATGTTTATTTTTTTTTGTATTTCAATTCCAACACGACAACCGAAAATACTATAACAGCTACCCATAATACTTTAATTAGATAGACATAAGATACCTACATTATAATGGTGTGTATATCTTTTTCATTTGTCTGATCTGTTGTTAGAAAATTTGTAAGATATACCAATTGGATTAGGTATGCTCTTTGTATTTTTTTGTTATGCTGTTTTTGCTATTGTGATTTAGTCACTCGGCGTATTTGCGGAATTTTAATAATATCGACTAAAAGAAGCTTGCCTCATTTAATCGACCACAAGACGTAATTTCACTTTTCCGCAAACCCTACCTTTCTATCCTCTCTAAATGGGTTGGGTTAGTTTCAAGCTAAAAAAAAATATAGCTACCGTATGGTGGCAGAAAAAAAAAACACCATACCGCTAAAACCGCATAGAGCAAATACAGCAAAAATGAGTCTGTCCCTACTGAATTTTCATGGAACCGGGATATCAAAAAGGAGTTGTATGTGCAGTGATGACGACGACGACGGCGCGCGACGAAGGCATCAATGACGATGACATCAACGACGACGACGATAACGATGGATGGACAGATTCAGGTGAGCCGCAGCCCCCCTTAAAAATCCACAAAGACGTTAATTCCAGTTTTTGTGTTAAGTTTTTTTTTTTGTCTTCATTCTTTTTAATGGGCGGTGGCGTACAAAGTGTCATATCAAAATTGAATGTCGGTTTTTGTGAGTGACGATTGTTAAGCATCAATTGAGGGAAGAATAAAAAATCACACTCGCGTTATTTCAGACAATGAACTGAGAAAATGATTATCTTTTGAAGATCTCAAAAGCGGTATTTCTTTTTCGTTTCTAGTATATTGTGGTTGTGCCAATGCGAGCACTTGAAACATTGAAGTGCACGCATATTTCAATAACTTTAAAGGGTTTTAAAAAACGTATAATACAAAATAAGATATTCTTACAAGAAAAATATGGAATATCAAAGGACTTAAGGGAGCAAACACTTACCTTTATTATAGGTTCCACACGACTTCTATCTGAAATAAAATAAAAGATTATGTTGTTAATAGAGTTTTGATTTGCTTATATAGGTAAGGTTGGTAGACTGAAAGAACTTATACAAGGTGGTTCGCATAAGATGCAAAAATAAGCCAGAGCGTTTAGTTTTCGCAGAGACAAATAAAATTCGTATTTGATAATTTTCTCCATCGGTGGGAGGGACATACTACTTAAAAAAAGTTAATTAAAATTTAAAAAAAAATATTAAGAAACAACAGCAACACTTACAATATTAATCTAAAGCTCTTTATAAAAGCAGGAATTCATTTTTTTATTTAATTTTCAAATCAAGTTGATTCAGGGATTAGTTTTTCAAAAATTTCAAACTTAAAATTTGGAAGTAAATCAAAAAAAAAAAAACGAATTAAATGAGTTTTTAGACCTCTTCTCACACGATTTTTTAGTATAATGTGTTAAATATGAGTTCTTCGTGGGCTATAGGTCTTGTTTTGTATTTGTTTGTTTAAAATTTTATCACATGCGACGTTTCGAGTGTGATTACACTCTTCTTCCGGCAAATGAAGTTAACCAAATAATAAATCTATTTTGTATCTCTTAATTTGTTGTAAAATACAACAAAATACAACAAAATACATAAAATGCAATACTATTCAAAACGTAAGGTAATAGCAAAATTGGTTTATACATTACCCAGATATACGGGAATGACACAATTTCCTATTTCTTTATGTGAACTATCTGTGAAGAAACCGAAATGTAGTGTTAATTTAATTTATGAAACAAGCAAGAAAAAATTCTTTAAAAAAGGCAAGGAAACAAACAAAAAATGTTTAAAACTCAATAAATTAAAAAAAACACGCATACGCCCGAGTGTACCATTATTAAGAATTTATATTTTTAAGGTACTGGACCTGGTATATCAGTGATCATATTTAGATGAAATATATCTGTGCTTAAAAAAATATGAAGAAATGATATAAGATATGAGTGTAGATTTTTAATTATTAAAAGAGCCAACTGATTATCCTTAAATTTATCATACTTGTAGATTGTGTCAGGTAAGTAGGTATACAGCTAAAAATCTTTATTCTGTTCACAAATCTGTTCAAAACTTAGTCACATTTTAATTTTAAAATCGGACAAAGTCACACAGTTTCACGGTACCCTGTTTTATGATGGCATTTTACACTCCTCCGCCACTAAGCCTGCTTAGTAAAAATCGTTAAAGCTGTTGCCGAGAAAAAATTGATTTTAATGTATAGCAGCTTCGTCTTAGTTGAGCTAAAACAAAAATTCAATATATTTTTCGATACGAAACCAATGCCTATTTCGCCTATTGACCAAGTAAAAATTAAATTCCTTTAAGTCATACAAATTATATAAGGTTGCCAGGTTAACATTCACAATCCACCAACACAACAATGTGTGTTAAAACTGCAAAAAATCTTTGGGAACTTTAAACCCCACTAAGAACAACAAGCGAATAACATGCATTCACGTTAAAACACTGGTGGAAGAAAAACTATCATGTATCCAATAAAATTGAGCAGAATCATAAAAACAAACCCGATCGACATATTGCATTAAATCCAAAACCTCACGGCTATAAACTAAATAATCGATGTAAAAACAATATCCAACCCACATGCAATATTCCGTTTTACCTAAACCACTTGCATGTGAGCATTTGAGCATAAACTTTAAGCCTATCCAACATAAATCGTCGATTTGTTTCTTTATTTTAAATCTTGTATGTGCAAACCTACATAATCTTTTTTAATTTTTTCTTGTTCAAAGGCATAAAAGGGGCGCGGCGGCAAATAAGAAAAAAAAAAATATATATACTACCGCTTAATCCAATTAACCTAATTATTGGTTTACTGAATGCAAACACAAGGGGGCGTTATAGTGTTTGTTTTATTTTTTATAACACTTTAAACGGGAAAATAGCTTGTTAATGTGACAAAATATCCAACGGCCTTAATTCAATACGTGGTTCTATAATAACACAGAATATTAACAAACAAAAATAAAAATGTAGGTAATTTGTAACGGTCTTCAAGATTAAGTCCAAACAAGTTAAAAAATTGGACCACATACAGACTGTAAGTCATTCATTCGGGTTTATAATTTCAAAATCACACCTGATTGCTGAGATCTTAAATTATTGTTGAAGGAAGGAGAAGAAACAATTTGCAACTGTAATCTTGACATCAATGACACTGTCATATTGTCAGCTCGACCGGATTAACCGAGATGAAGAAGTCTTGAACGATGTGACCACCGCAGCGCCAAAGTTAAAAACACATTTATTCAAAACAGTTTCAATGGAATAAGTCAATAAATCCTTAAATGTACCGCTAGTCTGACAAATGAAGCATTTACGGTGACTCCTTTAATATGTCTGTTAAAAGTGCCTTAGTGGTATACAAAGTAGCAGTGGATGCAACAATGAGAGCTCAAGCTGGTCTACGACATCACCGAGTTGAAGTCGTCGGGTCGCATATCGATATGCATTTTAAATGCCAAGTTAAAGTGTCTCATTCAACGTTCGCTATTAAACAATAAACAAATAAATTACTTTGAACAGACAAGATCCTAATTTATGAACAATAAAAGTGAAAGTATTGTGGGTAAAAATAAAGTTTTCAAGAGAAGAAGACTCTAAAATATACAATTAGCTATGTAAACATAAGGCTAAAAACTGAAAGGAATTATTTTGAAATTTGGAGGGCTGGAGAATGTTGCATGATTTAAAAGGTTGCTTAGTTTCTTATTTTTCTGCTAATAGGTACATCTAGTAAAAATGTTAGTTCAGGTCGTAGCCCACCATGGGCTGTGAGCGCCATCTCAAGTAAAGTAAGTAAGTAAAAATGAACCTAGAATAGTTAAAGAAAAAAAAGAGGAAAAAGTAAAAATTGAAAAGTAGTTGCAGTTGGAACATCACGAGGTTTTTGAGACTTTTTTTTCTACATCCTAAGGTGATCTAACATTTACAGAACTGGTTTTTATTTTAGATCTTTCTTCTACTCAACTAATTTTCGTCAAAAAATGTTTTCCCATTGCTTAACTCCATGATATATTGCACACTAAAATGAAAATTAAATAATCTCGTTAGCAAAATTTGGACAATGGAACATCCAGGTGTTCACGGCGTTTCTTCTGTACCTATGCCTTTACAACTTAAACCTAGTAATAAATTGTGCACATAAAATCTCAAATAGCCAGGCCTGTTAGTAACAATTTATACAAAAAATCTCTCCCACGCTTGCTTCTTAACGCAATAAAAAATTAATGTCATACTTTGACGTCAACTTATTACCGTTGCACATGGTGTTGGCCATTCAAAATTCTGTAACGGCAGCCATTCGTATCAAATTTAACCAACCCTCCTGATCAATACACATCAGATCAGAAATAGCTGGATCTGAAATTCGAACCATGTCACTGACACTATATTGACTGCATTGCAACATCTCTGGTGCTGGTCTGGCAGACCCTTCCTTCGTTCCTATAGCCCCTTGCATCCCTCTGAAGCCAATCGTAGGTACATATATGAAGTCAAAGGCACCTGTGTACACTATATAATATACACCATCGGATACATTGAGTCTTGTGTACCTACGGATACGGAGTGATTAAAAGTCTACAAAGGCATGGCGATCGGGTTCTTAAGTGCTATAGCTTCAGTGCTTCAGTGACACGGTAAGTGTACACATAACGGACAAATTGCGTGCCAATAGGTAAACCTACACGTTTTAAGAAGTGTAGTGACTGGCTTACTACAGCAGGAGGACCAGAGTGTAGTACCTACAACGAAAGCAAAAGCCAGCTCCAGCTAACATTAGATAAAGGAGGTGGACTGGAGATGGAGACTGAACTGGACGGACATAGACGCGTTCGTTAGCTTGAGTTTGAGTTCACGTCTCACAGTCAAGACAAGGAAATGCATTTTTTCAAACATAAATAAAAACTCCAACAGAAGAATAAAATCAACTGGCTTTGACTTGAAGAGGAGGTACGCACTCGCACAAGGAGAAAGCGGAAAAGAAATGTCACCGTAATCGGGCAGAAGTATTGACAAACGTCAAATGAAAACTGTGCGTACGTAAGAGAGTCTGCGGTTTTCATACATTACACCGAGGAGCCACCGTATAAGGTTGAAGCAAAACCACCACATAGACCGCCATGTAAAACCAAAAGATAGAAGATGAGATGGTGTTGTAGGCATAGGTTTTAGTTATAGAGAAGAACGATCGATGGTTAATAGGTTTGTTGCAAGATCGAGATGAGTGTAGTGTTTGCGTACGTTCTTGCAAAAAGCTTAGGTTACGTCAAATTGGTTTTGTTGTTGAGACAGAAGTGAAAACATTACGATCGGTGATCGATGGATAAGTCAGAATGTTTTACCAGTTAGAGTTTATAATAATAGAGACAACTGAATTGATGTGACTTGTCCTCCAATAGGTACATTATGTATGTGTGAGAGGCAAAAGGGGATTGAAATAGGGTATTACATATTGTCATATTTAGGTAGCTATAGGTAAGGTATGCCTATGACGTGTTTCATTCATCAAATAATATTGACACTAGTTTTTGCAGCACATCCGGGTTCATTTATACAGCTTGTGGATTTATTTTGTAGTGAAGAAGTTAGCTTCTTTTGATTACAAAATAACAAGCAGTTAGTGTACGCGCAGGAGAAAAAGGAAGAAATAGAAAGGCTTATTTAATTCTTTAAGTTCAAAATGGTAACCTTATAAAACTGATATTTATCTTACGACCAGTAGAAATAAAAGACTGTTTGCAGTGCACGCTTAACTGAAGGGAATGACCTGCAAGAAAAATCAGTCTCAGTGCATGCAGAAGCGTCTAACACTAGGTATAACAACATCTCAATAATTGCTTATATGTTTGATATATTTTTTGCATCAAGCCGCAAAAAAATATCAGGTATTATGATATTCAACTAAAAAGTACAAGTAACCTCAACTCCAGAAATAATAGTGTTTCGCCCAAGGTATAACATTCATTCACTCCACTTAAAACAAAAGTAATTTCAACATTTTAATATTTAAATTTCTTCATCTTCTTGGTATTATGATATTATTATTTTTTTCGCAGGAAAATAAAAGCTCAGTAAAAGTTCCTGATATGAAGTTATCAGAGCCATTTTTAAGGACTTGAGTGGAAAAAAAGCCAGCCCTTTGGCCCAAAACTTTGCAACTTGCCCGCCTAAAAAGTTGAATTTAATATATCAAATAAATTAATTGAAATGTAACGTTTGGTCGTTCCCTGGTGGATATTTTGAAAAATCCAACCAAAAATGATTTGGTCCTTCGAGACCGATGTATCAATTTGGATGGATTTTTAATAGATCATTTCATATGGACGATTTAGCACTGATGAACTGAGTGCTATTGAACAAACATTTGGTTAAATTTCCAAAAAAGCATCGTTACCATTTCTTTTGTGTGACATTTTTGAAAAAGCTGATAAGTCAATATTAAGCATTGATTCTTTTGAAGCTGCGAGTAATTTCTTTCACAATACTTTGACAACCTAAGGTTTACATATCTCACCGCTGCTTTTCATAAAAATGGTGAAAAGTCAAGGCTTTAGATTTAACATTAAGAAAACTACTGATCGGACAAGGTTTTGCAGGTTGCTTCGGGTAGAAAATGCACTTTTTCGGTTGCATTTTGGGCTCAGAAGGTATCAAATTGGGGTATCAAATAAAAGCATAGATTGATTTCTTTACAAAACAGTGGTCGGAAAGATTTTTGTTTGTTTTTGGGATTTGGACAACTTATGTAAAGACAGCTTACAGAATTTTGTATTTCATGGGTAAAAACCTTGCCCTTAACTGTTCTACGTTCTATTAATTTATGTTCATAAAGTTGTTCAAAGCTGTTTAATGTAAATATTTCTGCACTTACTTATAAGCAATGTTGGTTAATCTCAGCCCAATGTACAATCTAAAGCATTAAAAATGTACAACGTTAACCATATTTATTCTCCTATAAGAATTGAGGTATTTGCAAATTAATTTGAAATTTTCAATCACGATCTATTATATCTTTTCCTTCACAGAGATTGACAAGATAAAGCAACGCATTCTCACATAGTTATCATATCTAGTTTGTTAAGAACAGCATTTATAAATTCACATAAGCTGGTTTTAAATTCAGAAAAAAATAAAAGTCAACGTCGATTAATCGAATAGATGTTTGAACTTTAATCTCATTACTCATAATAAAACTAGTTATAACCAATATAACATGTTTTTATTTATATCTCGTGTTATCCAAAAATTCAATCATTCTGCAAGACCAATCTCATTTGTCTCACTTGGTCAACAATTTTCAGTTTAACAATGAAAGAATTATTCAAACTGAAACAAATAAATTTGCCACTGCTGCAACTGTAACATACCATTCCACCTCATTGACCAACTTCATCAGTAATACATTTGTAATAGAATAATTCTTTCGAAATGTCTGCACTAACAGATCGATTGAAATTATGTTTCTCCTCAATCTAATATTTTGTTTGTTCCACCACTTGCAGGCCTTCAAAGATAAGACAACATGCCACCGCTTCTATTGGCTTATTATTCTTTTCCCTTTCTGCCCAGCCCGTAGTTTTGCGAACCAGAGGAATTTCGTTTAAGAAAGAGAACCCGTTCCTTCCTACCCACTTGGTGTATATAGTTTATACCTAGCTGCATATCCAATCCATCCAGCCACACATATCTTGTATCAGCAGAAAAGCCACTTGAATTCCCCCAGCTTAAGTTGCATAAAGTATTGTTGTGCAAAATGAAAAGACCCAATTGGACACAAATTTGCATATGAAAACCAACGTATCTGGCCCCAACTCGAAACACGAATACCACACATCGCCGTCAAAGCAAAACAACAACAAAACAAAAAATCGCGTAGGCCGCAAATACCTTTTATAATACTCCGACTTCCAGATTGGGGTCCTAAAATTTCAACACCTTAAGCAAATAGCAATATAGCTGGTGCGCTGGTGGTGGAGGTGGTAGAAGCGGTTGAGGAGGAAGAAATATTTTCCCGACTTTATATAAACAGCATGGGGTACACAACACATAACGCTCTTGTTTCAGATATACACTCACATTCTCAGAGCCCGATGCGCTCCAATTAGTCTTGAGTGTCATATCGGTTGCGCAGTTTTTTATTATCCACTCCATGTTTTCAGAAAATGAAAATAGCTCCTAGAGTAGCACTAATGATGGGAAGCTAATATTCATCTGACACCTGGGCTTACCTACATAATGTAAATACATATAACGGTCAAACTTGGTGATATTTAATTTCACGCCAATCATTCAAAATTTAGCGTAGTTCGTCTGTGTTACAAGGTCTTGATGTGCGCAATATCTACAAAAGATGTCAACACCCTGAGTCGAAGTTAGGAAATGTTTACATGGTGTTAAATTGAGGGCTTATCAAATTTAAAACTCTATAGCCACACACAGTACAGGTGTGTATCACTTGAGTGTGCGGCGGGTTACATGGTATGGAACAGATCCATATTCTGAATATGCAGAAGCTTTTTTGTTGCTGCTGTAAAAATTACTTCATTCTGGATGTTGGCATTTCCACCCGTAGTTTGACTCAAGATCATGTTTCATTTATGAAATATGAAACATTTGATATGTTCTAGATTGTGCGGATGTAGTTTCAACTTTGATTTTAAGATATAATTTTTAAATTGCCTTATGAAGCTATCAAAAAACACATGTTCTTAGTTTATTGCACATTTTGGTTTTGAATATTTACAACGTGTGAATCGTGGAATGTTAGGAAGAAAATAAAAATAGTAAGAAGTTCTTAATAGCTTGATCTTTCAATAGAAAATGTAAAAAATTCGGATGGTACTTTTCGTATTTTGTTAGTTTTTGCTTAAATAAAACACATATTTAGCTGATTTTTTTAATCAACAAAACATTTATTAGGAATATATTCTTGCTATAAATCTGTAAAATTTTGTGTAAGTATTAATTAGTTCGTGCCGTAATCAGCCGTGCGGGGTGTCTACCTTAGAGCAAAGGGAGGTAAGGTAACGCCTGGTTCCTTAATTAAAAAATATCGGTACCGTTAATAAACTTAATTTTCTAATCATATTATGGAAATTGAAGGGGCAATGTATCCGCCATTTTATTTCGGTACAGATGACCGAAAAAAGAGAGTTAAAACCCTCGAAACCCGAGGGGCAACGTAATCCACTATTGCTCAAACAAAAAATGTAGACAAAAGGACAAAATAAAACATTTTAACTTTTACCAATCTTCCTCTAAGTTAACCGGTGAGTTCTTATATTTCCTCATTTCGGAATATTACTTTAAAATGACACAAAAAAAAAACATTTTACCATCTGAACGAAACACTACAGTGGTTGTAAAATAATCGACAAAACTTTATTTTTTTCTTGAACGAAAATAATTTGTTAATTGTTTATTTAACCCAATTAAGCTCTTTTACATTTGTCTAAAAACTAAATTAAGTTAAAATGCGGTTTTCTTCTTAATACAACTCACTTATTTTTTTTAAATAAAGCATTAAGGCTCTCCCAAGCCGACGCGACGTGACAAATTGTATCGTTTGTAAGCTTTAGTTTCGACTTCGAGTTGGTGTAGGAGAATATTTATAAGTATTTCTTTTTTTGTTACTTATTATTATTAATTGTTTTAAATTTGAACGCCAAAAATAGTAAGTAGCATTTTTTTTTTCATTTCAAAGCAACAAAATCCATTCAAGTACAAAACCCACTGTTGAAATTGTTAGTCCGCTTTCAATCGATAACCAGTAGATTTTACCTGCCAACTTACATCTGAATCCCACTTCTGAATCAAACTAGCTTGCATTACTTCAATGATAACATTATTTAAAATGTCTTTGTCCAGTCTAATCTCTTTTAATAGCTTGTTGAGCCTTTCGAAATAAAATTTGTATATACAAAGATTGATAATATCTAATGGATGAAAAATTGATATCTATTTCTATGTGCTTCTATGGCTAAGGAGAAGTTGGTGTTTCGCATGGAAATAACTTGAGCAATAAAAACTGACGGAACAGTTGGTAGAATGATCTTTTTCAAGCCTTTTGGATTTAAGTCGTCTTTTATCCTTTTCCATTTAACACTGTTGAGATCACAACGAAAATATTTTCATCAACTGGCCCTGAATGGAATCGAATTGTTTTATTTTTATAAACACTGTCAAAAATTATTGAAAATAAGTTCCATACAACGTTCTAATGATAAATGCAAACAAAAAACACTTAAAGGTAAAATCGATAGTTTGAAGTTTCCGCCAGGCAAGGCCAGCGAAGTAAGATATATAACACTAAAACTAGACCAAATATCATCCTCTGAATTTGTTGATAGGTCAAGGATGATCTTAGCAAATATCAGAAACACAATCAAGAGTTCAATGCAAATCCATACTGTTGCTGAAAATGGCCTTTGAAAATACTCGTTGGGGGAAATAAAGCCATTACGGGGGACCATAACAATAAGTTCTTGAACTGCAACTGGATTACTGATGTCGAGGTTATTTTGTGAAAAATACACATTCATGCTAATATCTATTCCTTAGTTTATAGTTGAACTTATCAGAGCTTCAAAATTCAGAACGGTTGAACTGTTAATCAATATATCATTAAAGGTTGCATTGTGTCTTTTCAAGAAATATACAAATATTTGGCCATATATCTTTCACCAACCAATTTCGTCCATTTTTATTTTCATACCAAAAAGTTCTTGACCTATCAGTGTAGATAGATGTTTGAAAAGCAAAAACATTTAGATCTTTCAAAGCATCCGGTAGATTGCCATTTTCGCCAAGTTGTTGAACTGGACTTTCATCGAAAGCCAGATATGCATAAGATGATGTATTTTTAATAATTTCAAAGATCCTTGTGAACTTTCTTTCGCCAAAATGGTAAAGGCTTTCAAGAGTTTCGGTTGAAATTATAGTGAACTTTCTAAATTTAAGTTTTTTGATAACGATTTACAAAAATTTTGAATTTCCTTTTCCTTTATCGGAAACTTCGAATACGACCAAAGTACTGTCTTAATTTTAATATAAATCAGATTTAAAATTTGATGTTAGAATTGGTATGGTGACTTCGGTTTTCATAAGGCCAGCCAAAAAGTCTTCGTCAATTCCGATGAAATACACTGTCACTGAATCACTTTCTCCATGAATTCAAACAATTAACTCATGAAGTGCAATGTTATAAGACCGAAGAAGAAAAAGGCATTTTGTGGTTGATTAAATAGAAGTGCGAAAGAAAACTGCAACGCCATATTTTTACTTGCGATATACGTAGTATAGGGCAAGTTGATTCGTGCAAAAAAAATCGAGATAATTATTTTCCCTAACATTACGATGATAGAGAACGCGAAAAAAGTGGGTCTCGCAATTCTGTCTGTCTATCCGTCTGTATGTCTGTACCTCGACCTGCAGCCTAAACGGCTGAAGCGATTTTCTTCAAACTTTAGACATAAGGTTCTTATGGGATTCCCTAGAGGAGAAATTGATTTTTTTTTTAGCTCAAAAAATAACGGTACCTGCCATACAACTAATATACAAAAATTGATTTATTTCAAAAACGGCTCTAACGATTGATTTTGACAAAAATATTACGAAGTACCATAAATACTATAATAAATATTTTGGCAGAAAAAAAATTTTATAACGCTTATTAACGGTATCTGCCTTTCTTAGAACCGATTTTTTTGGCTTAAAAATTCCTCGTTAACGGCTGCATCGATTTCAAACAATTTCTTTACGTGAGAGGTCCTTTGCAATTTTAAGAATTTTGCATATACAATTTTTCAAACAAAATTAATTTTGTGTTTTTAAAAAAATATTGAATTTTTTTTTTTTTTTTGAAAATTCAATATCTTGAAAACGGCTTAATGATTTTTTTTTTAATTTTGTGAAAAACTGTATTTTATTAAATACTCAAACTTGGCATACCAAAATAAATTTTTTAAAATTTTCAAGAATTTTTATATATAAAAAATTATTTAAAAAAAAACCGCTCTAACGATTTTTGAATTTTGTTTCATAAATTCATATTTATCAAACAAATCAGATAGCATACCTTTTTTTTGAGCTTTATCTGTTTTAGCTATTAAAAAAAAAATATATTAATTTATAGTAATAATTTATATTTTAAATTGTTTTTAAAACTTTTTTAAATATGATATCATAATGTTATAGAACCATTATACAGGGTGTCCAGTAAATAATGGATAACCTTGGAATGCCTCATAGTAGACTTTATGACCGTCCTAAAAACTAAAAAAAAAAGTCTATCTCGACCACAAGAAAAGATATGTGCATTTTTTTGTTCAGTGCATTATTTTTTGCTTTACTTTACCACGACTATGAGTGAATGAATTCTACCGTTTTTTGTTCGTAGCAATATTAAACATTGTTTGTGCCAAAACATAAGAAGACAAAAATTATTATAACTGTTGGAATTCTTAGAGAAAAAAATTATTGAACTTTGATTTTCGATGCAAAATGTGAAAGAAAATAATTTTTGAAAAAGTTAAATCGTCTCCGGTATGAAAAAATGCATGAACACGTAAGTTGCCGACTATTTTAAAAATATGCGCCTTAAATGCGGATTTCAAAATGGTATAATTTATTATTGCATCGTGATCCAATAGAAAGTATTGGTAAGAATCAGCAACAAGAGAGTAAATTTAGCAAAAACAAATGTTTTAAAAATTAGCAAATTAAACGTGAAAATAGTATCATGCGTCCAACATGGTAGATTTTTGATTGATTGCCTGTTTTTATGATATTATCCTAGTGATAAATCCAAGCTTTTACCTTCTAAGTCCGATTGCAACATTACCGAAAATGTCAACAAAGTGCAAAAAACGGCTACATTTTCAAGCTTGTTTTGAATTGTACCTGGTCTATTGGGCCCTTACCAAACTATAAAATATTTTCGCAGTTGCTTTTAGTTTATTTGTTATTTTCTTCAAACAAATAGTCTTTTGAGTTTTGAGCCAACTTTCAATCACTTGATCACAAAAGTAGATATTTTTTTTTTATTTAAAGAAAATGCTCAAACTGTTTTCCACCCATTCTAATACAGGTTCTGCACCTCCGAATAAATGAAAATCTTATAATAATCTTGTTAATTTTTGCTCAGAATCTTGTAATGCAGCTGCCTCCCCAAGATTTCTCATATCCTCTCAGGACCCGATGGGTTTGCTGTACACGATTTTCTTAATGCAGCCCCAATAAAAAAATCAAGTTGAGGCCAATTTTATGGCCACCCAGAGGCCATAAAATTGGCCTCAGACCTCATGTCCAACTGCCTGTATCTCTGGCATATTTGTAATCCAGCGGCTTGCACAAGATTGCATACCTCGTCTGAGAGCTGATCGGCTAGCTGTATTCGATTTATTTAATGTACCTCGTATAAGAAAATTAATTTGGTATTAACCAGTACAAAAATATTTGATGGTTTTTTAAAAGGCCAATTGAAGAGGTATAGTTAATTCAAAACAAGCTCGAAAATGTAGCCGTTTTTTGAACTTTGACAACATTTTTGGTAATGTTGCATTCGGCCCTAGAAGTTAAAAGCTTGGATTTATCATTAGGACAACATTATAAAGACAGGCAATTAATCAAATATCTACCATGTTCAACGCATAGTATTATTTTCACGTTTACTGTGCTAATTTTGAAAACTTTTGTTTTTGCTAAATTGACTCTAGTATTGCAGATTTTTACAAATAACTTGCTATTGGTTCTAGATACAATAATAAACTACACCATTTTAAAATCCGCATTTAAGGCGCATATTTTAAAAATAGTTGGCCACCTAGGTATTCATGCGCATTTTTGCATACCAGAGATGATTTAACTTTTTCAAAAATTATATTCTTTCAAATTTTGCATCGAAAATCAAAGTTCAATAATTTTTTTCTCTAAGAATTCAAACAGTTATAATAATTTTTGTCTTCTTATGTTTTGGCACAAACAATGTTTAATATTGCTACGAAAAAAAAAAAAAACGGTAGAATTCATTCACTCGTAGTCGTGGTATTAAAAAACGTAAAGTAAGGCAAAAAATAATGCACTGAACAAAAAAATGCACATATATTTTCTTGTGGTTGAGATAGACTTTTTTTTATAAGTTTTCAGGACGGTCATAAAGTCTACTGTGAGGCATTCCCAGGTTATCCATTATTTACTGAACACCCTGTATATGAACTTTGTCAATTATAAGCTACGTTCAAGTTGTAGTAGCCCGTAGGTTAGTGCGTTCGACTGTCACGCTAGAGGTCTGGGTTTGCTTCCCCGCCTCGTCCACCTAAAAACCAAAAAAGTTTTTTTTCAGGGCTACTGCCTCTTGTGAGGAATTGACAAATCCTCCAGGAGTATCACTTTTCACGAATAAGTGCTTCTCGTCTAGCCGTTCGGATTCGGCATAAAATTGTAGGTCCCTTCCATTCCTGTCGACAGGCGCACACAGGAATGGTTGCGAGTTGTTAGTCACTAGGCCCTGGTTCTTCACGAGCCGTTGTGCCACCCAATTTATTTATTTTTTCAAGTTGTTAGCATACGAGAGCAAGTTTGTGCGATCCAGTCGTGCCCATTTTTTCTTACACCTCTAGAGTTCATTATCAAAATGGTTTTAAATATGCAATTTATAACCTTGTTGATTTTTTATAGCAACATGATTATTTGGACATTGTGCAAGTGCAACCGTGCAAATTAATTATGGTTTTATTATGCTAAAAGAGATACTGTCATGACTTGACGGATGTAGCTTACATCCCCTTGAACGATAAGATGCTGGCAACAAATGAGAACAAAATTTTTTTTTTCATGATCGTATCTGAAATGTTACTAATCAAGATATAAGGGTTTTAAGTTTTTTGTTCCCTCAATTATTCCGAAATTATTCTTAAACACGTAGCTTAGTTAATCTGTTTTCTTCTTAAATGAGCTAATAATATTGCATTGAAAAATTTTTCAGAAATTTGTTTTTCGAAAATATGGAAACATAGATGCTCAAACATTTTGTACCTTTTTTGTTTTTGCGCAGTTAGGTACTACAGATAGTCCGAATTTTGACAAAAAATTTTCCTTCATTCTTCATTCGCTTACACACTTTCATTCTTCGACCTCCGAATAATAGAAAATCAAAGAAAATGAAATCAAAAATTAAGGGGCCAAATTGTAAATAACATTTTGAGACAATACAAATAAAAGTGAGTTACGAATTTTGGTGACGTGTTTTGATTCGCTGTACTCAAAATTACTTCTTCTCAACTGAGTATCAGCGTCAGAGATTATCTTTTCAAATGACTAACTCAACGTATCATTGATTGAACTCTTTCCTTGTCGACAGCAACATCACGCTTCATTTAACCTCAAATTGTTGACAACATTAAGTATAAATTGTTCTTTAATTTTTACCACTAACAAAAAAGGTCAACAATAAGGCAAATTTAAGTGCAATAAATCAATTGATCTGACAGAACGACCCAAATAAAGTCACAGCCAAGAAATTGAGAAACAAAAATTTTCAAAGATTTTATCCGAATTTCATTATGGGCATTAAAAAAAATGTTGCACAATGCGCACGCCATGCACATGTTTCCTTCATTATTCTTCATGGTTTGTTGCCAGTTCAGATGAAACCCTTCAGTATTTCAATAAACGCTAAATTGCATCCAGCATCATTTTTTCTTAAAGTCAGAGTTGGAGTCATGCAGATATAGTATACGAACGCATATTCACTATCTTACAATATTGTATATGTGATGGTGATAGCAATCTTTATTCCACAAAATGCAAATTCAAATTAAAAAAATAAAATAAAACTTTTGGCAGGCATAAAAGAATGCAACTTATTGTTGGGTTAGTGTTGATGGAGTTTTATGCTACACGAACAAGATGCGAATAATGAACAAGTGCGGAAATGTATGTTTTTTTTAGTTTTTGTATTTTTTTTTTAATTTTGCAGATAAAACATGTTACCCACGAGATGGTTGCGTTGATTTAGTGCTGTTGCGGCAAACTTCACTTGATGTTAACAAATTACTTTGCATCGTGGGTTATTCCTACGTTCAAGTTGTCTTGATAACCTAGATTTGGAATGTATCTCTGGGTTTCATAAATAAAAATAAGTAGGTACATACTACATATGTATGTATGTATTGTATGTAATGTTGGCAAGTGATTTTTTTTTTTCGGGAACAAGTCGCGGAGAAAGCCGATTATGAGTGAACCGAACTGATTCTTAACAAGATCAACTAGTAATTTAGGTTACGTCTCTCACGTACTGAATTTTGATAAAAATAAAAATAAACTGAAAAATGTCTGCAGGATTTTTTTATTGATAATAAAGATTTACAAATTTGTAACGAAAAATATCAATTGAAAATGTATACAAATTAATTAGAGGAAAGCAAATATAACATTGTTGAAATAAAACTCAGATTTTAATTGAGTTTAAGTAGAGTGAAAACATTTTAAACTTTTTTTGTTTCGATTCCGATCTTCCCAGATAGCTTATTGGTATCAATGTTAAAATTTCGTATTCTACTACTGTTTTCTACTTAGGTCCACTGGCGTTTATTTTAATAAAAAAATCGATAAAGAAAAATTATTTATTTTTATTTAAACGATAAATATGTGTTTAAATTTTCATGTTTTATATTTTTTTTAAAGCCATACATTCCTTACTTTGTTTTATTTTTAAATAAAGTTTTAACAGTTTTGGGAAACATTTTAACAGATCTTGCAAAACTAATTTTCAAAATATAGACGTGTTTTGTTTCTCCTAAGGCCAAGACTATATGTACAGTCTTAACAAAATATTTCAGTTTAACCTACAAAACAACAACAGTTTTGTCTGAATACAAAATATTTTATTGAATTTAATGAACAAAAAAAAAAAATAAAATAATAAAATGCTTATCAGACTCAATATTATTCATCCAAGAGAAACAAAACACGCCTAATATTGAAACTAAATTAAAAACGGTTTTTTTTAATTTCACTTACTTAATAGCCCAGTCAAATTCGACAGTAAAATCGCAAAGCGCGATGTAGTTCTGTATTTTTGATATGCTGTTGGGGCATGTAAGAGTAGTCTGTAGCTAAGTTTGTAACTTCGGAAAACCTGTGCTCGCTGCAGGAAAATTGCAACTGTGGAAAAAAGACCGCTAAAATCACCCGATTTTGTCCGACATTTTCCTTTATAACTTTGGAAACATGCAACTCAGTCAACATCTTAATCAACATCCACTATAAACTAGTTTGTTATAAAATTGTCTGATATATCAGATTAGTTTTATTCATGCATATTATATTTGTGTTGCTTTCTAACCATGAATTAAAAAATCTGAAAAACTAATTAATTTTGAAGCACTCAAAAAATAGGTGAAAAATTGTCCAATTTTGCCAAAAAGTTGGATTCAAATAGTTTAGAATATTACAAGACGAAATCGATCAAATAGTTTTGGCAAGAAACATGATGTTAACTAAATGCAACAAGCAATGTTTGCATCATTGCTGTGGTCAAAGTAGGATACTTAAGTTTGCATTGATTTTTGTACACGTACTTGGAACCCTTAACTATGATAAAATATAGTTTTATTATTTATATATTATTTAGATAGCATTTTAAGAAAACTGCCCCTACCATATAAATGGGGGGAAAAGACCCCCTTCCCATAGGCACTTTCTTCCCCATTATAAAGTAATCCAGCTTTAAAGCGATAAGACGTCTGACTTTGAAATTTAATCGAAGAAACGGAAGCACTTCTAGTCTGTAATAAATAAAGTTTTAAGATACTCTTTCTGGCCTTAATGATGAGGTTAAAAATATTGAGAAATATTAAGGTGTTGAATCTTTACTAAAAAAGATTTATATGAATAGGTTCAAGTGGAATTTTCACAGTAGAAGAATATAATATTAACCTTATAATTAATTTCATTTGCTTTTTAACACCCCATAATTGTAAGAAATAATTCAACAAATCTTTTAGAGGTTGTTTTCAAAGGTCAACTTAATTTAGTTATAGATATATCATTCGAGAAGTGATGTTTTAACTATAAATTTTATTTAACAATGATCTGTAATATCTTTGAAATCTGTACAAAGCATTCTCAACAAGGCCTAAGTGTTTAATTTTAATAATTGTTTAGAGACAACGGTGCTGTGAGTGACAACTTGTAGGCCTTAAACCTGTGAGATTATCCAAATACCTACTAGATATTTTTATTAAAATGTCGGTTTAAGAAAAAAATCATCATCGAATTTATAACGTTCGCCCCTGACCATTTTTATGGAGCTACACATTTCATTTCACGCAATATAAACTTTCTTAACATCTTTCTTCCCACACCACTGGGGAGCAATCTGTGTGTACTTCGCATCAAAAACATTTTCTTTATCGCAGCCACTACCCAAAACTATGTCCCGTTATACAATTAAACGTCATTTATTACAAACATAATTATGACAATTCATTCTCTGGACTTAGACTTGGGCTATTGACCTACATTTTTATAATATGCGCGAAAATTCCATTTTAAGAGTACATTAAACCGAGACAAACTCCTCATTCTTTCACGTCCAACACCTCAGGTTGAGCTTGGTCCCAGCATCTGCAGCCATGCAGATCGTGTAGTCGCCTGCTTGCGACCAGGCATTAACCCCAGACCCAACCTTTTAAAGCATAACCAACAAAATTATTTAAATTATTTAAGATAATCACCATGACTCTATTATAAGATGACGGTGGAGTGACTTGCAGCAAACAAAACGTGTCTTCTAAGTCAAGCCCTAGATATAATATACGATGCTAAATGCACTTGCTGTTTTCCTGGTGTCAAAGAGACGACGACCAAGACGACGACGCTTTTTGCATTTAACTATATAGAGCTTCGGCTTCGCTTCCGTGGACTAACTAAATCGAACTCAGAATAATTGCATAATTCAAGACCGCAGAAATAATAACCCATTGCGTTGGTGTTGGTGGAAGATAATGACAGGTTGTTCGCCTTTCACGCTTTTTTAAGCCAAGATTCAGAAGTCCAGTCACCACATCTCCGCCACCGCCGCCGCTGGCGTCTATCTGTGAGAGTAACATTTTAAAGCTTGATCATTGAAAGATACAAATTATGTTTTAATTGTTGGTGGTGCGGTGATGGTAGATAGCATAGTTTTATGACCTCTCTGTCTCTAGGCCCTTAATCTTTTTGAAGAAATTGGATCAAGTAGAATATAAATTCGGCTCTTAAATTAAATTTATTGGAATTTCTTCAACAAGATCTTCATAGCTTCCTCTTGTGTAATTTTCAAATAATTTCGGTTTCACTTTTATTTTCTTTTTGTGCTCCATCCAGACTTCCGGCACGCGGCAAAAGTGGACTTTAACTTAATCAAAAAAAGACCAATGTGAAATTAGTTACGAACAAAAAAAAAACAGGCGGTTGTTCTAGCAACGGAAAAGTCAATAAACTGGAAGAAGCTCTTTTTCATCTAATATTCGTATAAGCACGTCACAGTACAAAATTGTAGCAAGCATAAGTGTAATTCATTTCAACTTTAGGAACTTGCAACAAACTGTGTTGGCTGTAATATGCTTTGATGTCATGTCATGCCACTGCCACTGCCGACTTCCACTTTAAGCTTATGGTTCGTTAAGTTTTTGCTTTTTCTCTCACAGAATGTTTAAGTATAGTAGTTTTGTGTTTATATGGTGACGCGAGGTTGCAACTGGAGCACATAACATAAAGGAGAGGCAACATGATCTGTGTTTTTCATAATCAAGATGCTAAAAGGTGTAGGGTGGCATGTTTTGTTTCTATTCATATTTATAGGTATAATACATAGAAAAAGGCATTACATTTTCCATTGACTGCTTGACGTAAATGAGAGCAGTAGTGCAGATTATAAAGTACATACCTAGGTATACACACAAAATACTATAGCTAGGGCTTTAAAATATTCTTTAAAAATATTTATGTATATTTTTGTTCAGTTGTATAAAAAGAAGACCAGGGATTGTTAGAAAATAAACAAAATGTTCAAAATAATAATCAACGTTCGAGTCGAAAACAAGATTATTGTTGCTGTAGGTATCTAATGGATTTTTGTTTGCTTCCTTAAAAAACGAATATGGAATAAATGAAAAAAATTACTATTCTAGTGGAAGAAGAAAAGAATAATTGGTTCTTCTTTCTAGGACATTTTTAATGAAAAGAAATCGATGTTAAATAGAATTCTTATCCATAATAGAATAATATTTGATGTGCGAATATATTATTAACCTTAATTTAAATAAGTTGAAAGTACATAAATTTGCCTGAAATATCTACCGTTTCTGAGATCTACATTTTAAAGGTTATTTGCCACTTTCAAGTACCTAGATAATTACACATATATATATATTTATATTATCAAAAAAAAAAAAAATAGTTAGTATGCAAATTTACAAAATGTAGTAGGCACCTCACAGCTAATTTTTTTTTTTTTATTATTTTAAATATTTTTTGGTGATGGTTTAAGACCATAACCATAACCATTAGAAAGACTCTTCTAAGAGGTAACAACAATCTTTTGATGATTTTGCAAATACGAATGCCAATAGGATCAAGGTAGCTCTTGAAAGTTTAAGTTTTACTATAAAAAACCAACACAATTCATGAAAACAGACATTAAACAAACATTTTGAGAGGAAAACAAATAATTACGTAAACTACCTCCTAGCAAGCAATACCATAAGTCATTAACCAAGACATAAAATGTTAATGACTATTGGTCTAACTGCTTGATGCATCAACATAAAGACAAGACATTAGTTCACACTAATTTGTGCCTCGTAAAATATAAACGCAAACTCATCGACCATCAGATTCATGCTTCTCCTCAATACAGCGTCCTTTAACCGTTAGAATCAACATCTTTCACTGCAACTGTTATTATAAAAATAAAGTCGGCAAATAATTTTCTGCAAAAATATTTAAACAGCTGCATTGACACAATTACTACGATCCCAGTGGGCAGAAAATAGTTTTTTTGTATTGTTGTATCGGTCAGCGATAATTCACTCGTTTTTATTATGCAACTGCAATATTGCTATAGTAAATTACTGTTGAAGTTTATTCGAGCGCGTTATATACTATACTGGCTGTAAAAAAACCGTCAGAATAAAAATAAAACGAAGTGGTTATCGATGGACGTATAAAACTAAAGAGAAAAAAAAAATATAAATTCCATCACAGGGTATAAAATTAAATGCACTTAATTTTGATTAAAATATTTTTTTTTTAAACTGAAACTAATCTAGGGTAAACATTGATTAAATATAAAATTAATAATGAAACAAAACTGAATTGGACCAATTGGGTCTCTTGGGAGTTTTTTTTAGTTGTTGTATTTTCAATTATATATTAAACATATTATTAACTGTAATTGGTAAATTATTATTTGTTTTTGTTTTTACATTTTTTCGATTATTGGCTTATAAATCACCTGGGTTGGGTTGCAAATAATTGTAAAATGCACACAAATACTATCAACAATAATCTGATGGTAAATGTTAAACTTTTAAGGGTAATCATCGAAGAGATAACAGGTGAATGGAAAGCAACTAAAAAAACATTATTATTGTAAAGTGTTTAAATAATAAATGTAAATATAATAAAGCTATAAAATGAACAATACGTCGTCGTTAGTTTAGTTATAAATATTTTTTAAGAAAATGTAGTTGATTATTTTTTAAAGTTAAAAAATAATAAGAAGTCCTGAAAGCATACTTATCTAATTTAAAGTTCGAATAAAAATATAACCAGTGCTTATAAATTAAACACAAGCAATTTTAATGCTTTTGGGTACAAAACAATCAGTTATTATGTGACTGTCGTGTACCATAGATGAATAGGAATACTACGAAAGGGTTTAGCAAAATTATCACGGTTAAATATTTGTTCTTATTTTTTTCTAATTTGGAATAACACGACTTATAAAAAACTTCTTAAAACGTTTTTTCCTATGTTGATACGATAGAATTTTTCACGACATACCTGCGGGTGGCAATGGCACAGTGGATATAGTGTTTGACTGCTAACCTGGACGTGTGAGTTCGATCCCCAGTCTAGGTAGCATTCCTTTCTATATTCCCCAACTTCAACTGGATGCCACCCGTGGAATTTAATGAGATAATTAACATCTAATTCTCAATCCACTGTGCCAACAAAAATCTTTCCTTTCCTTCTATTCCTTCTAACTAGTGCCGTGCATTGCATTTAAAAGACCTGAGGTCTTACAGGCATACAGTTAAAATTATTATTATTATTATTATACCTTTTTCGCACCTTATGCGATTTACCCTGATGTTCATCTAAAAACATACCAATGACTCTTTTAAACGAATAGATACTAAGACGCAGTAAAATCTTTATAAGTTACATTAGGACTGATAAGTGATTATCTTTTAGCTCTAACAAATAATACGCTCCAATATTTTTATCTTTGTATGGTTTGTCATATTAACGTATGAAGATATTTCTATAGCAAAATTGGTCCATTCACTTAAAGACTAGAATAAAAAGTAACCAATAAGGTCATGAAACTAAGCTTTCGTCGAAACATGAAACTCAGCTATGCGTCGTCATTCTATTTAAAACTGTATTTTAGTAGTAAAGCATGAACTAAGAAAGTAACAGTATGAACATACCTCGATCTTTCAATGAATTCCAGCACAATCAAAATATTAAATAGACAATAATAAGAAACCACGTTTGTCAGCCCGCGACAAATATTTTTCTTTTAATTCTAAAGCTTTTAATTTCCGATGATAAACAATTTCAAAAATAGAAACCAATAAATATTACGTGCCGTCTTAGAACAAAATTACTGTGGTGTTAAATAATGCTGTTTATTGTTTTGTCGTTTTACCTTCAAGAATAATTTTATGAGGTGATGCGATTCTTTCGCTCTTTCTTCAAAAAATAAATGAATTAGGCAATAATTTCATTAAAACAGATCAACATTATGTTTGAATAAAAACTATAAGTTTCGTGTTTTATGCAAAAGTGTATAAAAAGTTTAACTTTAATTAAAGCATTTATGAAAATAAAAAAAAAAAGTTGTGACGCTTTTCCGGTTTTTGTTTCGACTTATGGCCATATCTTATTATGATTTTGTGAAACTTTTGTTAATTGACATAAAATTAAATTTTAAATATTCACATTTCACTATACGAAAAAAAAAATTGTTGCACTGTTGTTGGACAAATCTTTTCATTTACTGTAGTTTTATTTATACATTTGTGTACAAAATTGACAGATAAGAAGATTTGTTGACCGACCGTTGCGTTTGTACTTTAAACCGCTCTAGCTGAACAAGAAAAGATCAATGAAAATTAATGATTCATACCCAAAAGTGATCTTATTTTGAGCAATATTTTTTCAACTACCATTTCCTCGTACCGGATTCTCTTGAAGACTGTTAAATTTTAAAATAATATATTATACTATTTTGAAAATATCATGGTTTTTTGTTATTAATTGCAAAGTGTATTTTTGTATTTGAATTATACTTTTGTAACTATATAGTTTTTGTTTTCAAATATAAACGAGCCCACCCTGTATTCGTATCTTTGGACGTTGGTCAAGTTTAACTAGTGTCAATGTGTTGTATTGTATACGCACATTTTTAAACCCATTAAAAAGTTTACTTTGCAATCACCACGTAAATATAATTAGCAGCATCTCATAGTCTAAGTGCTTTTTAATACAGCACAATGTATGAAATGTTTTATAAACAAAGAAAATAAACTAAAATGTAAATATAATTTTTTGAGTTCTTGGAATGAATTTAACACAAAAAAAAAATACGGAAATTACATACCTACAAGGTCAAGTCTAAAATTTAAGTTTGTCGGCAATGGTTTTCTAATTGCTTTAATCTTCGCAGCACAAGCAAAGACCTTAACATTTCGAATTGTTGTGTGCTTAAAAACTTAGATAAAGTTACGTAATCTATAATAGTTCTAGGTACAATTTCTTACTCATTTTCCTTGTTGCTCTTTGATCAAAATATGAACTCATTTTTTAAAAAATATAACTGCTGAACTAGCTGAATCTACAATGCATTACAAATTTAAGTGCAATATTATTTTATTACAAATAAAGAATCAAATTTAAATTAATTTAACTTTGAACATTTTTGATAAAATATTATTAAAATTCTGAATTATTAAATTTGGCCAAAGAACCTCCTCCAATACAACGCCGCACCGCCGCCGCCACGAGTAAACGTATTTTTCTCCTCGTTAAAATTTAACCATTTCTATACAATTAAAAAAAAAAACAAGCTAATTACTTATTATCATGGCCATTACATGCAATATTCATGTTTTTTTGTTTACGTAATTTTATTTTACTATGTGTCCACAGATTTTTCATGTCAGCTATACCTATTGTTTATACCTTCGCTAAAATTACTTAATACTTTTTTCATACTAAACCAGATACGCTCATTGCAATCGTGAAATTAACTTATTTTTTTTATAGCATTTTAATTCATCTTATTTTATCTTTTTTGATTGTCTGTCCATTTTCGGCACATTTTTAGGTACCTGAAAATTTTATTTCACGGAAGCGTGGAGACCTCAAAAAAAGGTAAGACTAAAAATACCATGAATGTAATACTGTTTTAAGTAATGTATATTGATAATGAAGACAGGGCTTCGGGTAGAAGTATAGTATCGTCACAAAATTATGTTAATTTGCAATCAATATGACATCAAGGTGATGAAAAAAAAAAACGAAATGTTATAATAATAAAATTAGTTTGTTTATAGGATTATTCATGCAAAAATTTTGAATTGCTTATATATCCACTTGATTTTGTCGTGTGCGTTGTTGTGGAAGCAGTTAGTTTGCTTGGGAATGTAAATTTAATTAAAAACTATGGACCACTCTGGGTCCCACGAATTTGCTCTTGTAGCTAGATATTGACAGTGTGGTAATGGTACGATAATATTTTTATATCGTTAATGAGAAAATTATAAAAAAAAAACAAGTTAAAATAGCAATTTTGTAAATTTTGATTTAAAACGAAAAAATGATACAAAAAAGTTTAAAAATAAAAAAAAAAATTAAAAAACTATTTGATTTTGATTTAAGTTTTTCAATAAAATTTTTTAAATGCAATAATTTTTGAATAAAAAAAAACAACTTTACCAATAAGAGATTATTGAGATATTTGTTCAAAAAAACCGAAAGCTTTATTTCCTTTCTTCGAATCTTTAGACAATAACCTGGTTCCTATACAGTATTATTGAAACTGTTCTAAATAAGAGATGTAATCAAAATCCTTGAGTCTTTTTCGATAAAACTTTATAAAACCAAAATTATTGTATTGCAGCTATACCCGTTCTAGATGAGCTGAAATTAAAATGAACATACAAATGATACTTTGCACCGAATTTGAAGCAAATCAGGCTCTAGCTCGATGTTCCTACATCAGGATGCACAGACAAACAGATCACGTAATGTTAATTTTAATTAAAACCAATTCTTGACCTTGACTCTATAAGTAAGCAAAAATAATAATGCCCGACTGAGGTGAACGAACTTCCTCTTATAGCCGAGGTAAGAATTTTGAAGATCTATAACTGAAAAGGATTGTATTCGTCCACACGTTTTTACGATTTTCTCGACTTCTTTCATTTTTTAAAAACACAATCTAGCTATAAAATTTTTCTCAGGGAAATATTACTCCTTATTTCTTATTCAATTAATATGCAAATGATTAATTATTCTAATTATTTTGCACGCTCCAAAGTAAAAGTAACAGGAGGTAGGTAGAGGTACAAAAAAAACACACAACAAAATAGAACAAGAGTAAAAGTAGATTTGCAATAATTTATAAAAAAAGCTTGTATCTCACACTTTTTATCATCAAAGATACACCTACCTCTTTTTTATTGGATTAATTCAAGAAAACGGAAGCAAAATTGTGTACTTTCTGTTTGCGGACAATAAATTCATGGGAACTCCATCGAAGAAGACACAATTTTATAGTTTTTACTACTCTCTATAGCTTTATTGTGAAAGATCTAGTTTTTGCGATCGTGAACATCATCAGTTACTATAATGAAATAAGTGAAACTTTTACAATTACCTACAATGATTTAATTAGAAAAAAAAATATGTTTCTCTTTGATGAATTAGCTTTTATAGGTTCACCTAATATGGTGACCAATAATAATTGTTGTGATCTTGGGAATTTTGTTTTCCATAGTTAAGCATGCGCAATTTCACATTTTTGCAATTATTAAGTCTTCCTCGAAGTAGTTAAAGTGCTGGGGATATACTTTTTATTTAATTGTACATTGTACAAATGATATCATATCTCTTCTCTAGTAACATCAGTGTTTACAACCTGATAGCAAAATTGACAACAATGTACGATTAAAATTGTCTGAATTGAAATTAATAAAATTTTATGATAACAACAATGTTGCTGGAATGAATTTGTTTAATGTTTTTTTCTTGTTTTAATTGCTCTATCAGGCAAGACGCTTCTTTGTATTATCACAATAATAGGTCATAAAGCTCGGGGTTTCGTTTGTTAATTTTTGCTCATAGGCCGAGAAGTATTGGTTTCGTGTAAAAAACCGATGTTTTAATCAGAACCAACATAACAATGTGATCGAGAATAACAAAAAAGTGTTTTTCGTCGTGTCGTCGTTCGCGTTCGTGTCGGTCTGTCCGTGCATCTGAGTCTGTGCTTCTAGGTATACATACATACGTACATTTACATGCAGCTAGAGCCTGAACGGGTGAACAGATTTGCTTTAAATTTGGCACAGAACATTTTGGGCCGAACCAATAATCAAATTTAGTAACGACTTAAATATTTGAGGAAAATAGACCATAATGGTATGGACTATAAAAACTGCACCATACATGTTATGTTTCATATTTTAGAGTCCATACCATGTTATATTCATTAATAAATATTTAAGTCATACTATGGTTTGTTTATTATTTAGAGCCCATACAATTATGGTCCATTTTATTTCAATATTTAAGTCGTTACTAAATTTGGTTATTGGCAGGGCTCTTTATGTCCTTAATATAACAGTACCTGGCATAGAACCATTATGAAAAGAAAATACTTATCACAAAAACGGTTGTAGTTATTTTACTAGAAGAATTAGTTTATTTGTTAAAAATAAAAAGGGTTCTTAACGATACTCTCTATAGAACATTTTCTTTATTTTCATATTTCCCGTTTACATCTCTATCAATTTTAATCAAAATAATTTTTATGAAAGAGGTCTTTTCAAGCGTTAATAATATTGCATACCTAAACAAATTTTGTAACATATAATTTTTGACTTAAAAAAAAATATTTTTTTTTTAAAATTGAATGTGTTAAAAATGGAAAGATGACATATTTTGAGATTATGTCAGTTTAACGGTTTTATCTATGTATATGTTTATTAATTTGTTTTCCTACACAAATAGCTACGAATATATTGACATGATAAGCAACATAAAATAGAATCAACATCCGATAATGCAATTAAATTTTAACTCAGACACGTTTTAAAAATAAATGGGTCCCATTAAGTCTGATCAAAACCATTATATGGTATTTATTTTCTAGACAATTTGGGAACCAAAATCTTAAATATACTTGCAATTAAACATACTATTTAATTACAAATCAATCACTTAAGCCTTCGATGCTCAAATATAATTCTCAGAAAATAAAAAGAAATGTTGCTAATTGGAACAACGATTTCCTCTGTTAAATTTCCAATAATTGGCATTTTCAACTGAAATGAATATTCATGAATGAACAGTTCTAAATACGGAAAAGATTTCGTGATATGCAAATATGCTGGTAAACCTTTAAAAAAAAAAAAAATACAAATGCACCCAGACATTTTGACTTTTACCATGGAAACTTTCTCAAAGCCTAAAGGTATAGTTACGTATAGAGCATTTCAAATAAAATTACCTTTTCTGTCATCATGTTCCCTTACGAACTAACAGACAAACTTTATGAGTACGTACATATGTATATACAAAACGACCGACGAATGAAAAATATGACGACTATGTCGGCGGGTTTTCACACAGACAGGGAGGTCTTCTGAATTTATCGTTCTTAATTGCACTGCAGACAAAATAAGCATCAGGTGCGGAGCCCAACAAAAACAACGACAGCAAAACTCGTGCTTGAATGTGAATCTTATTGAAGAATTCTTATTTTTTCTCGTCATGTTGTTGTCTTTATGTCTCGATTTAGAGGTGACAGGATGTCTGAAAATAAAAGTAGTTCAATGTATCTCTCGTTGCTAAAAGCTAAATCAACCTAATTATGCCATAAAACGCACACATAGGGCACATATTTAAGTCTAGTTCGTAGCGTAAAATGAAAAGCTGCAGCCTAAGGGAAATTAAGCGATGATTACATATGCGTACTTAGTTTTTTTTTTATTCTCTTAGAAAAAAAAACGAGAAACTAAAATTGAGTTCACCCATCCTTGGATGGTGTGTATGGCATTTATCGACAACTTTAAGAAAATAAGGGTTGCAGTTGCAAAAATAGCTCTTGAATCTCACACCCCATCCGCAAATAAGTTGATGACTTGACTATGCTGAACGTTGGCACTACTGTTGAACGATTCCATTAAAGGAGATGCCAACGATGCAAAGGTGGTGTGTGTCAAGGGCGGTTAAGGAAACAAGCAACGTGATTTAGTAACATACCTAAATATTTTTAGAATGGATTTGAAATTAATTTCTCTCTTCGAGTATGAAAAAAATATCCTACTTCTTTCATAATATGTACAATTATTGTACATATATTCTGGGTTGTTGGTCTAGGAAAGAAATTTATTTGCCTTCGGACATACAAAATTTTCGTCGATGATGTTTTTGGCAGAGACGATGGCATTGAAAATGTTTGCTCATCAGGAAAATCCTTGTTCAAACAAAAATAATATCAATAAAAGGAAACATATTTTAAATAGAGTAGGTTCTTGGATACATCATATACCTTACTTACCCCACTTATGTAGAAAATATTTTTGAACAGAATTGAAAGGATCGATGGAAATAGGTAGATTCTTCAAATGAAAACTGGAAAAATATCTCTTTCATTTCTATTTGCTTATTGAAAATAAAAGAACTCATATTTTTTGTATGCTTAAAAAATCAATGAGTAAGTACCCATAAAACTTTTGAACAAATTTTTATGGTATGACTGAGATTGCATAGATTTGATCTACTTTCATGTTTTCAATATGTTTTTGTTTGTGTTAGCATAGTAAATACAATTATTTATCCAATTAAAAGTTAAAACAATTTTAAGTTTTTTTTTTTTTTGTTAAATGGCGCCCAACATAGGAGATCGAATAAAATAAACATAAATAAAGTCTTAAAATTAGACACAGTAATACACTTTTATCAATATTTGTTTTCAAAAAGAAAACTGAGAGAGTAAAGTTCGGTCGTCTTGAAAAAAAAACGGTTTCTTGGAAAGATATTCAAGTGTCTATTTTTGTTATTCAGATTTCTTTTGAACAGCAATAAAAGACCTAAATCACATTCAATATTACATATAAATATATACTGTCATTTTTTTTTAAATTCCAACGAACGTAATGTTTAATAAGGTTTGCTTCCCTTAACTGTAGCCAGGTACTGTCGTACAGGTTGGAGAAGCAATCAAAAATGCGACAGTAAACAAATTGTTTATTTGGTACCCATATTTTGGTTATTTTACATAACATTACTGATGTTAAATATATATACATACAAAAAATTGCAAATATATAATGTATTTTTTTTTTTTGATATGTACCTAAAATATCAAATTTATTTGTGGATTGGCGCCCAACGTGGAGACATTTGTGAGTAGTTTTTTTTTTGTTCGCAAGTTTGATACATATTAAATTTTTTTGTATAAAAGTTATGTTTGGTATTTAATAAAACAATATAAAATTTTTGTGGTCAATAAGGAAACTTCTAGGGTGCACAAAAAAAAACTTCTTACCTGTATCGTTAGCTTTTTCTTTGGTTGAAAATCGTTTCTCGAATAACAAATAACATCGCGAAGCAAAAATTTGATTTTGTATAGTTAATGATATTTACAGAAGGCTATAAAGTGTGTATTAATACAAAACCCAACCGAAAAATAATTTATCTTATGTAAAATAACATTTATAAAAATATTTTTTTTTTTAACAACATGAACTAAGAGCTTACCAAAACTTAATTTTAATAAATCAAATCAGATTAAATTGTAGTAGGCAAGTAGTGATCTAAGAAGCCTCCAACTAAGGTTTATTCTCGGAAATGATCTTGCCACACTTAAGACCTATTAATCACTCACTCCAGCATCATCTTTTGCGCAGCACCCTCATATATTAACTCTCGAGCCATTAAAAACTTATTTCGCCAAGGAAAACAACATAATGAATTGGTAGTTTTAAAATATTTTCCCTAATTACATCCATTTAGCTCGTCTCTATAAAAACATCATCGGTCTAGAATTCATGACTCCATCACAAAATGGCTAAGTATGTACTTCCGTCTCCTAATGAATCACATGGAACATGCAAATAAATCCATCATAAGAATTATTGCACTTTGCTCTCTGATGCTGCATCAAAATGTGCATGCATATTGATGATGGTGATGTGTTTTTGCTGCGATATCCAATCAAATTCAATCCTGAGGAGTTGTGTGCTCATCTAAAGTAGTTCAAATGGGATCGTGCACGCACAGCACACAGCAAAGATGTGGCACATTAAAGAGTGTATAATCTCATCAAAATCATCGTTGGCTTTTGTGTATTAATATTAAATCACCATCTCGCCATCAGTCTGTCATTCCATCTAGTTATCATTTTTATTGACATAGCTCTGTAGACAGATACATGTACGAGTATCTAGAACCAACAAACTATTGACTTCCGATTAGATCTGATGATGATGATGATCGTCTTCATCATCTTGTCGTCCAATTTCTGTGTTTCATCGTCATCTATCTATTTAGGAGTATCTATGTACACTATCTATCTGTCAGTCAGTCAGATAGTTGGTGGTCTAGGGTTTTGGTGTGTAACACTTACCCAGTTTCCATAGTACGTCGACGATGTCGTTGTTGTCGATGACGACGTTAAGACGTCAGTTGACAAGGTCTACATAAAGATATGTACGTTAAAAAAACAGAGATGTATCTCTCTAAACAAACAAACAAACAAACCAACAAATAAGAAAAACCTTGTATAGTACGTTTGCGCGGCCGGTGTGTCGTGTCGGTGTAGTGCGATAATGCTTTCGGTTGTAATGACGATGACAGTGCTGCTTTCTGTTTGCGATGCGAAGTGCGTTCTTTTCGCCAGAGGAACAGGGGACCGATTCAAACTAAAGATTCAAGACAGGGATTCGGATTCGGAAGAAAAAGAAGGTGAAGTGTGGTGTAAGCCTATGGTGAGAGATGAGCTGAGTACACTCGTATTTCAGGTTTTTTTTCCCGATGGCGCGGCGATGGAACAAAAAAATCACACCGTATCTTCTTTCTTTTTTCTTAATTCTTTTTTTTTTAGCAACAACAAATGAGGCTCTGTTTCTTGTGCTTGTGTTTGTGAATTGCGTATGCTCACATGTGTCCGTCATCAGCGTCATGTATTTGATTCCGGTGCAACGGTGAGTTTTCTTTTCTTTTATACAGGTGAGTTTCGTGCTGCTGTAGGTACTCACAAAGTCGACAGCGAAAAGAAGGCAAATAACAATAAGTAATAAACCAACCCATTTAATTTATTTATTTTTTATTTGTTTAGATGTGTTTTTTTTATTATTATTATGATTCATAAATACTATACCATAGGGTATATTATGATTAATTCGGCAGTCGTTTGTAGAGTTCTTACAGGCGATAATAAGGAACTGGTTCTTGGTTCTTCCAAGCTGGTTGCTATTTCTTCATTTCCTACCCTAAAAATTACATTAAATAGAAGATGGTTTTCAACCTGTGGAAATTACTATATAAAATTGCAAACTCATCATATTGTTGCATATTCGTCTATAACCTAGTTTGTCTATAGACAATTTATTTAAAACGATTAATGTCAATTGGCTCAGGGACGTTTGACTCGCTCGTGTATGGACAGATTAATACCTGACTGAATTATTATTTCTGAAAAATGAAGTAATATGGAAAATAGTGACAGGAAGTCTAATTATAAACTGGCCGCTGCTGAGGAAATAAAAAAAAAACAAAAACAAGAGTGTTAAGGCCGCTGCAGATTTATCCGTCGGCGTCGGTACCAAGCTACTTTTACCTGATAGGTTCATATTTTGTATCAAGTGTCCAGTAATTTCAGACTTAGTGTCAACACAACTATAGGAAGACGCCATTAAAGTGAAATGTCAATTTCCTATGAACCTAAAAATACTGATGATTTTTTTATGTCGGTGTTGCTACTCTTGCTCATAACATATGCGTACGGTAACGAAAATACTCCGCTATGTTATTACAATGAATCAAACATACAAAATTATTTCAGATTCATTTGGTAGTCTTTTAAGATATCAAAGATTTATCCAGTAGGTAATGGATTCCAGTTGCTCAGCATTTTAATTGGTTTTATTCTGTTTCCCCAAACTAAAAAACATATAGTTTTCCACGGTTCTTAACTATTCCCATCTGAATTATAAACATAACAGTTCTCGTGCCAACATGTCAGGAGATCTTAATTTATTGAGGAATGAAAATTATTCAAAGTAACAAAAATATACCAATATTCTATAAAGGACATTATGAGCCCCGATCAGAGTTAAAGTGAAAAATCAACCAGAGCTATCGATTCGGAATAATAAGATTTTTAAAGTATATAGACGAAATATACTATTAAATCCAAAGAGTAGCATCCAGTTGAAGTTGAAAGTATTTAGAAGTGTGAGCTAAAGGCGCCAATTTAATTAAGATGCATCATGGAAACACAAATCAGCGAAACGGTGGAACATTTGTTGACAAGTCAGTTCTAGCAAATCATGGAATTTTTCGCCATTGAAAAGTTCAGTACCCATACAAAAACCAACTTTAAGGTTAGAGTTGATCATTGAAAGAAAAACTGGAAGACAAGAACAGAAATAGATAAAAAAAACAATTTTTTTTCCACTTTTGGGAACAAAATTTCAGCGATTCAATAAAACTAATTTTTGTCATAGAAAAGATAAAAGTTATTTTATAAGTGGTAAAGTAGTAAGCTTTATTTTGGTACCAAAATGCAATCAATTTTGTATGTTTAAGTGCATACAAATTGAAAAACAAAATGTTCAGTTATCGTTTTCAGTGAAATCTATAACTACCGCCTAAGTGGTAGATTTCCATTTTTACTTAGTTGGAAATAAACATACACACTTATTGACATCGACTTAATTTTCATGCAGGGTTTGATTGTTTTTTCAATTTTTTACAACAGTGTTCTCTTCTAATTTTGGAATGAAGAAAATATTGCAAAATATAAGGAGACATTTTCATTGTATGATTTTGGCGAAAAATGCAAAACAGAACCTGTATAAGAAAAGGTACGGAAATGGTCTACAATCAGGGTCATTTTCCCAAAAAAACGTAAAAATCACCAAATATCTGAAACGGAAAGTACCTATTTTGATTTTGTTTTTAATCCTTACCACTTCTGGATGGGCTTAAACAAAACACTCTGAATCTCTTTTCACATAAAAATGCTCTGTTGCACAAATTTAAAATAAAATCAATTCATTAACTATGGCTCTAGCTTATACACAGACCTGCTAAATAACTATGCCTTTTTCAATTTCCAGAAACTTCTGTCACTTTTTCAAAATCCACAATTATTTTAAGTAAGATAAAACGTAGACGGCAGAAACTATAATTTTCCAGAACATAAGTCTGAATAGGTATAAGTAAAAAACCGATACGTTTTAGTAATGACTAAGGTTAAATAAAATAAATAAATTTGGTGGCACAACGGCTCGTGAAGAACCAGGGCCTAGTGACTAACAACTCGCAACCATTCCTGTGTACGCCTGTCGACAGGAATGGAAGGGACCTACAATTTTATGCCGAATCCGAACGGCTAGACGAGAAGCACTTATTCGTGACTAGTGATACTCTTGGACGATTGTCAAATCCTCGTAAGAGGCAGTAGCCCTAAAAAAAAAACTTTTTAGTTTTTAGGTGGACGAGGATGGGAAGCGAACCCAGACCTCCAGCGTGACAGTCGAACGCACTAACCATTACGCTACGGGCTACTACTAAAGTTATTATTACCTATTCTGTCACCAATCAAATGAAAAAATACTTCTAGTTTTCTTAAAAAAATAAAACTGAAATTTCACCTGAACAGTAATACATAACGAATCACATAATACATATTTAAAAGTAAAAAATCTTTTTTTTACAAGTACTGTATACATATAAGTATTCTGAAGAACATTCCCGTGATTACTTTCGTTGCCAAACATAAAATATTTACAGTATTAAGCACTTCGACTGAATACTGTCATTTTTATAGGTATGTTCTCCATGAATTCGCTGATGACAGTGTTTTCTGATTGCAGTAAAACAAGTATTTCACATTTTTTGTTTTATTATTTATTTACGTTTAAAATAACAACTACAAAAATAAATAAATTCCCAACTGGTTTCAAAGGAAAACAGACTTACTTTTTTTTCAATAAGTCGTCCATTCAGGTAGAGTGAGTGCTGTAGGTAGTTTAAAATTTACAAGTTGACATAAATTCCGTTAATATGCGCGAAACTAGTTACAATGTTTTGCATATAATTTTATACACAAAATTAAATTATTAAGTTTAACACTTTTAATTATCAAAACACAGAGAATCGTTAGAAATTTTCCATTTTCAAACAGTGCGACACACTGTTTTTGTGGGGACATTCACAGCGAAGTCATAAAAAATAAAAATGGTTTCACTTTTTTTATTTTTATATTTTTTTCTTTTTCACGAAACAGGTTGATATCTTTGCTTATAGATTTAAAATTATAAAAAAATCTATTTTGGGAGAATATTTCAAAAACATACAACAAATTACCCCCGAAATAAGCACAATGGGTTTGAGTGTTGACGTATTTATTTCCTTGATGAAGTGTCAACCCCCACTCAAGTATCACACCGGACACACCGCAACGAGGTTTATACTTTTTTTATTTTTAAAAATCAAAACAGAGCACACACTTTATTATTTGGAAAACAAAATAACCACAACCCAAATTGGGAAAAATACAGCTATCCACGACGCGGCTCTACTATACCGATTGAAAGCCAAATGTAAACTGAACATTTCCAATTGGACTGCGAGAGTCACTGGAGTAATGTGCAAGCAAAAGCAAACAACAGACTATGATACACCACTCTGCCGACACTACCAACACGATGCGTTCCATATCATGGAATGGAAAATTGGAAAATGACTCGTGAGTCGTGACTCGTGAGTGTGCTTTGCAGTTCTGCAATGCGTCTACCGGGGAAGGCTGTTTGGGTATTGCGGGGGTGTTTTTGGAGCAAAGTGTAAATAAAAATAATACTGCTGCGCTCGCTAGAAGCATGACTGCCTCTCAGATGCTGGATACTCACCGTGTGTCGGTCGTTTAGTGTGCGAACGTGAACATTTGCCGGTCCATGGTATTTTGACGAAGTATTGGTGTCTTCTTGCAGCAAAGCAGCTGATTGGAATTGCGTTATTTTCTTATTGCAAAAATCAGCTGGAATTTTGGAAATGGAAATAGTGTTTCTTCAGAGATTAAATGAAAAGCATTTTTGTAGAGGAGCTACAGATGGAGTTTGCAGTAGAATTTGGTTTATATGATGTTAAGATAAATATTAAGGGTAGGTAAACCGTTTCAGTTAACAGATTTTAGTTGTGATTTAAGTAACATAAATTTGCTTACAGTTGAACTGAATTTTCCACTGCATAAACTGTAAAATAAAGATTTTTCCAAATTAATGTAAACATTTTCTAGAAAAGTAAAGTGTTGGGCGCCATTTTAACAAGAAAAAAAAAAAAACAAATAAGTTAGCCAAGAGAATGACATTTTGATAACAATTCATAGGAAATATAAGGACAAATATTTAGCAAATAATTACTAAATAAATTAAAATTCTAACATTGGGCGCCATTTGATAAGAAATCGATAAACATGAATTAAATAATTTTTTTTCTGAAAATATGAAATATATTCAAAATAAACTTTTGTTTCAAGATTTTTAAAAATACCTTTAGACAAAAATAAAATTTTATTGCTCAGTTGAATCATATTCAAAAGCAATTGGCAAATTCTAACAAACTAAAAACACAAGGCCATCTGGTTTTCAGTATTCGTCTAAAGTTTTATAAGAAAATTGAAGTTTTAAAAAAGTTGTACATACTTATTATAACGTAAAAACGCTTTAAGGCGTTAAATCTTGGCACATGAGCTCGTGAGGAACCAGGGCCTTTTGACCTACAAATCTCAACACTTCATGAATGCGGGTGTCGACAGAAATATAGGGGTCCTGCAATTTTGTATGCCGAATGCGAATGGTTAGACGAGAAGCACTTTTTATGACAAATGATACTCTTTAAGGATTTGTCAATTCCTCTTTCTTAAGAGGCCCTGAAAAAACTTTTAAGTTTATGGACGAGACTGAGAATTAAACCCAGACCTCCAGTGTAACATCTCAACGCAATAACCATTACGCTACGGATAACTACTATAAAGGCTTTAAGAAAGGTAACATAGAATTCAAGTAATGCTCTTATTCTTCCATATTTTTGTTTCTATTTTAAATCAATTTTTAAGAAAGTTTTCCCTTTCACCTGAACGGGAGAAATGGTTCCACTCATTCACGATGTTTTTCTTACAATTTTAAACCCAACCTACACGCACTAGAATTTTAGGGCATACGCAAAACACCCGGTATATTGCAAGTAAAAAGTCCTGAAGTTTTAGTGCAGAGCCAGTCAAGGGGCTGCAAGTACCCCTCTTGCACCTTACTTGTATTCACCTATGTGAACCTATGTAGGTTCAAACAGAATAAAATTTGTTTCTAAATTTGAAAAAAACATCTTATAGCCTGCAGGCAAATAATAAGTAATGTCCTTTCCAACGATTAGTGAAAGAAGAGTGTAGACTTATTTTTTTTCATTTAAAGCTTATACTTTTGACTGATGCCAAGATAATCCTGTTTTCAAAAATGACACAGTGATATCATAAACTAAACCAAATTATCGGAATACGTAATTAAATCGCATTTGAGTTTGTTTCATTAAAGGAAAGTTTTCTGGTTTTGTTTGTTTGTGTTCTTTTTGTATCATAGTTGATATAACTCTCCATGAATATTTTTGTGCTGTGTTCAATTCACCGAAAAACTACTATCAGCAGTGTACTATGCCTTAATATGAAAGTTGTGTGTATACGTAATTGTACCATTTTTTGTCATCATTATTATTTTACACCACTTAATATTTCTTAGCAAAAATATGCTTCCTTGTCCCTTTTTAAGTTGCAATCTTCAACTTCAAGCTTCAAGTATCATATTACATTAATATTAACAATTAAATCTCGTGTTTTATTCTCTTCACCGCCTTTGTTGCAAATTATTTGATAACTTCAAGTGACAGGCGTCCACCACTTGCTTCATGAGACAGGCATTTCTGAATTTATATGCTATAATTAACTCATATCCCTGAAGTTTTTTTTTTTAAAGATGTGTGCTGCTTTGATATGCACAGTCGCACACAAACAAAACTATAATAAAAATAAAAGCCAGATCCAAAAACAAACAAAAGAAAAAAAAGTAACCAAAAACCACCACAAAGAAAAGACACATCATCCGCGATTTCTGTTGCTCACCGCTCATTTCCAATAATTTTTCGCACATTAATCTTCTTCTGAACAAGGAGTGGTTAGAGATGGAGCTCAAGCTAGAGCCTGGATAGTTGCCCTGCCCCTGACCAGTCAACCAGTTCTTTCCAGTTATTCCTTTCATGCGCGAAATATTTTGGGATTTCGCAGCATTTATGTAATACCTTTTTGCGATTCAAAGTTGATTTAACCATTCAGGAAAAATCGTGCACAGAGAACGACTGTCTTTGTCGTGGTCCCGCGTTGTCCAGTCCAGTCAGGCACAATTTTAACCAAAGAACGACAAACTATCTGTCCCAGCATCCATTGTCCAGCAACCAGCACTTTGGGGTGCGCATGCGCAGCATGATACCAAGTTCGCTATCCCAAAACCAAAAACCACTTTGACTTGGCTGCATGGATACCTCGTTTGTCATACTCGCGTATCCCCTGGGGGAGCAAAAGATTCAGAGAACTTGATCTTCGCCAAAACCCGTTCCGATCTGCTTTTTTGTGCGATTCCCTCACTTTCCATACACCTCCGAGTCTATAAACGTTCTAACCAAAGACCGTTCTATTAAGCCAAACGAGCGAACAACTTCTGTTCCTGGTGCCTGTTGCCTGGTGGTGGACCGAACCGGGTTTGTTCTGTGAGACATGTGCAGTAAATAGTGCCGCCACCACATAACAGCCACTTTGGCCAATTTATCAGAACTCTGAAATCGGGATTTCAGTTTTGTTGGGACCTTTTTGCCTTCTACTGGTTTTTGTTGTTGTTATGACTTGTGATGGGGAGTCTTTTTGACCTTTTTTGTTATGGTCCATTGGATTTGTTTGCGTAAGGAACGTTTCTGGTTCTTCACTGCACGTTTGTTTGTTTTTCTTTTCCTCACAATGATGGTGCTGGTGGTAAGTTTTGGATTTGCGAAGAAAGCATAAATTCGCATTTCCATCATTGGAAATTTCAATGAGAAGTCGAGAAAGAGCACATGAAAATGTCTCTCTCTCTACTTTTCATTGTTTGAGAGAATTTCATTTTTCCCATCTGCAAAGGTTTCCATTCAAGCTGAAAGATTATAAAGCAATGTATTTCTCAGATACAAAGGTACATGCGGAAGATGATATTTTGAAATGATGCTATTTTGACTGATTCATTGAGTTTAAATTAAGGACTACGAGGGATTAATTCCATTGATTATAGAATGAGAATGCATAACACTATATAATGATGTCTTCCCCGATATAAAAGTAAATATGGAAAATTAAAAAATATGCTGCAGTTATGTTGTAAGTAGAGCTTTTTAAGAGTTTAATTTCTGATAAGTATAACGCTCATTAAAAAGAACAATTTCATAACTCAAAAAACATAAAACTTCAGAAATCGCAATTTAAAGTTAGCATGGCTGTATTTCATAATCATCTTCATTTGTATCTAATTTTTTCTTTTTTCTTGGTAAAGCTATGAATTAAAATTTTATCGCAAAATATGACACTTTTAAAATATTTATTGGACTGTTTTCACTTCAAAGGTCCCTGCGTAAATTAAAAATACAGTATTTCCACAAAAAAAAATTTTAAAAATGACAGTGTATATAACGACAAATGATGCTCTATAGCCTTCAGTTTTTCAGTTATAGAAATGAAATTTTGCCAAAAAGTAGTTTATAGAAAATGAGTTTGAACTGTAGCATTAGGTCAAAATTGATGTTTTTTGAGTTATGACGTTGTTCTTTTTAATGAGCGATATGTGGTATTTTTTACCGATAAAAAAAAGGGAAAAAATATCAAAAAATCATTTTGTATGAATAAAAAGTCCTAGAGTAAGGTAAGTTAAAGTCAATTATATAATCAATTAGAAAAACACTATAATAGACTACTTATACCTGAACAGGTTCAAATGAAAAATGAATAGACAACTATTAGCATGCAATGCTTACGCGTTAAAATTTCGATTTTCAAGATAAATTAATCACACCAAAAACATAAATGTTAAAAAAGGAGCCAAGTTCTTCTATATACAAAAACCTTTGCGTAACAGATCAGCCGTAAAAAGAAGTGAGATCTAAAAGTACGCCAAGTTCTAAGTTTATTAATGTTAAATATCAAATATTTTATACATATTTTATACTATACATACATAGTGTAAATCAATTCTGAGAATATGGGCGGGTGCCACGCCCCCTTAATATTATATATCAAATTTTAAAGTTTAGCCTTTATTTTCAGTTCAAGTTCTCTCGCTCTACAAAATTTCATCATTCTACGACAACCAGAAGTGCTCCATATAATTGATATCAACTTTCCGAAAATGGGCGGATGCCACGCCCTCTGAATGTAAAATCTCAAATTTTAAAATTTTGCTTTTTTTTGCACTTCTAGCCCTACCGTTCTACCAAATTTGATCATTCTACGACAATCAGAAGTACTCCTCATAATTGATATCAATTCTAATTCAAATGGGTGAATGCCACACCCCCTGAATGTTAAATCTCAAATTTTAAAATGTTCCCTTTGCCTGCATTTTTAGCCCTACCGCTGTCACAAATTTCATCATTCCACGACGGTCAGGCGTGCTCCAAATAATTTATATCAATTCTATGAAAATTGGCGGATACCACGCCCCTGAGTGGAAAATCTCAAATTTTAATTTTTTTTGAATTTTTGAACAACAACTTAAATTAAATTTTTTTCTTTGCTTGCACTTTAAGCCCTAGCGCCGTACTTAATTTCATCAATCTACAACAATCAGAAGTGCTCCAAGTAATTTATATCAATTCTATGAAAATGGGTGGGTACCACGCCTCCTGAATGAAAAATCTTTAATTTTTGATTTTTCCTTTGTATACACCAGAAGGCCTACCGTCCGGAATTACAAGATTCTACGATGTCGGGAAGTGCTAAATAATTTTGATGATCTGTCAGTGAGTTTGTCAGTTACAGTTTTTAGTATTTTTGCAGTCTTACATCTCGGGAACCACTGATGCTAAGGAATTTAAATTTGGTGAGTTGTCTAAACCTTGTGAGCTTAGAAAATGCTGCGAGTTTGAAGTTTCTGAATTTATTGGTACTGAAATTAGAAGGGGCTCAAAAATCGCCTGAGTTTGATCCTGTAAAAAGGGTGTAGTTCCAGAACTTGGCTGGGCACTACCGTGCCCTTTGATAATGAAAAATTCTCTTCTTCTCCAAAATTAATAGACGGTGTTTAAATTAGTTTTACTCCATCTGCCAGCATATTTTGACCAAATAGTAGTAACAAAATATTTGCAAACCTGAAAACAAAGCACAGTAAAAAAGATTCAGTCTTCAAATCTGTTCCAGGAGGACATAGATTTGATATTAGAGAAAAATGTTCTAAAGGCATGAAATTTATTCTTTAAATTATGAATTTAAGTTTTATAGCCCTAATGGTGTGACATTTTAGTCCTCGAAACACATGAACTTTTGAAAAAACTATAGTATGTACCTATCAATGGTCTTTAAAACAAATAATTTTATAAATACTTATATTTTTTTAATACCTTTTTTTATTTTTGGTTTTTAAGAAGCATTTTTACTTGCGATATAGGTATGTTTTGGATTTGTAAAACAATTGAACTTGAGATAATATTGTTCCCCAACATTACGTTGATAGAGAACGCGAAAAAAGTGGGTCCCGAAATTTTGTCTGTCTGTAGGTATGTCTGTTATTCGAATGCTCTAAGAACATTTTTTTTGTAAGCTTCAAAGACCGGTTGGCTCATACACGAAACTTAAATACCAAACGTCATCTTAAAACACTTGTCGCATAATGCATTATGTTGAAAATAAATTGTTAAGTTTCATGTCAGCAAACGGGTCTAAGTGCCAAATTTCAATAAAAATCTAGTAGGCTGTTTTCGAAATATCGAATTACCAAATTATCATTCTTGTTTTGTTTAGGTATCTACACAAAAAATGAATGTTTAAAATTGTGTACATATGTATCAAGATAGATGTATTACAGGTAGATAATAGCCGTGGTTCAAATAAAATTTTCGAAAAAAACGACAGCCGAACTTAGCAAAGTTATGGAAGCAAAAATGCCCAGCACTATCACGAAACTCTGATATCCCCATCACTACCATTCAGCTTTTGGGAAAGCATGCAAAATAAAACAAAATACATGCAAATAAAAAGAATCTCGTATAGAAAATTATTCCGATCGTTAATAAAACAAAAAAAAAATGTGAAAAAACGCAATTTTAAATCACAAATCAGAAAAACATTAATATACAAAACAATGGTCGTTCATTTTTTGTTTGTTTATAAAAAAATATTTTCATTCTTTGGCTCAGATATTTTGACGTTTTCATACAAACTATCGACAGCAAAATAGTAATTTGAGCTGGCAGTACTTTTTCTATCTGAACTTAAGTTAAGAACCGATAATTATCTGGACTTAGCTAAATTCATATGGACTTCAGTTGTTTTTGTATTTTACATGTAAATTCCTTAGTTCAGATGTTGCTTTTTTCGTCAAATTATATCTGAACCTGCAAAAAACATGGCTAATATCACTAGCGTTTTCATTTTTGTTCAGTTCTGCGCATGTTGTCAAAATAAATAGCAAAACCAATTGAATTTCAAACAATCACTACAAATTTGTTTTTGTTTACTGTGTACTTACACAAGGGGTGGCCGTCTTGAAACTTGACAAGCTGAGCCTGATAATACCTTAGATATGTGTACTGTGCATACGTTTACGTACATAGGTGTTTTTTTTCAATCTGTGGAGCTGTTTAAAAAAAAAAATATATTTTTTTAAGGTTTACAAATTTTCTTGTACTACAGTACATATTCATACAATATATGTACATATGAATACATGGCATGGAAAAATGAATCTTAGTCTTCCAAGTAGAAACTCTGCATTCTCTCAGAGGTTAACTTTCAATGTGATATTGTTATGCTCTAAGAATATACGAAAACACTGTATCACATGAACTGGCTCTCGTATAGCTAACAATTTAAACGAAGCTTGAAATTGTCAATAGCCGTGTTTTTTGAGCGAGTGATTAGTAACTCAGCAAATTTCTTACACGCAAAACAATAATAAACAAAATTATTATACAGAATTTTGTTTGTGTTAACCGTTTATAACTTTTACTGAGTTGCTAATCACTCTCTCAAAAAACACGACCAATGTAGGTTACTGATTTGAAATTTTCAGTAAATTGAAAAAGCCTAATTTTTTGGCGCTTTAACTCTGAAAGTGTATGCTAAAAAACCCTCATTATTTCTGTTATTCGTGTTTTTTTTGCAAAAGGTTAGTGTTCATTATTATTTTAACTAGTCTAGGGACATGTTACATGTACATTGTACATGTACCTGTAGTCGCATAGATAAACAATCATCATTAATCATCAGCGTATTTTTTCGACAAGATACCAATATTTGCCCTATAGAGCAAGTGAACATATTTAGTTGGATCAGTACTGTCTTAAAAGGAACAATAAACGTGTTTTATTAAAGCTATAATGTTCACTTAGGTGTCTATTTGTCACCTTTTTCAAAAACGGCAGATTAAGTTTTATTATTATAAAATATTTTTCAGCAACTAGCGGTTTTTCTTAACTGAAAGTTACATGGAAATATTAAATTTAGTGTCCAAAATCAATATTTTTTTACTGATGGATTAATTTTGTATGCTCTTTTTTTATTTTGTTTGTCATTCCATTCTGCCAACTCAATGAATATGAGTGAACATGTTTTTGATTAAAGTTGAAAGACGTATGCCCAATATCACGTTCTCAACGATTTGGACAGAAAATCTGAAATAATTTCCATAATAAAACTCAACTTTCTCGTACTTGTCGAAAGAGTCTTTGATAAGAGATCTCAATACCGAATAACACCTTGCGAATGTTAAGTGAAGTTATTGTTTGGCTTTTTTTGTTTTGTTTCTCTCCTTGAAATTTACATGACAAAATGCATTCAATACAACGAGTTGGACTGAAATACCCCTTAAGGTAACATTCGAAGACCACACACACCAGTTATTTTATTTTTTTACCATGTCAAATTGCTTTGCTCTCAGTACCAACATACTGAGGTACAAAAATAGAATCTACAGAGCCTTGCGGCGTGCGATAAACATAAAAAGATTCCCGAACCTGAGAACTGCAAAACCTAAAAACAACTCGCAGATATAAAACAAAACGACTGTAACAACTCAGAACCACGACAAAAATCCATCGATGCATTAAAAGTCCCAGACAGACATCGACGCGCAAAATTCCTTTATAGCAGTTTCACAGGATCCGCATATATACAATGTACATACAAATATCTTCCCTCCTGCTCCTCGCTTGGGATCGAGAAGGAGCAATTCTCCCAATAAATTCAATGTGATCCGAATACTACACGAATAGGAAGAGATGCGAATAGAGCAAACGGAGCGATCACAAAAATCGCCGACGGACATAGCACACCTAAAAGTAACTCAGGCCGAGGGAGAATATCCTACCATCAGCTTCAGCATCATCATCATCCGGGACATCCGAAACCATGCCCCATCGAATTCTAGCGATTTTCATACAAATGGACGGATCTTTGTTTATCTGCAGCCTGCAGGAGGAGGAAAGTTCGATTTCGTGTTCTTGGCTCATCAGAGTTCTTTTTCATACTCGGCCCAGAACCAGCATCACTTAGAGCTCCGAGGGAATATTGAACATTCATTCAAGCGAACGATGTGGAATGCTTGAACCACAATACAAGTTTTCTAATTTGGTGGAATAATCAAGGGAATCGTCTGTCTGTGTTTGCACCGCCGTTGCCGCTGCCGCCAACGAAAGGCCGAATGGACATTACTTCTGATGCGTCCACAAAAATAATAAAAAAAAACGAAGCCACATAAAGGTAACAAAAGCATCATTCAGAACAAAAAAAGGTACAATCAAAAAAGGAACTCAACAAGGAGAACACTTTAGACCCTCCACAATGTGGGCAACAGTTAACTGGTTATTTGGTTCTTGGGACATAGTGTTCTCTTGCTTTAGTCGCGGAATCCAAAACCCGACAACGACTACTCCTACACGCTCGATTACCTTGTGTATTTTTAAATTTATTAAGGCGTTATCCTTTTTAATTTCTACACCATTTTGACACTAGAAATATCAGACAAAAAAAAAAAAAAAATACCTAAAAATATAAATTAAGAAATGTTGGCAGTGAAGTTTCGAAATTCTTTTTTTGCAAAAAAACTACCGGGCAAACCTTTGTATTTAACAAGAAAACTATGTGGAAAAGGTCAACTACGTGGAGGTGGAAGTTTTTCAAAGATTGTTCCCAAGCTTGTTTACCTGCATAATCCTTTGACGTATCTTTGGACACAAATTCAACTTGCTCGAATTAATCTTCTATGGGATCGGGAATTTGATCGGAATGAGTTCTACAGAGGAACTAAGCAGGTTTGTATATGCTTTCAGTTACGGTCTTTTATCACGTTGGAAGTGTTAGTCACTAAATTTGACTGTATTGTGCAGCTATTTGTTTTTGTATGGGTAATCTCTTAACTTGCAACCTATGAACATACATAGTTGTATTCGACAAAAAAAAAATTGAACTCGAGATATTAATTAGACCTAACATAACGATAATAAAGAACGCGATAAAAGTGTGTCTCGCAGTTTGATGTGTCTATCTGTATGTACATTGTGCAATGTACATACCTCTATGTGCAGCCTAAGCCACTGAAGCAATTTTCTTCAAAATTGGGGCATTGGATTTTTTGGTGATTGCCTAGAGGAAAATTTTGTATTAATATCGGTTACTAACGGTACCTGTCATAATACCAATTTTCAAATTTCTCATAAACGGCTTCACAGATCATGACCAAATTGTTCATGCTGGAAGTCCTTCAAACGCAAGTGAAAGCTAAAAATAGTAGAATTACAATTAAGAATAAATGAAATCCTTATGTCGGCTTCAGGTTAGTGTAAGCACATCCGAAGCGTTACAACAATAAAAATAGAATTAGAATTTACAAACACTGACCTGAAGCCCACATTAAGATTTCATTTATTGTTACAGAAAGGTCACAAAAAAAAGGAAATATTTATTAGAATTAAGTCTTAATCAATTTGGTATGGTTTTAAACTATACATTTTTAAGTGTGATATTAGCCAAAAAAACGAATGTTATTAAAATAAAAATCACCAAATGGCTATTTTATATTTTCATCATCTTACTAAATTAAGAAAACTGTTTAAAATATTTGAAAAATGTTAAGTAGTATCACGCTAAAACGTTAATATAAAACTGTTAAAAATATTTTCGCCACTAATGTAATTTTAGCATGGCATTCAATTTAGCTTGGCTTATAATTATTATTATCGCTCAAATGATTTTTTTAAGTTAAGAACACCGAGAAGTATAATGGTTCTCCAAAAAGCTTCAGTAGTTTACCTTCATAACGAAAGGTCGTGTTATACTCAAATTTTCTAAAGTTTTGAAAGTTATTCAGTGTTCTGAAATAATATAATTAGCTTGATTTTTATCTGAAACCTTATTAGAAAGTTGTTCATTATCTAATTAAAAAAATCCCGATATTTTGTATCTTCCCCTTAATCACATGCTCACAATTCGAGTTAAAATACAAAGTTTTCTAAAAAAAAACTATCGGCATCTGCATTGCTTTCCACTTTATTCTATTTAATTAACTTAAACGATTTTCTCATAGATATTTTGGATGTGTAAACATCTTAGCGCTAGGTATTAGGAAAAAAACAAACTCTCGGTATGGGTAAACTTGAAAGAGGAAATACAAAATTACGGATACGCCACCATCTTGTTTATTTAGATTTTTAACTAATGGATGCGAATGGTTCATGCATTGAATAGAGTAAATTGAGATAATGTGGTAAATGTCGGTAATGTGGTTGGGTATAGTAATACACCAACGACACCAACCAAGCTAACGGTTTGTGCATTAAATAGTGTCGGGAAAATTATCATCATCATATAATTGTGGAAAATGCAGTTTTTTAAGGCATGGTGCAACTGTTATGATTTTAAGGTCTAAATTGGGTATGATTTTAAGAGTTTCCACATTCTCTAAAAGTACCTTTTTTGAAAGTGGAGGGTGAGGTTAGAAACAAAATTAAATACATATTTACGCTCAGCCCTGAATCACATGAAATAACATAACATGTTCGACGGGCGCCTTTGGCAACCTCATCAGTTTACTATATACTGTAAGCTATAGTATAAACTATATACTACACTGATGTTTACACATCATCCCCTTGAGTACCGGTACTCACACTTTTTTTTTTTCTTATGTTTTTATTTTATTTTGTAATTCTTAATTCAATTAATTATCTAACCTGTTTATAGATACTCTTTGAATATTGATAAAAAAAAACAATTAAAATTTTAAATATTTTTGATATAATACTAAAATAATAAATTGTAAAAGATAGTAAACAAATAAATTATAATTAATTAACGAAAAAACATATGTTTCGAAATAATGAATTGCGAAATAATATCTAATATCTATCTGGTTTAAAATACACGAAGTGAAAATTTTGCAAATCAATTAGAACAGCCAAACAAAATCTTGTGAAACAATAAGGTATTGCGAAATTTTTAAATTGCAAGGCAATAACTAATTGCGAAGAAACCGTCGTTACCAAAAAAAATTAAAACAATCCAATGAAAATCCGCCGGATGATCTCTACCCATTATTTCTTTTTTTTTTTTTCTTTTGTGGTTATAATTTTTTATGTTCTCGCAAAAAAAATCGTAAGTGTATTATATTAGATGTTTATATACAATGATTTTATTTATTCATTATTGGTACTCTTAATCTGGTTGTACTGTATTCAAAACTTTATGTGGATAAAAGTTTAAGCGGTTGGGTTTAGGTCTGTGGTATTAAGCGAAAGCTTTCACGCTTTGATAGAAGGCTTTAAGTTTCAAAGTTTATAACAACTTCGTTAGTCTAACACCGCATTAGTCTCATACGCAGCTGTCAGCCTAGTCATATGCAGTGTTTGCTATTGCAGCAAAACTTTTTATTTTTGAATTTTCGATTTTTAAAAATAACGAAAACAAGAAAACTACAACTACAAAGTTTGTAGTGCTATTGCTTCAATTAAACTTACTTTTTTTTTAGTCAGCTACAGTGATGACAGATTGCATTCGTGAACAAGACCAACTGGGTATTGGCCATTTCACTACACCTATTGGCTACAGACAAATTACACGTGATATGATTTTTTCAAGAAATGATGCCCGCCTTCGACTTGTCCGATTTAGATTTGAAGACTTTCATCGTGCATTTCCTCAAAAAGTTGTTCTTTTAAAAAGAAGAAGTAAGTACTTCTTAGTTAATTTCCTTTTTTCACTCTTTGCATATAGGTATGTATGTATTTTAAAACATTTAAGATAACAGACACTGTTACATCGACATGTTGTTTGTGGCAATGCGAAACACCAATGACTTTCCCAATCTGGAAGAGCGTCAGTTAATTAGACAAACTCTTTATGAACTCGAAAAGCAACAGAATATTCAAACGAAACTCGAAAACATTAAACATAGAATATTGTTTGCTGAAATCTATATGAGATTCTTCAGAAATTATACGCCAAGAATTCCAGCTGATTGGCTAGTGTCATCTTACAAAATTATTTCTTTTGATGTTATAAATTTTAATTAGATAATCCAGCGAAAAAAATTAAATTTGGAGTTATATTTGTTTTATTTTCAAAGCTTCTAAAATGTCTTGAACACCATCCGACTTCTTCATTGAACGAATTATGTTACGGTATTTCTCATTCTCTTCAGTAAGCTGGACTTTTTCTTTTTTTAGTAGAAGGTTGTGGTAGCTTACATCTGAACAACGACGCCAAAAATTTGTTAAAAGATTCATTTCATCTGACAGATCCTGAAAAAGAATAATTAATAAGATGTTTTTTTTTTTAAATAAATTGAAATAAATGTTCTGTTTTAAATAGACAATAGGCAATACATAATCAGCCTTATTGTGAGTTCCGCGTGAAAGAAAATTCGCCCGGAAAAATTACATTTCACTCTTTCCTTATTGTGAGTTTCGGGCGAAAAATGTTCCCTGTTCGTTCCTTATTGGCACTATTGACAGCATTTTCATGTTAAATATGTCATGTCATTTACAGCTGGATTTCCATTTAATTTTTGGGGGCGAAAGAGGCCACACTTGTTGTTAAATGGAGGGTGAAACTTGCAATTGATTTTAGAAATCCGGGCGAAATGTTTTCCGGGTCTAACTCACAATAGGGCTGAATACGCATTTTTAAAAAATAAAATCTTAAGAGTTCTCAGTTTGGCTACCAAAATACTGGGACAAAATATGTTGGATTCAGTTGGGCACTTTTTGTGAGATCCCCTCGAGTTTTGCAGTTTTTTAAAGTAGATAATTCGCATTTCTATTCTTAGGAACTTGGCACTCGAGGAAAACGGACGTGCTTCATATTTTAATATAATAATTCAAGTCAAAATCCAGGTGGATTAATATGTATTGTAATAGATATTAAACTCACCTCTTCCGAAATGTCCAAAAGCTTGGCAATATCCACATCAATTTTCAAACGGCCTTCTTGATCAGAGTCTTTAAATATCAAAAGGTCTTCGTTGGAAGTTTGAAATGGAATAACTTTTTCTTTTTCTGTCTGATACTTGCGACAACAGGCTGCCAAACTTAACAAAAGTTCTCCATACTTGACATATTCTCTCAGCTTCTAAAAATTGCATTATAATTTGTATGAGTATTTGTGTAACAAACTAAAAAGCCGTGTTTTTTGAGAGAGTGACTAGCAATTCAGTTAAAGTTTTACACGGAAAACACAAACAAAATTCTCTATAATAATTTGTTTTGCGTGTCAACAATTTTCTGAGTTGCTAGTCACTCTATCAGAAAACACGGCTATAGTTTGTCAATTCATTCCCTTTTCAATATTAAAAGGAGAATGGGCAAAAATATATGGGACCTGATCTACCTAGTGTCCAGAAACGAGACCTATGAAAATGATTGGGTAGTATGGAGTGTACCAACGTACGAGTAGTTTTTTTTGTCATAAACAGTGGGAGTTGGCTATATTAAGCGACCAAAAAATAAGAAAAACACTGCAAATTCGAATTAACATAGACGAATTGTTTTATATTCTATAATATACTGCCTAAACCACATGGTTCATAGTTCTCTGTTCATATACAAAAATTATGCTCTTGAACTAAGCTTTCCAATGTTGTTTACCTCAATTGTGGGCACTAGACGGACAATTATTTCCATTAATTAATTTCGCTAAATCGAATAAAAAAAAGTAGAATTTTCATACTGTTAAGTGAATTGTTCGCCAACCATGGCATTGTTCGCTATTATTAGCCATTGGTATAAAAGTTCCTTTATTTTGGGGTCTATTCAGTACATCGAAGGTGACCAATACTGTCATTTCAATGGAACACTATTGCAATTAATGTTTGCTCTAATTGCAGTCTTTGTTGCCATATACTACCTAAACCCCTTGGTTTACAACTTTGTGTCCATACACAAAAATAAAAGCTAAACTTTCCAACGATATTTGGAAGACCAAAATCCCCATTCTCCTTTAAAACCCCTTATCAACACACCTTTATCACTTGATGAATCTCACTGAAAACTTTTAACAAATTTTCATGTGTGATTTTCTTGTCTCTTTCAAATGAACTTTTGAGTATTGATCTAAGTGTAAGAAAATGCTTTTGCTCTGACCTCAATCCGACAATCTTTCGATTCGATTCTGCTTCGATTTGCAATAGTTCTTGCTGTAAATCTAATATTGTCCTTTGACTTGCACGTTCGATTTCATTTAGTTTCTTTGCTTCAACCACGTAAGTTTGCTGCCTTTGCATAAAATTCAAGAAATTTTCAGTCTTTCGAACATCTATTAAGTCACCTTGCAGCTCGTTGACAAAAATTAAGAGTTGTTTCTGCAAATCATTCATCCGTTTGACAGTCCTATCACGAACAATATAACGACTTTCTATCTCAGAGGTAACTTCGTCAAACTTTCGTTCCATGTAGAGCTCATAGTTCGCTTTAAGCCTTTGTTTGCAAGTAATGTTAGTCGTGTGCATGATGTTCTCGTTGTTGAGTCTAGTTCTTTGTTGAACTTCTTGAATTCCACTAAGCTCATCGAAGAAGTCTTGAACAAATTCTGTAGCTTGCATGTTATAAAGATCTGTTGCTGTTTCGCGAAGAGTTTGATGGCAATCTAATAAAATAAAAAGTAGTCACCCCTACGAAATTCCTATTATTAAGTTGTATCTGGTCGTGGGCTTGTGGTTTTCTTAATGGTAAAATGTAATCTTTTTCGATGCAAAGCTTATGAGAATTTACGAATAGAGACATGGCAATGGTGGTATTTAAACTTAACAATATCATCATCAAAATACATGGCGAAAAGAAGAATTTGTGTTCTTTTGGAACAATTTTTGTTCTTTTCGCCATGTCTTTTGATAAATATGTTGTTAAGTTTAAATACCAGCATCACAAAGTCTCTATTCGTAAATTCTCAAAAGCTTTGCAACAAAAACCATAATACTTTACCTCAAACCTAACATACGACCAAATAAGACTTAATAATACGAATTTCGTAATTGGGTGAGTGTTTTCAATAGAAAATCACAAAAATTCAACTTACTTGTCAAATATTCAAGTTGATCGAGATGCTGACAAAAATTTCTCTCATGCATTTCTTCAGTTTCTTCGATATTTTTCATCAACATTTCAATTTTTTCATCTTTCTTTTCCAAAATTCTTTCAGTTTTATCACTCCATTCTTGGATTTCTTTACGAAATTCCTTTACTTTTATATCTTTGCAAATTTGCTCCCACTGAAGTTTACCATGTTTCATGGAGTTTTTTGTTAACTCTAATTCTCGAATTAGTTGTTCCTAAAAAATGATGATGAAATTTCAAAATATAATATTGTCTTAATTTTATGTACCAACCTTCATTAACCGTTTTTTAAGATCCATGGCCGCTAAAAGCTTAAGACGTCTTTTTTCTGCTTTGCTGATCTTGGGTTTTTTCTTCTTCTTTTTAGCCGAAGCATCTTCGATGGTGGTTGTAAATTTTTCCACGTTCTCACTCATTTTAAAATTGTATTATATATATGTATGTATGTATCTGTCACTGAAATGTTTTAAATATTTGTAATCAAAAAATAAAACACACAAAAAAATAAAAGGTAATGTGACAACAAGTTTAATTTAATTGAATGTCAATGTATCATTTCTATTTATAAAATCCGCGGTGTAATTTTCTTATGAAGTGAACATTTTATTTTCAAGAAAGTTTCATAAAAAAAAAAAATCAATTCTTCCTCAAATGTTACGTTATTACCATTTTATTAAACCTCTGAAAAACAAATTGTTCTAACTTAGTTGATGATAATCCAGTGGTTGCTAAAATAATCATTTAGCCGTATTCTTCTGTTCTTTTTTTGGATTTAAAAAGTAAAAGGGTTAGAGCCGCCTGGTTGTCAGTGTTTGACTTTAATTTAATTGAACATTAAATCTCAAAATAGTAAATTTTCGTGTTTTTATTAGATCTTAAAATAAATAATGTAAAAGTTGTATACTGGGGCGTATACGCACTTTTTATTTTATTGAATTTAAAAAAAAATGTATTACATTTTTAACAAGTTTGCTTAGTATCGTGTTAACCAAAAAACTGATCGATAGGAGTTGTGGTGGTCAATTAATTAATAATTTTTTTATCAACATACATAAATATACTCTGTAAGCAATATTATGGAGTAAGGTAAATTGTTATTCTTTTTTCCAAATTTTAACAATGATTTCCGAATATCTATATACGACATAACACCTAATTTTGAGCTTGTATCTACTATATATTTTTAGTACATCAATTATTGTCATTGCTTTTATGTAAATAAACGTGCGTCAATGACAAAATTGGAAAGAAAAACACCATAAAGTATTATCTCCAAAATAATAAAATTATACACATCTCCTTACCTATCTTCCAAAAAAGTCATAACTTTGATTAAGCTGTATGAATAAGTGATGATAATTGTAAGTGTATACAACCAAATAAACATTTTCTTGTCATAGGACTCATTTTCGGAATAAAAATGAAATTAACGCTATACAAGAGTTTGACAACCCAACATTGACCTTGTTTCTTCTCGATCGTTTACATGTCGTATTAATACAATTCGCGCACATTTTCTCTCACAAGCTATAAACTGCAATCTCGATCACTTTTACCTCGAAGCAAGATCACGTTTTCCAATTATTATTATGGCTTGATTACATTTTTACTACCTACCCTAGTCAGAAGCCAAAGCAACCCTCTAAAAAAGTTAAGAAAGTAAAGTCTCAAGGCGCAGAGTCTATTGCAGCGAACACGCAAACTATGTGATGGCTTAAATCAAGCTTCTTGAGAGCAACTCCAAATCAAATCAGTAACTTGTTTAGTGCATGTCAGTCTTTGTCTGTATAAACAGCTATTTTCTCCCCCAACTTTGCACAGTTACCAACTTGTTCGTTTTCAATATACTCTCGATCAGACTGTAGGCTATAATGAAACCTGGACTATCTCACCTATGGCAATCTCAACTGAGCTCAGTTGAGTCTTGATAAGTGCGTCGCACAGTTGATATCTCGCTTTACAAGTCTTAGTAGAAACACGTATTAAAGTGAACGTTGGTTACTGAGTCTTCTATGTGGTTTTGTGTATTCATAGTGAAAGTGCTGTCAAAAACTTTTCTTAAAGAAATTTGCAAATCGTTGATTTAGTGAGGTACCAGTGAAAAAAAAAAAAAACAAAACAAAAGATAAATCAAATCTCTTGCGGTGAAATATTATCGTTTTATTAAGTTTGTATTTAAATTTTGCCAGCAAAGCATTAAACCTCTCAACTGGTTTTGGATGCCAAATTATTTTCACGAAAAAAGGTTTTATAATCATTTATTTTTTGTTTTTAAATGTTAATAAGGTTGACGTTGTTTATGTTAATATAAGAAATTAAAATGTAGATAATACAAATAAGAAGGCCACTGTACTTAAGATGCATTTTCGGATGGGAAAATTTAAGTGTCATAAAATTTTGAATTTAATTGATTTGACTGGAATTGAATGCAGGATTCTTGGAAGTGGCTCAAGACATGCTAATGTATATCAGTTCTAATTATTACTGGTTTTGTGGGACGGTAGATTGCCGATAAATTAAGATTTTTATCTATTCCATTGTTCAATTTTATTGTTTTTTCATGTATGTACCTGCTTGTATTTTTTGTAGTAAAACACAGGGAACTCTCTTATGCCAACAAATTTGCAACTTATGAGATGTATTCATGAAATGCACATTCATTTATAATTGTAGGCGTTTATTGAGCTAACTTAAATGATGGTTAACTAAAACATGAACTAAACAAATTTCTATATGGCCGACAAAATATTTTAGCTATTGTTTTTGTTTTCTTACCCGCACCAATGGAATTTGTTCGGTTGTAGGGGTGGATAAGAAACAGGATTTTGTTTAAAAAAAATCAGCGCTGGACCTTGACGCAATCAAGTTTAGTTTAATTTGCTAGATCAAGAAATTACAAATTGTACCACTGCTGAAATTACTTTAAATGTGTTTTCGTACAACTGGTAATAACAGCGTCATGATAACTTTCAGTCTTGAGAGCTGTTACCTACATATGTAAGTACAATTTATATATATATTTTTTGTTTGCTACGTACTTTTTTTTTAATTAATTGCTAATAAAATTATAATCAAAATTGCAATTGGATAAAATATTGGACTAATATGAAAACGACACGTCACACACCCACACCATATAGTTTTTTCATATCTTTTGTATCTTTTTCATAGTATTAACTACCAAACAGACATGCATTTTATGAAAGGCCATAATTCCTTATGACCACAGTCATATTTTGGTTATTGCAAACATTTGGTGTGACCCACACTGGTAACTTTCCATTGCTGTCCTTGTTATTTTGTTATGAGAAAATCCCGAATTTTAGATTTTGGAAAACCTTTATAGGTTTTCAATATGCAAATAAGTGGACAAGAAGTTTGTTTCATTTGACCTCGAGACAATAACACCCCTTTTGTCAGCTCGTTAGATAAAGCCAATTTGCTTGCGGCACAGTTTGCTGTTAATTCGACGCTGCCAGAAAGTGTTATGGCTCCTCCTGTACTTGAGAGCGTAAATGATTTTATGGGACAAATCTTCTTTCGCACTCGTGCAGTTGCTAAAGTTCTAAAAGATCTCGACGTACACAAATCCGCTGGCCCAGATAGTATCCCTCCCATCGTTCTGAAGGGGTGTTCTTCAACGCTGGCAAAACCACTGCGTAAGCTTTTCCATCTGTCCTACTCTACTGGTCTCTTTCCGAGTGGATGGAAAACAGCATTTGTCCAGCCTGTCCCTAAAAGAGGCGTATCTTCTTCACCCTCTAATTATCGACCAATTGCACTTACCTCCCTTCTTTCCAAGGTCATGGAAACGCTGATCAATTTTCAGCTCAAGAAATATCTCGAGGAACGAAAACTTCTTAATGACCGGCAGTACGGCTTTCATAGCAATAGGTCCATTGGTGATTTGATGGTATATCTCACCGAACAGTGGAACAAATCTTTACATCGTTTTGGAGAAAGTAAGATTATTGCACTTGATATTTCAAAAGCATTTGATAGAGTTTGGCATCAAGCTCTTTTATTGAAAATGCGCGCATTTGGTTTCGATGAATCTCTTCTTCATTGGATTAGAAATTACCTTTCGGACTGTTCAATACAAGTTATATTGGTTATACAACTTGTATTGGACGGTTTCAAGTCTGAAATCCACAAAATAAATGCTGGTGTGCCCCAGGGCTCCGTTTTGTCTCCGACTCTCTTCCTTATTTTTATAAATGATCTTTTGTCTGAAACTTCTAATCCATTATACTGTTTCGCTGACGACAGTACCCTCAGCTTTTCATATTCGTTAACAGATTCACATACATGTCCTTCGGATGTGGAACTTGAACGGCAGCGTATGATAAGCTCATTAAATTCTGATCTAAACAGCATCGTTCAATGGGGAATCAAAAACCGCGTAGAATTTAATGCTTCTAAAACTCAATGCTGTCTCCTGTCGTTAAAGCGAAACCCACTCCCAATGCCGCTATCAATGGACGGCACTTGCATCGAGGAAACCAAACAGCTCTCAGTTCTCGGTATGTGTGTCACAGACCACCTCTTGTGGAATGACCACATATTTGATGTCGCCAAAAACGCTGCTAAGTGTTTAGGTTTTCTCCGCAGATGCAAGAAATTTTGTTCCCCTTCTGATCTGGCTATGATCTACAAAGCTTTTATTCGTCCAAAAATTGAGTACAATTCTCATATCTGGGCAGGAGCTCCAAAAACTCACTTAAGTTTGTTGGACAGAATACAAAAATAGAGCTTTAAAAATGATAGGTGAAGGATCTATAACGGAAACAATTACATCTCTCGAACACCGCCGTAATGTTTCATGTCTTTCCCTATTTAACCGTTATTTTTATAAACAGTGTTCTAGTGAAATAGCCAGTTGCATTCCTCCCCTTAAACAATTCAACCGTAATACTCGCGCTTCTAGGAATGCCCATCAGTTTACCCTCGAGCCCAACTTCGGACGTACTGTTAAGTATAGACATTCTTTCTTTAGTCGAACCACAAGAATGTGGAATACTTTACCTGGCTCTGTGTTTCCCTCTTATTACAGTATTCAGACATTCAAAACAAATGTTCATCGGTATCTCCTTTTTAACCCTTTCCAATTTCCTGAACGCTCGCACTGTGTGTAAATATTTTAAGGGTAATAATAATCCCTTTTGTGCGCGCAAAGTTTAAAAAAAAAAAAAGACATTGGGAACAAAAACAAAATTTTAAAAGTTTTGTTTAGTATTTTTTTTTTGTAAATTTTGGTTGAAAAACTGTCAAGTGATTTTTAGAGTAGAACAAAATAAGTAAAAACAAAATGAGTAGAAAAATATATGAAAAAATAGTTTGCTCTCAAGATATTCGAGCTAAAAAAAACAGTTACCAATAGTTTTCAGTACCTAGTACTTTTTGAAAGATTGTACACACAGACTTACAATATATTCCAATGGGGACTTAAAAATGTTAAAGTAAATTTTAGGGCTGCATTAGTTGAAGTCTCTCAGAACGCGCTGAATATGCATAACAATTTTCAATTATAATTAAATTGAAGTAATTTTAAGTAGCTAATTACCAACTCAAAAGTTAGTCCGAATAGTCAAATTAATAATTGTATTCTAAATTTTTACGATTTATGAATGCATTTTGATCATAACTATTATTACTACTGTTGTTTGGGAAATATTTGAAGTATTTTTTTTTATTTTTATTGCAATGGGACACGCAAAAAAAATAAATAAATCGGGTGGCACAACGGCTCATGAAGAACCAGGGCCTAGTGACTAACAACTCGCAACCATTCCTGTGTGCGCCTTTCGACAGGAATGAAAGGGACCTACGATTTTATGCCGAATCCGAAAGGCTAGACGAGAAGCACTTATTCGTGACAACTGATACTCTTGGAGGATTTGTCAATTCCTCGCAAAGGGCAGTAGCCTTGAAAAAAAACTTTTTAGTTTTTTAGGTGGACGAGGCTGGGAAGCGATCCCAGACCTCCAGCGTGACAGTCGTACGCACTAACCATTACGCTACAGGCTACTACACGCACGACGATTTAATTTAAGGTTCAGCTAACAAAGCACCATTTCCTTATAAATTTTTTTGTTAATCAAAAATCATTAAACTAAGTACATATGTAATTTTATCATTAAACAATTAATATGCTTTAAAGAAGACACTCGTAGTTGTATTACAAAATTTTAAATTTCACCGAACTTAAAAGCCACTTAGTTTTACCCACATCAATGAGTGTAGTTTAAAAAAGATTAGCTATTCTTCTAACTAGATATTTGCATGTGTATAACAATTTTGTATTCAATTCTATTGTCATCGAAAAAACTATTGACAGAAGATAGAACCCGTTAAAGAGAGAATTGAGTTGAGTAGGTAATTTCAATTGAATTAACTTTGCTTGATTGATGTTGAACTTGATTTTTGATGCGAGTCATTTCATTGAAGCAATCAGGAAACCTTATTATTTGTTCTTTAAACATGAATATTAAAGTATGTTTGTTTAACACTGTATAGTATTTTAGCACTGGCAAGTAATTTTGATACACATGAGCTGAGTATAAATCATGACGTCTGACACGCACTAGAAGTGTTTATTTTAAGTGTTAATTTTTAAAGATTTGTTTTTACTAGCAACGCTATACCTTTTTGTATTTAGTTAAACTGTAAAATCTATTTGATTTAACTTTTCCATAATTGTTTCTTGTTTAAAATAATACTGAAAAGCGGGACGGAACAGTCTTGAACTTTAATCGAATATGCATATCCATCTTTTAATTTGTTTTACGTATTAGGTACTACTGTATACATGCCCTCCAAATGTTGGCTTGTTTATCAATATCTCTGGGACTTAAGAATTATTTTTTCGAATGTACACCGAAATGTACCCTGCTATTAAAGTAATCTTACTAAAAAAAAAAAAACAGAAATGTAATTCTTTTTCTGTGGGCTTTCATTATTTTGAAAATGAAATCAGTCCATTTGACACCTCTAGGGCAATTAGTTTCCCAAATATTGTTATATCCAAGATGGCCGCGGTATTAAGAAGTTGGTGGTGGTTAAATCCCTACGCGGATAATGGGTAATTACGAATATAGATAAGAACACTGTTCTAAACATTTCCATTAAAATTGAGCCAGTTAATAATTTTGTCTGGGTCAAAAGCTTATTTGACTGAACTATACATTCATAGTATGTACACTCCCTGTCACTTGTTTGAGGCCACTATTTTCACCACAGTTTTTTTCTCGATAAATACCTGTAGGAAATATTCTTCCTGGAAATTTTTGATACCTGTGAGAAGGTAAATATATTTTGCAATAAAAAACTATAAATTCAAAGGGGTAACTTCGAAATTCCATAGGAATTTCATAAATTATAAGAATAATGGACTGCAAAACTGGGTATAAAAAAATGCGTCACTTGATTGAGGCCACTTGAAAAATCTTATAAAAAAGGAACAAAACTATAAAAATGTTTGCTTTTTTTTGTTTATAAACATTATGTTTTCGTCAATTAATAATGAGTGTGCTCGCCATTTTTTGAAATTAGCTCTATTAGACGGTTTGGAATTAAATCATTCAGTTTTTTGGAATAATCCAGTGAAATCTGGCTACAGGCATCGCAGTTAGCTTCGACCAAGACATCCTTATCTCCAAACTGTCTACCAGCATCAGAAACTTTTCGAGATAGCCAGGCCCAAATGTTGATGATGTTTAAGTCCGGTGAAAAGGGTGGCCATGGTAAAAGTCCAACGATTTCCAACTGAATCCAGCTACTAGCTACCCAGGAAGTATGGGTAGAGGTTCAAGAATATTCTTTAGCTTTGGAAATACCCGTTACAGCAGGCATTTTTAACTATTTCTGTTCATTGTTGTAGTTATAAATTCCAATTCAAATGTTCCATAATAGGTGATAGCTCCCCACACCATAACACCTGATGTTTGACTTTGAAGTCTTGACAAAATAAGTTCTTCTTTTCTTTAATCGTGAAAATAAAAGTTGTAACCGTCTGGTCCGTCAAGATTAAAGTTTTTTTCATATGAAAAGACAACCTTTTTCCATGCGTAGGTACAGGCAACATGCTCCCTGGCGAAATTCATCCGTAGTTCCTCGTGTAGCTGCCGTAGAACCGGTTTCTTTTTGATTTGTATACTCTTGATGTTACCACTGGTTTTATATACTGGCTGATACTCCACTTTTTGACCTTATTTTAGGCTCTGATAGTGTGGAATTTGAAACAAGCCGCTAAATGAGTCGCTTTTATCCGATTGTTGTTGCTTGAGCTGTGCGTCTTTTTTGTCTTTTTTCTATAGTCTATAGTGTCTGCTAGATAGTTGCTGACAATGGTCTTACTTCTGTTCGGTCTCCTAGCTGTTTCTCGTCCTGAGAATCCCAGTTCCTTTAAAGCATCTATTGATCCTCTTTCTGCTACTTTCGACGTGTTTCCAGAGCCCATTTTAACTTGAAAATTAATATAAAATATAGTTTACTATCCTTTGTTAAATATTTTAAACTTTCGTTTTTTAAAAAATCGGCGATGTTATAGCTTTTGCCAAGCAATTTTTGGAATGGCCTCAATCAAGTGACGCAACTTTTTATATCCAGTTTTTGCAGTCCATTCACATAGCGTGTAGGTTGGACTTAGACAAGAAAAAATCGTATGAGAGGGGAGGGGGGTCTATTTCCCCCCGTTTAGGCAGGTGAGGCAATTTTCAAAAAAAATCACTTAAAACAGAACAGAATTAAAAAACAACGGTAATACTTACAGAGTCGTGGTATATAGCATTTTGAAAAGCCAAGTCTATTTTTTAATATAATTTTTTAATTAAGTTGTTCGAGGGAATATTTTTTGAAAAATTAATTTTCAAAGACAAAATTTAAAAAAAAAAAATTAAAAAATAATTTCAAGTCAATTTTTTTCAAAATTTTATGAAATTAAGCATAATTTTTGTTTACAAAACTTAATGCTCTTGTCAATTTTAAGTCAAACACTGACAACCGTATGGTTCTAGGACTTTGGCTTTTCAAGATATTAAAAAATAAAGAAGCCAGCATCTTAGTAAAAACAAGAAAAAACGAGGTTGATGATAATTAACTGGGCTCTCATCGCGTAAGACGATGATCGTCTGACGACGTCGTTTCGACGATAGTATTGCTTCGTGAAAGTCAAAAAACATGAATCGTCTGAACGACGTCGCTCAAACGATTCAATAATTGATTCGTATAACAGCTGAAACTGTCAAATACGAACGTAAATTCTTAAATTCTTAAAAATAAAAACTCTTTTTACAAATTAGCATCTAACCATTTATTAAAGTTAAATGGCGAGTATTTTCCTCTCAACCTTGTTTTTGAGACGTAAAAACTGCACTACCTCCACGTATTCCCGTCGCGTCACTTTACCTTAGCAAAAATGGTTTATAGTGAACCACTTGAGCACTCATTTTCTGACAGAATTGAGGCGTGGGCCACTACGCGACGCATTTAAACAGACGAAACTTTTCACTGATGTTGACTTAATGATAAAGGTAATACTCAACATCCGTTATGCAACACATGATCGATTTGCGCCCGTTTACATAGATAAACCTCGTTTTTTACTGAAATTTGTGTTGATATTTCAAATTAAAATGACAATAGTTGTAATTCTGACATTACAAATTTAACTTTGTATTTTTTTTGTTGTTCTCAAACTGTAAGTATTTGAAACGATGAACGACACGAAGCTAAGTTTTGACGACGTCGTTCAATACAATCGTTTTAACGCTGATAGTCTTGAAAATTACGCGATGAGAGCCCTGGTTGCTGAAAAGATCATTAAGCCGGATTCTTCTTAGTTTTATGAGTAAATTGCTTCATTTATTTTTTCATAACTTGAAAAGTTAAAGTCCTAAATCCATACGGTTTCCAGTTTTTGACTGAAAATTGACAAGAGCATTAAGTTTTGAAAACAAAAATTATGCTTAACTACATAAAATTTTGAAAAAATTAGTTACATAAAATTTTGAAAAAATTAGCTGGAAATTATTTTTGTATTTTTTTTTTTTTTTCAAAATTTTGATTTTGAAATTTAATTTTTCAAAAACTATTCACTCGAACAACTTAATTTAAAAATAATATTAAAAAATAGACTTTTGTCTTTTCAAAATGTTATAGCACGACTCTGTAAGTGTTACCGTTATTTTTTAATATTTTTTTTTGAAAATCGCCCCTCCTGCCTAAACGGGGGGAAATAGACCCCCCCTCCCATACGATTCAACCTACACGCCCTAGCCTTTTGTGACACCTTATGCAAATCACCCTGTATATAGTTACCTACATTCATATATTAATTATTATAGTTAATTAAAAAAGTATTAATTATTTATTTTTAGGGAATGTTTGTAGATGTATGTATCTACGTTTTTTAACTGAAAACAAAATTTAGTTAATATGACAGTGTACGACAAGGAAAAACAGAATGGTCATCAATTGGACTCTAAAACTAACGATAGGTAAGCGATTTATTTATTATGAAGATACAAAATTTCTACACACGAATGCTCACTTTTATGTTTTTGTTAAGTACAATACTGTTATAGCAGTTTGTTTGTATTAATTAATTTTGAAATTTCGGTATGCCAAGTGTCTAATTTCAACGGGAAGTTATACCTTCCTTATACGTGCATATTTGAATTTTTTGTATCCCACAGTTGTGGTATGCATTTTAAAACCAAAAAAATTAGTTTTTCGTGTAATTTTGTGGGCAACAAATGTTTTAAAAAGTATTAACCAACCTTGACTTCGCACTTAATTTAATTTTAATTTAGTTTGTTTTATCTTATACGTAAGCAACAAAGTACTGGGATACCATGTTTCTTGCTTCCTTTATATTTTGGTTGCATGTAGGTAGAGTTGTGGCAAGAAACAAGGTATGAATAGTGCAGTCAGTGAGCTGAATTAACCCAGGGCTGAATTTCGTTTGTATTTTTCGTAATATTTATATATTTATTTTTAAAATCCTTACATTTAGTCATATCAAATCTTTTAAAAATTTTCAACTTAACCAATCTTTACATAACCAATCTGTACATAAAGAATCAAAGGGCACGGTAGTGCCCAGCGAAGTTTTAGCACTACACCCTTTTTACATGATCAAACTCAGGCGATTTTCGAACCCCCTCTAACTTCAGTGCCAATAAAGCCAGAAACTTCAGACTCACAGCATTTGCTAAGCTCACCAGGTTTAGTCAACCCACCAAATTTCAATTCTTTAGCATCAGTGGTTCCCAATATATAAGACTGCAAAATTTGCAAAAACCGTAACTGACTGACTCACTGACAGATCATCAAAATTATAGAGCACTTCCCGACATCGTAGAATCTTGCAATTTCGCACAACGGTAGGCCTTGTGGTGTATACAAAGGACAAAATTTAAGATTTTCCATTCAGGGGCGTGGTACCCGTTCATTTTTATAGAATTGATATAAATTACTTAGAGCACTTCTTATTGTCGTAGATTGATAAAATTCGGTAAAGCGGTAGGGCTTAAACTGGAGGCAAAGGAAAAATTTTAAAATTAGAGATTTTTCATTCAGGGGGCGTGGTATCCGCCCATTTTCATAGAATTGATATAAATTATTTGGAGCACTTCTTGACTATGGTGGAACGATGAAATTTGGTACAACGGTAGAGCTTAAAGTGCTGGCAAAGGGAAAATTTTAAAATTTGAGATTTTACATTCAGGGAGCGTGGCATCCGCCCATATTCTCGGAATTGATATCAACTATGTAGAGAACTTCTGATTGTCGTAGAGTGATGAAATTTGGTAGAGCGATAGGAGAATTTTGAGATTTTACATTCAGTGGGCGTGGCAACCACCCATTTTCACAGAATTAATATCAAATATATTGAGAGCACTTCCGATTTGTGCAGGATTATGAAATTTGGTAAAGTGGTTAGTTTTAAGGCGTGGGTATGCAAAGAAAAAGTTGAAATCATGAACTTTTTTATGCAGGGGCGTTTCATCCACCCAATTGTCCTGATAAAAAGAATCTTTGCAAAAAGTAGTGAAATCGCAACAAAAATATTAATGTTAAAAAAGGAGCCAAGTTCTTCTATATACAAAAACCTTTGCGTAACAAGTCAGCCGTAAAAAGTAATGAGATCTAAAAGTACGCCAAGTTCTAAGTTTATTAATGTTAAATATCAAATATTTTAAGTAGAGTTATATGGAAGAACCTTAAAATATATCAGAGAAATCTGTTATTTACTGATTACTGTCTTAAATTGAGTCTCACTACTTTTTACGGCTGACTTGTTACGCAAAGGTTTTTGTATATAGAAGAACTTGGCTCCTTATATAACATTTATGTTTTTGTTGTGATTCACTTTACTTGAAGTGTACAACAAAGATCATATGTCGGAGATTTTCCAATCCGAAAAAACTATTAAATATAATATGTGAACACTTACATCCTTGGTTCAAAACAAACACCCCCTGTATACAGTTTTAATTTAAAAAGATTGCATCTATATTCCCGTTTAACTCTTCGAGCTAAATAACTATCCAACACAATGACCCACTTAAGACTTAACAACCTCTCTAAAACACATGTTGCAAAATCCTGCAAATTCCAATTATCTTTTTAACTAATAATTTTGGTTTCATATTGGCTCTAGACTCGAGAAATCTGACGACATTTTTCTTCAAGATTGTTGTATTGTCAAGGCCCTATAAACAAGCAAGACACCTCTGGTATCAAAAATTACCAGTCTTGGAGCTTTAGCATTGCATACTTCCACCACGTGCAAAATCTCGCTATTACTTAACTTGTTTCTGCTACCACTCCTACAACCAATATAATCTAACCATGGGATAATAGAATGCAACTATTGCCTATAACCACATAATTCAGTTTTTTTTTCACATGAATTCATTTAGTTGTGTATAAGACACCTTTTTCCAACTAAATACCAAACTACAAACAAAACAACTTGTTTCCGTATCAATAGCGTTCAGCACATTGATCTTAAACAAAAGTGAGAGTCTTACTGCCCGCAGTCGACAGTCCACCGGCACCGACACATAGTATTGGCTAGACCTTGAGGCTTTAAAAAAAATCGAGTTATGTAAACGATTAGATTTCTGCTTTCAAATGCGATTCCTGCATTTACATAAATAACGGTGTTTTTTTTCTTGCATTTAAAATTCCAGCTCCAACATTGAAGAATCTGAACCTTTAACATGGCGATTTTGGAGGAAACGTCGTTACATCGTAGTCCTGATGGCATTTTTTGGCTTTTTCAATGTCTACTCATTGCGTGTGAATTTGAGTGTTGCCATTGTAGCTATGACAGAAAATCGAACGATGGTAGCTGAGAATGGTTCTGTTTATTATGTTCAAGATTTTCCCTGGGACTCGAAGCAGAAAGGAGTGATTTTGAGTTCGTTCTTTTATGGTTACATTTTAACACAGTTTTTGGGAGGACTTATTGGAGGACGCATTGGCGGAAATCTTGTAAGTATTTTCAGAATGAAATATCAATATCAAAGGTTTATGTTTAATTTTTAGATATTTGGAATCGGTATAGGTAGTACAGCAATTCTGACATTGCTCACACCACTAGCTGCCACACACAGTCTTGGGATGTTTCTTGCTGTGAGAATCGTCGAAGGAATTTTCGAGGTGAGCCCTAAAGTTTACATTTCTGATCTTTATTTTATAATTTATTTATTTTTTCTAGGGTGTGACGTTTCCGTGTATCCATGCAGTTTGGTCACGTTGGTCACCGCCATTAGAAAGATCTCGAATGGCTTCAATAGCCTTTGCTGGAAATTATGCTGGCACAGTTGTTGCGATGCCTTTGTCTGGTATATTTGCCACAAAATACGGTTGGGAGAGTGTGTTCTATATCTTTGGGACAATTGGATGCATTTGGTTTGTACTCTGGGTGATTATTGTGAAAGAAGGCCCCGAAAAAGATCCCCATTGCTCGATGGAGGAAAGAGAATTCATTGAGAAGAAGCTTGGAACAGCTGGACGAACAAAACTCAAACATCCATGGAAGGAGATTTTCACTTCGCCTCCGGTGTATGCTATTATTGTTTCGCACTTTTCAGAGAATTGGGGATTTTATACGTTGCTGACACAGCTGCCAACTTTCCTAAGAGGTAATAAAATGAAATATTGGGATTATAAAATGTTAAAATAATCTTATTCAAAACTTCTAAAAATCTTTAATGGTGCATTTTTTTCACATCGCAAACAATTGAAACCGACATGGACTTTGTAATTATTTTGTCATCAAAGTCTGATGCATATGAACAAATTATGCACTTTAAATATATTTGGAAAAGTATATAGTATATAGGATTCTGTAATAAAAACCATGTTGTTAAGTGTTATTTTCAGACCGTTTTTCAAGGGAAATATTTTTTAATCTCCTACCATGACGATCCATTGAAAACTTAGAAAAATTAAAATGAAAGAAAATACCTTAAGTTCTTAAACTGACCGGCAGATAATCAAAAATGAGTTTGTTCTATTTAGAAAATTGTTTAACTGTACTCTTTATTCTTTCTCAGATGCTCTGAATTTCAATTTGGACAAAACGGGATTCCTATCTGCAGTGCCTTATCTAGCCATGGGTATTTTGCTAGGTGTTTCAGGATATCTGGCAGATTGGGTGCAAATTAAAGGCTATCTAACCACAACTCAAGTGCGTCGATACTTCAATTGTGGTGCTTTTCTAGCGCAAACCGTATTTATGGTTCTGACAGCCTATTTCCCCGATCCTGTATGGAGTGTTGTTTATATAACCGTAGCTGTGGGACTTGGAGCTTTTGCTTGGTCTGGATTTGCGTAAGTCTTATGAATATTTTCTATCTCTTTTTATTTTCAATTTTTTGTTTTATCAAAATTTCAGAGTAAATCACTTGGATATTGCTCCACAGCATGCTAGTGTGTTGATGGGTATTGGAAATACTATAGCCACAATTCCAGGAATTGTGAGTCCACTTCTAACAGGATATATTGTTCAAGAACAGGTTAGATCATATTTTGGTTATGGATTTTTTAAAATTTTAATAAATATTTCTCAACGATTTTTTTAAATATTTTTTTTTTCTCAGACCACTGATGAATGGCGTGTTGTGTTCTTCATTTCTGCGGGAATTTACTGTGTAGGCTGTGTTATTTACTGGTTATTTGCATCTGGTGAACTTCAAGACTGGGCCAAGAGCCCAGAACAACTAGCTGCTGAAGCAGAGGCTAGAGCAGAACAACCAGTTGTTGGTTATACAAACGAGGCTGTAGAATTAAAAGAATAAGAGTTTGTAAACTTGCCAATATCTAGCTTTAAGAATTCCTTGATATCTGTATGTACATAGAGATATACCTATATATGTATTTTAACGTTTTGTGATAGGTAAGATTAATGATTCACATTAAATTATTAGCGTAATTTAGGCTTATTTAAGCTCAAAAGTGCAATAAAAATTAAATATTTCAACTCTTACATTCCGAAGATCTTAAATGAGTTCCATCTGAATAAACAACATGTCGATACTGATGAGCGAGTGTTGATGATGTTTTTTTTTCACCAAAAATAGAAACCATTATGAACGAATTTTACTGGCAACGCCGAATATTTAAAGAATTTCAATGAAATTGTATTTAAATTGTGCAATAATTTTAAATGAGGTAGCAAACTGCATCATGCTACAAAACAAAATTAAATTTTTTTATACAACCATAAATGTTTTAACAAGAAAAGTTGATGTTATGCACTCGCATACATTGATTTTCTTCTTTGAAGTGTGACCTTTTTTTATTAATTACTCCAGTGCTGTCGTCAACTAAGTTTCGATCTGTACCTAGAAGAGGCGATGAAACCGATGATTTTTTTTTTTTTACAAAAAATTTAGTTTGTTATCATATCTAACATAACTATGATGTAAGCTTACAAATCCAAAAAAAGTGGTTTACATTTTCACGCGACTTGACCATCGTTCTTTTCGTCTATACGGCCACTGTACAGTAAACATTGAGCTAGAGCCTCAAGGCGTAAACGGATTTTATTTAAAATAGTTACACATAGCATTCCTATGTTATTCCCTTGAAAAAAAATTCAAACTTTGCTAAAAAATCTGCATTTTCAATTTCACCCAACAAAATTAGTAAAGTGACATAGAATTTTTGCTTTTTGAGAAAATTATTTGATTTTGTGGTCACATCTCTTAAATTAATTACATAATTAATCAAATTTTGCACACGTGTACTTCTGAGGAGCAATAACAATTTTGTTTATCAAATTTATACAAAAATTCATTTATTAACAAAAGAAAAATAATAAAATAAAATAAAAATACAATTTTATTAATATAACTATTACGTCATGAACTACAAGAGTAAGCTTATGCGCTCCAGTCGTGCATTTTATTTTAAATTCTTAATGAAAAATATTGAAGTGCATTTTACGAAAAGCAATGTTATTGAGCACTTTCTGCCTGTGAAATAACAATAGCGGTAGTACAGTGACAGTTTGTCGAAAAGAAGAGCCATACAAAATGCAAAATTTTCGAAAAATAGTCAATACGGAACTTGAGTTCTAATGCTTATGTAATGACGAAATGTATGTCTGCACTTTAAGACGTTGCATTAACAGAAGCATTTTGTCAGATTGCCAAATAAGGTAGAAACTAAGGGTAGGTAATGATGAGATTTTGTTTTTCTAAATATCTAAAAGCGACAATGTGTTTTTTAGCAGTGACCTAATTCCTATATGATATTCCTTATTCAATTCTGTATCGATTTTTCTTTGCTATTTTAATTGTTTTAAATCCTTGTTTTGAAAACTAAACAAAATTACTTGCAATTGAAATAAAAACCAAAAAGCAATAACCATATACACCTCTTTGAAGCTCTTTAAGAATTGTCCATGATGTCTACACACATTTATACAGGTAAAGACCGTTTTATTTTTACAGCCAACTAATAATAAACAGCCTCGTCCACCTAAAAACTAAAAAGTTTTTTTTCAGGGCTACTGCCTCTTGTGAGGAATTGACAAATCCTCCAAGAGTATCACTTGTCACGAATAAGTGCTTCTCATCTAGCCGTTCGGATTCGGCATAAAATTGTAGGTCCCTTCCATTCCTGTCGACAGGCGCACACAGGAATGGTTGCGAGTTGTTAGTCACTAGGCCCTGGTTCTTCATGAGCCGTTGTGCCACCCGATTTATTTATTTTTTTACTAATAATAAAACAGAAAAAACAAACACTTAAATTTCAATTCCGCATAGGAACTGAATTTATATTTTCTTGTATTAGTTTTATACAACAAACAGCATCATGGTTTGTTTCCCACTGTTTGGTTGATTTTCATCGTGATTTAATTTTCGCATTCCATTCTCCCCCACTGATTTGACCTATTTTACAATAATAATCAAGAGCGAAATAAAAAAAAATTGCCTGAATAAATTGTCATCATAATTCCTGAGGTGTTTTTCTCAGCTTGTACGACAAAATTAAAATAGAATTTATCATATCACCTTCATAACAGATTTTAACGTAAATTACGTACAAATTTTAAAATTTTTATAATGTTTATTTACAATTTTTGTTACCATAGTTCAATAATCTGATCGCTGAAGATCTATCGAATGTATTATGCATCTTAAATTTTAATCGGATAACATGACAACTTAAAGACCAACCATCTATTTACACATCATAGTGTCGCCAATTTGGGTTTCCCAAATTTTTGAATTGATTAAGAACTAAAATTATTCAATTTGGTGCCAACTCATTTTATACATTTTGAGATAATTTAAAATCAATTAACTTTATTTTTAGATTTTCTTAATTGTCCTTCAACATTCAAATTAAATTGAACAGAACCTCAATACAAGATAAAGTAATTGGGTTTATAACAAAGGAACCGTAAATACTTTGGCGTGATTGTGTTTTCAGTTTTCGTTGGCAGTGAAACAGAAGTGCGCTCTTAAATAAGATAAAAATATGCTGCAAAGAACAGAGTTACTAAAACGCATTTTTTTTGCAATAAAAATATATACAAATGTGTTTACAGGTGGTTTGGTTTATATTTAAAACGCACTCAGTCATAGATTGTAATTGCTTTAGAATGCTTATAAACAGAGGAAGAGGTATTTAGCTTTGACATCTGCGCCGCACCAAGCGAACGGAACGTAAATAATGAGAAATTTTTGTGACTCATTTCTTGGCGGTGGGTAATTCAATGAAACAGTTTTATAGGAGATTTTTTACATATACGTTGTTCTAAAACTCTACATATTTCGTAAATTAAAGTTTTTGATAACAAAAGTTTTTTTTTTAGATATTTTGTAATTGTCAATTTTTAAATTTATTTAATAAAATTTTAAATTTCGTGTCCATTTTTTGAAAATAAAATTTTAAAATTCTCCAATTAAAGCAACTATTAACTTTTCTTTAATGTTGGGGTATAATTTATTATTTATTTTAATATTATGGACAAAAAGTCCATAGACATTAGGGTGTCCGTTATTTCCCAAACTCTTTTTTTTTTGATAGCACACCCCGTCAATCGAAAGTTTATGCCGTAAGAAAAAATGATTGAACATTCACCTCTACGGTCATATTTTTTCCACTCAAATTTGTATGGGAATTTTACACTTTTCACATTTAATTTTTTTTTTCTCGAACTGTAAAAGTTGTTCTAAATTTGTGACTTTTGATTGATTAATTATACATTTAAAAATGAATTAAAAAAATTTAAATTATAATTTATTTGAATTTTTAAAGTTATTAAATACTTTAATATTTTACCTTTTCTCTCTCTTATTTTTTCTCCCTCGATCTTCAGCAATTTTTGTTGTTTTTTTTATTGATTTTTATTAAGTAATAAGTTTAAAAAACAAACTGTATTAAAAAAATGAATGCAAACAAATTAGAAATAATTTTTTTCTTATCAAATAAAGTTTTTTTTGATATTTTTCAAATGATTTCTTTTGATTTGTATAGTTCGAGAGAAAAAAAAAATAAAATTTGAAAAGTGTAAAATTCCCATACAATTTTGTATGGGAAAAGTATGACCATAGCGATACGGGTTAAGGACCTCGGATTAAATTTTTGTATCAATAATTTTTTCTCACGGCATAAACTTTTGATTGACGGGGTGTGCTATCCAAAAAATGAGTTTGGGAAAAACGGACACACTAATAGACATTGAAAATCAGTTAGTTATTTGTCCCTTTATTATTTTAAATAATAACAATAATCATGCTTTAAACAATGAACTCAAAAATGTATAATTTTAAAAATATGTTTGAGTGGACAACAGCTGCTTGAGTAGGCTACCAGCATTATTTTGGCTGGGATCATAGCTACTTCACGACTGCCTTACATATTCTATCGACCATAAATATCCTATAAATCACGTTTAACTAGAAATAGTGAACAAGAAAACTTAATTAAATGTAAGTAGAAGAAGACAACCAATAGCAATTGAAAAATTATTTTTGTTTGGCGCACTTTATTGAAATTTTCAATTTGGAAGTTTTTGGCGACCTAAGTGTGCAAGAATTTACCCAAATATCCCTGAAAAATATATAGTTTGCAGCACATCAGTGCAGCTTATTTTATTATGTAAGTCGGTAGTCATCGAATAAAAAAATGTGTCTAATGGCGTTTTTCTTTTTTGGCTCTAAATAAACCTCTGAGCAGAGGCTGAGCGATCAGAGCAGAGCTCTGAGCAGATTGTGATCAGAGCCCTCAGACTTATTTATGAAACACATTTGAGAACTGAACTGTCATTTCATAGGTGTGTTACTAAAATACATTTTTGTTTACCTGATTAAGACGGGCGACTGTCCTGGGAATCCATTTTTAGTTTTTTGTATTTCTTTCGTCTGTCAAATCACTGAAAAAAAGTGAAGTTGGCTTCGCTCCGCGTTTCGCTCGATTTGCTCGGTCATTTTATTCTGAGCTAATCGATTAAGCTCTGGGCTAGCTCAGATGCAAAAAAGAAACGCACTTTTTGAGCTATGATATGTCTGAGCTAAAAAAAAAAAAACATAGAATTTTTGTTTGACAGTTTCGTGATCTGCTCAGAGTTAAAAAAGAAAAAACGCCATAAGAAAGGCTGCAACAATTCTTACTGAAGAGCTCAATTGTTGTTCGCCAAAAACTTCCAAATTGTTAATTTTATTTAGTTAAATTTATTTCCTACTGAAATAACTTCAAGTTTTCTGTCCAGTAGACTATTTTGGATCGAATTATTTTTTTTCTAATTTCTTACAGGTAAGTATTATTTTTATTTCTGATTTACTTTTATTTTTTTAACCCATTTATTTTCAGATTGGTTTTAAAACCAAGCGCCTTACATCCTTTGGTTTTTAAATAATTTTGCTGCTTTGGAATAAGATTCAAACAAAACTATTTAAGCTAAAAATAAAAAACGAATCAATAACGAACAAACCCCTAATCAGTTTAACTTCATGGAAAACCAACAAACCCGAAGAGGTGTTAACTTGAAAACAGGTCAACCAATTATTGCTGACGTTATCGCAAAATTAACAATGTTTATTTTTGTATGACTTTTGAATATCTAAATATTTAATCATTCAAGTTTCGCTGACTTTCCATCATTTGCACTAATTTAATTCAATTTCTTAACTTCACACTAATCTTAAATACCAACACTTTTCTACGATTTTATCTGCATTTATTATTTATATGTAGGTATGTACTCGTATTTAAGAATCTTACATAAAGCAGGCTCATGATAAATTTATAAATTTACTACACTATGCCATACCTTATGTTTCATGTATTGCTATCGGACCGAAGGAATTTTTCACTAATTTGTTGTGCGTTGTTGTAAAAGTCGACGGATTATTTTTGTTTTGTTTTTAAAAAGAAATAATCATTTTGTAGCCGACAAAGCAAACTACCTCCACCAAGCCACCAAGTTATTTACCCTCACCCCTCCATCTTTATTCCCCCAACCGACCATTTCCAACTGACTCCGAGGAATTCCAAAAATGTGTAATTCATTTCGATTTTTTTTTGAGTTTTTCATATTGGGCAATTGGCCAATAAGTTACAACACGAAATTCCTTATAATAAAAGTGGAAAAAATACCAATTCTTGGGCAGGGGTGACATGGAATGGAATGGAATATAGTTTTGATCTGAAGTTTGCATGATTTTGTCAGGGGCTTGTCCGAAAAGATATAGTGTCATTAACTCAAAAACGTCGTCATCGTCATATAAGAAAGATTCACTTGAGGCTGTTTCATACGGAAGAAGTCATCCCAAATTTATGAGCTAATAAAATTCATTTCGCTCTCACCACTCTTGTATCGCGGCGGGGTAGTGGACTGTTTACTATTAATATTGGACAGGGGCGGTGAAATTCTGTCATTCATACAATATGAGTCTACGATGCGAGGTCTTGAGTGAGATGTGATGGTGCCTCAAGGAGTTTGCTTGACTGCGTGATGGAAGAAACGATAATGTTTGCACCCATTAATGTGTCCAGAAATAGAGAGTATCAAGCAGAATAGCAGGTACCTTGGCGTCGTCGTTTTCGTCGTCGCTTCATCCTCGTCATTGCAAAAGTGCATTCCATGCTTCGGAATTTTGTATCACATTGTATACTGTAATGCATTTTCTGATTAATTTCGTGAAATGAAATTAATAACGAATGTGGCAGGACGGCTCTTTGGAATCCGTGTGCTTTCCGGCGTTTTGTATTGGTTGTCTGGGGCATTGACTCGCAATATTACAAAAACGACAAATAAACAGGCGCCAATGTGATTTCTGAGGGGGTTTAAAAAAAAGAAACTAAAATTTTTGGAAGTGGAAAACTACACTCGTTGGAAATAATTCTGAACTTTCAAAAATTAACAAGAGTTTGCAACCCTTTTTTCCTATGAAGTTTAAAAATTAATTTTGAGGGAACATGTGAGGCCTTTAACATGAAAAAACGTTCCCTACGTTTTCGGAATTTTAAAATGACTTTTAACGACGAAGTCAGCATTGTAGGGAGAAGCAGTGTGTCCTAAACTGGCTTTTTGAACTTGTTTTGTTAATTAAAAATATCACTTCTTGGTGGGCTTTTATTATAGGTCTTGATGTTTAAAATTCTATAAGGTGCAACTGCTATATAGGTCAAAGCCTACGAAGAAGTCATATTTTTAATTAAGTTAAAATGTCACGGAAATAGAAAGAGTTTTTTTTTTTAGTGCTCAAGCCAGTATTTTTTTCATGCAAATATCTGCACTTTTTGAAACAGTCTATTGCTTGCCGAAGCATATAACTGTATTAATTAGTTCTGTTTGACTTTTCGCCCTTTTAAAAATAAGTGTAAAAACCATTTGATCTTAAAAAACTTTTTTTTTTTTGTATTGCAAATGGTACCTTAATTCTTATCATAGCTCATTCGCACCTCTTAAATTATTTATTATTATTTTTAAAATTCCTTTCACTTTAAAGTTCAAATATATATTTGCAAATATTTGTTTGTTTTACACCTACGTGTGTCGTTTTCGTATATTTTAAGAACAATTATTACTACACACACAGGAATGTATGACTTTAACTTTTTTTTTTAAACAAAATAATTAGTTTCTATTGACAGATGGTGTCTGCGAACTTTGTGTTGAGTAAATATTTGTTTTAAATTTTGAAAACATTGTTTGTTCATTTTTTTTTTCGTGTTCAAATCTGTGCACGTTTTTCTAGCAAAAAATATGCTGAAAACCTGTCAAATTTTTAAGTTACCTATTCAGATATGTGTGCGATGTCTTATTTAATGATTTATTTTAGAATATTGACTTAAACATAATAATCGGAAGGATAAACAAGATTGAAAATTCTTGTATGTACTTAGTAATACCTGCCTAACTTTTAATTATTTTTGCACCAGGCCTTACGAATTTCAGTTCATATTTTTGAAAATAAGTATGTAATTTTGTTTTCCTAGATAGCACAAAGGTTGATCAATATTAAAGAAAAAAATACTTAGTTCAATTTCAAGTGCTGCTGCTTCAGTTCCAATTGCACATTGAAGAGGAATTTGTTGCTGCCAAACATGAGTTATTTCTGACTTCAAGATTGAATGGGACAATTCTGAGGTCGAATTTCAGTGCAGCGCAGTGCAGCGTTATTGAATTATGTATGTTTACTGTAAAGTTCAAACACTATAGTAAGAATTTCTTATCAGACTATTTTTATGTTTTTTATCAATGAAAATTTATTATCAATAAATTTTCATTCTAAAATATTGTTTCAACAGAATAACTTGTGTTCTCTTGTTTTTGTTAGCGCTGAAGATTATTTAATATTCTACAAGCGTACCAAAAAGACTGTATTTTCTGTTGCCGAAGGCCCTTAAAATTTGGACAGCTTTACGATGGATTTTTAAGAAACGCAGCAAAATGTATTTACCATCTGAAAGAATGAATATTTGAATTAAAAACAGGTCATTGCTAGGGAAAAACATATATTTTTTTTCATACATTGATTGAAAATATATTTTTTGGTCCAGGGTCAAAAGTTCATAATGGACTTTTGACCCATTTGGATGGGTCAGAAAAACACAAATCTGTTGTGGAGATTTGACCCACCCAAGTGGGTCAAAAGTCCATAAAAAAGTAAGTGGGTCATAAGTCCACAATAATTTCATATTCAAATATTCAAAAATGCAGAACAATTAAGAATTTATTTATTTTGTTAAGAATTAATTTGTATACTCTTTAATACACATAAACGTAAAGCACACTAACTGACAACATAGGCGCCTGCCTGGCGACTGAGAATACCCTTAGTGGAGCGACGGAGTCGCGTGAGCGGGCCAGTGGACCCGAAAAGGGAGTTAAAATCCCGCGAAGCCGAGAAGCGGGCCACCCACGGTATTGTTAAGTACAAAACATTTTGATAACAGATCGACTGAACACAAATGCGCCTGCCAGAAGATTTAGCATGAGCATAGCATAGGCGGAGCGACGGAGTCGCGACAGCGGGAGAGAGGGCCCATAAAGGGATTTAAAATCCTTTGAACCCGCGATCCGGGCCACCCAAGGCACTCATGTTAAGAATACTATCTAAAAAGTGGTCCACTGAAGTGGGTCAGAATTCCACAATCAATGGGCCAGAAGTCCACAAGATTTTTGTGTGGCCTTTTGGTCAATCGGGGTGGGTCATAAGTCCACAATTGATTTATGGACTTTTGACCCACATTAGTGGGACAAAAGTCCATTATGGGCTTTTGAACTAACTGTGGACTTTTGACCCTGCACCTATTTTTTACCATATGGATAACAAATTTAATGTAACAGTTTAAGAAGAGGAAAAAGTAAAACTAAACTATAATTTGTTATTGTTTATACCGATCACTTAGTTTGAATTTAATGTTTCTTAGTGTTTTTTCGACTTGAAATCAATGAACTTCTTTTAAAAATCGTTCTTCTATTTAAATCAACTATCGGAAGCAAAAAACACTCTTATGAATCTTAAATATTACTTCTCACTCAGTTGAAAAGATAAAACCTCCATCAAAATTATTTAAACTACTTAAACAAGCTTCTTAGTACATACTTATTCTCATAAATTTTATTAATGTAAACATTTCTCATATCCAGGCAAAAACTTTTCAAACAAAAAGATATGTTGCTGTTTTCTAATGCATCAAAGAATTTTCCAACTCATAAATGGGTTCTTTTGAAATACAACTATGTATTTTGTAGTTATATTTCCAGCAACCACACAAATTCTATGGAAACAGATGTTGGCGCCAAATTGTTTTGCTCCATAATATTCTCAATTATAAGCAATTAGTAAGCATTTGAAGCTCATTTTATGCAACATACACATCGCATTAAACATTTTAACAAACAAGAAGATATATTTGGATTTAATTTTGAAAGAAGTATTTTGTAAGTAATTTTAGAATTTTTGTAATGTAGGTCAGAAATCTGTTTACTATTGAGAGCAATGCTATTTTTTTTTTTTTATTCAAAGACGAAATTTTCAACATCCACTATTTTTAAAGATTGTGGAAAAGTGATCGATAGAACATAGATTGATCGCTATACATTGTTTTACTAAAGCATTGTTCTTCACCCAAAATTGTGTGTTCCTTGAAAAAATGTATTAGTAAAGCACTTTATTATCTCACCATGTCCAACAGCCTTACACTAGTTCAAATTAATTAAACATTTAATAGTTATGCAATTATTCTGGAGCTGATAATTGGTTCAAAAAAAAAGAAGCCTTATGTCATTCCCTAAAAAAGTACACATTCGAATTTAAGTTTTACACCTAGTACGCAGCTCAAGCGAAACGAAAAAGGTCTATGCTCTCCACATCAATAGCGAAAACATAAACGAAAAGGCTACGAAAAATGTTTATGGAAAGCTCTATCAGATGTAGGTATGTCAAAAAATACATAAATATTGAAAGATAATTATTATTAATATATTAATTATTCATAAAAAAAACATTTTTCAATTTCTTTTTTTGTTCTGTTAATAGTTTTAAAGGATGTTGTGGCTTATTATCTACTATTTTCTTCTTTTTGAATTTTAAACTATGTTTGTATTTATGTAATTATAAATTTTATCAATTTCGTTTCTAAAAAAATCAAAAGCTGTCACTTTTGCACCAGCAATAATGTTCCGGACAAAAAATTCTGTGCGGAAAAATGTGAAGACTTGACTCTACTACGATTTTCTACTTTCGCTATCGAACTGCGTACTGCTGAGCAAACCGAGAACACAATTTTTTGTTTCGCTTCAGCTTCAGCTGCGCACTATGCTTTAGCTAGAACGTGTAATTGTATGGCAAATATAACAATATTGGCTATTATAAATTTCTCGGCTCTTACGATTTTTATTAAACTTCATTCAGTTTTGTGCATTTGTCAAAATCGAATGAAAATGGTGGATCCTATGTGCTTTTGGAATCAATAGCAGAAATACAAAATAAAACAATTATGACTTATGTTTGAGGTTTTTTAGTTAATTTAGCTATTTTTACGTTTATGGTTGGTTGTATTTTCTAAAAATAAATTAAACATTTATTTATTTTTAAACTATTCCACTTGTTTTTTTGTTTTACTTTTTGGTTCTCATTTTTTATCTTGACGCATCTGTAAATCACAGGAACCGCCATTTTAAATTCCTGACAACCTGCGCAGTACCTATATTACCTTAAGCCTCAACCACACCTATCTCGTGTGTTGTGTTGCCGAGTCGTGTGTCGCGATCACTACAATATATTTCATATCCGTAGAACTACATTCGTTTCGTGTGTTGTGTCGCTGTGTGGCGCATGAAATATATGGAATGACAGCGACGCACGACTCCACAACACAACACGCGGTGTGGTTCAGGCTTTAGAAATGTGTTAACATCAGCTAACAAAACCTAATTGTTTGTAACTTTGCAGGTAGTATTTTGAAAGTTGTACCAGTTTTTGTACCAAAAATAGCGGCTTATTATAAATGAAGAAAAAATTAAAATTGCTACTGCTTACATAATAAAACTAAAAACTTTTCCTGCAGTTTACCTAAGTAAAACAAATTTTTCTAAAAAACTTCTTAAGTTCTATAAATTTCAGCAACTAATTTTAATTAAACTTTATCCTAATGAGACGAAATCAGAACAGCAGCCTTGAACCATAATTACAAATAGCTATTTACCACCACTAATATAATGCTCACATATTTTTTCCCAACTTTTTTTTTTTTGAATTGCTAAAAATTTTCCGATTTCAAAATTGATAGCCTTTTTTTAGCTAACAAACTGGAACAAGGATACAAAATTATTTTTCAAGGTTTAGGTTCTCTTAAATCACAATGCATTAATCTTTCATTCTTAAACAAATGTTTAATTAATATTTGTGCATGCTTTAAAATAATCAGATACCTAATTAAAAAAAAAAAAAACTACTATTCATACAAAAACCGCAAAAAATTAATTGATTTTTTAATGGAATGTAAAAAGTATCGTTTTCAGTTGTTGACATCCACCTGTTTATTTCACTTTCCCACATTAAAGCATCAAAAATAAAAATAAAAAGCCAACCCTCAGCCCTTACATTCTTCTATACACATTCTTTAAATTCTTGCCACAGCCCCCACAATAACAACACACCGGTATATTCCAAAAAAACACATGACCATCTGAGTGTTATTTTTATTTGTATTTGAATTCATTGGATTGGCATCGGAATGAAAAGGAAACACTCACATTTTTCCTGATGTTGTTGAACATTGTACTAAGTAAGTTTTGTGTTCCTCACCACAGAGTATACCTTCCTATATGTATCTTGGCGGCGCGGCTGCCGGCGCTAAGCAATATCAAATCGACTGATGGTTGGGGTTGCAAGCTTGCAAGCCACACAACGTTGGCCTCTTGTTTCAGTCGAAAGGTAGACGCTAAGCTGAAAAGTTGAATGGTGAAAGAATAAAATAATTTTTGTTTAAATAATTTAAAATTTGAAATCCGCTAAAAACATATGTATATTTTTTTTTTAACGATAAACAAAAAAAAAAATTTTAGTGCGAAGATTTGGAATTCAAAGAATTCACACAAAATCTTATAAATAGAACTTTGAAAAAGTTATAATTAAAATAAATAAATAAAATAAATTTATAGTAGAAATACCTACATTAAAGAAGAAAACATGAAAGTGCTAGTCGGTGGTGGTGGTAATCTTTCGGAAGAAATTTGCGTAGGAGAAAATCCGGAAAAAGGAAAATCAACAGAAATCCAAGATTTATTGGGAAGTCATGAAGTTGAGAAGAAGGATTGTATTGAAAGGTAATTATCATTAATTATTGAATTTCTTTTAAATTAAAACAACTTTCTTAGTCATCCAAGTGAATAGTGTATAACAATGAAAATAGTTGAACTGTAGCAGTGTTAAAAATTATATTAACTGAAGAAATATTTTAAATGTTGTGAAATTCCTATATCATACTAAAAAGCATTCCCTTGCAACTAAAACAATTTCTAATTTAAATTCTTTCGTTCTCCTTCAAAATGATTATTTAAAGTAAATGAAGTTTGGTTTTAATACTGATTAAATTTATCGATTAACAAAAAATAAAAACCTACTGTTTACATTTGATAGTTCAAGTGGAAAATCAAATGACGCCTTTTCACATAGCAACTTATATTAAATTGGGTAATGGCATGAAAAAGTACGCAAAATTTACCAAGCGGGTGTGCTCCCACAACGCTTTTATAATGCTTCTATAACGCTGCTTTTGTAATATAAGCCGAAAGTGGATGTGGTGCCACATCGAATAATTGAAAGAAACTTACTTCCAATTGCGATATAACTGAACTTGAAAGATGGTAACTACTGCGCCAATTTTCTTTTAAATAGTTAATTTCCTAAAACGATTTATCGACTTACCATTTCTTCAGGAAATTCATTATTTTGGATCCTTATAAGTTCAAGTCAGTTTGTTTTGGCCTTTTTGGAGTTGCAAAAACGTCGCTTGGTCATTAATACTATTTGTTCCCATTATTAGAAAGTGAAGTTAAACTTCACAAAAGATGTTTGGTACCTGCATCACAAACATTTTTGACATCCTGGACTCTATATTTTATTCTTTCTCAAAGTCTAAAGCGTAAAAGAAACTAGCGCATCCGTCCAGTTTTTAAAAGAAAATCGATTTATTTCTATCCTGTTACTTGGAGAGAAATAAAATCCGCGACTAGATCGCATGAACTGGCTCCTGTGATTCAAAGCTATATTTTGAAACAGCGTTGAAAATATTATAGTACCGATATAATCATGTATTGACATGTTTAAAAGGCAGAATGTGGAAAAAGAAATTTTATGATTTCGTTGATTTTTCAGTCTTAGAAAATTAGTTGGACAATTTTTAAATTTTATATGAACTAACCAGAACCCCTTACTATTTTGCAATTTGTAATAAAATTGGTTTCGCCATAAGTGCTATTTATGTGAATTAACTACTTATCAATAAAACGACACAACCTTGCGAAATTCTTAGTGGAAAACTGAAATGACGAACTGTTTTAGTATTAGATGACCGATGTAATTTCAAAAGGCCGCAATTGTCAAACAACAACTATCCGATTTAGATTATCTAAAAACCTATTTTTTGGTCAGGGGAATCACATTAAAATTCACACGAAACCAATACTTGGCCTATAAACTATAAAGCAAGTTTACATGTTTGCTTTGTGTTGATAACGATAAAATTTTATATTTTATTCAACAAGCATTTTCGAAGAACAATCTTATCGTATCTATTCGTATAAGCACACATTGTTGTATTAACACACCAAGCATAAACTTATGGTTCCTTAGATAATAAATTTATTTCTGAAAAAGCTGTTAAAATACAATAGTCATAAAAACGGTTAAAAGAGTTTTAAGAATTTTCTTTTAGTTACAGAAAGAAATTTAATTTACATTAAGTTTATTTTGCCAAATCATAGCCAACAAATTGAAACCATTTCAGCATTTCATACATAACTCCTTAATGATTTTGTGACAAAAACAGCAAAATATTAAAATATCACCGTTTAACCTTGATGTGACTCGATTTCCTTAGGTGCAATGAACACATACAATAATCTAAATAATACTCCTACTACACAATTTAACTTTTGACCAGAAGTATCACCATATAGAACTTAGTCATTTCAAGCCCTGCCCTAGACAATTATCATTTATATCTACATTTACAGTAAATCGATTTCAAGAACATTATTTTTAAATCAACATTGGATTGTAGTTGGTATAAACTCTTTCAATTTATATAGAATGAGAGTATGATATTCAAGGTTATTCCTTACGTCGTCGGTCGTCGTCGTCAGTATAATGTCACCAGGTTAATGGCGCCAGGCACGCGAATACTGAAACTCAGTCGCATTTAATTTTATTTTGGAATCCAATTTCTAGTAAAGTTTTAAACTGCTTGACTTTTGTATTAATTAAAGCATTTGAAATGGGGATGACATAATGGAGCTGGTTTGATATGAAATTAAAAGTTTATGCATGTATGTAGGTAGATACTAAAGAAAACACATCAGAGCGACTATTAGCTCTAATTACTGACCACAAGAGTATTGCTTCAGGTGATGAAATTTCTAAACAAAAACAATGAATTCAAATTACCTACAAATTGAAATTCGATTCCAAATGGTAGTTAATATAGAAGTAGGCATGTATGATAGAAACAGTTGAATCGACTTCATTGATTGAAGTACGGTTTTATTCTCAAAACAAAACAAAACTTGCTGAATTGAAGCATTAAATTAATCAATCTGTATTTTTCCACAATTAATAGATACATACATTAATACAAGTAAGTAGATATAAATAACTTACACAATTCTTTTAGAGGCTATCGGAGCCAACTGATTTTGGCACTTACTTGTAAACCGCTAATAGGTATACAAAAACTCACATTTTTTTAAACAGTTAACTGAAACTTGAATCAACTAAACTTATTCAAAACGGACAGATATTTTGTTATAAAAGTTATAAACTCAGCTAGAAATTATGTTTGCTTCTCACTCAATTGAACGTCTGTAAACTAAAAATCCTGGTAGGCTGAAATTATTTTGGCAAAGAAATTCAATGGTTAAAACATTTGATACAAAAGAAGCCGTCTTCGGCTTCTTCCAATGTTTGCTTGAAAATTGATGTTTTTGATATTTTTTTGGTTTTTGAGGTTCGAGTTATAAGAAACGTGGTTAAGTGTGTTTTTTAACAGAAATGCCTACTTTTATTTTTTAGTTTGCTTAAAATCAATGAAATTGGAAAATTTCCGCTGCAGTTAAGTGTACGAGGCTGTACCTGCTGTGATGATACGATAATACTTTATATTGAGACTATTGATTCTTTTTTTTTTGTGGTAGCTTATGTTACTTCGTGTGAAAGTAAATACTCATTATTTGGAGCATGTTATATTTATTACAGTTGGCATTTCAAATAAGAAAACGGCTTTTATAATAAATATAGGCGCGTTCTTTCTGTCTTCATTATAAATCATATTTGAGACAAATATTAAGTTTGTTTGATCTTCATTTTGTTCCATAAGATTTTCACATTTTAGAAGTAATCTTATTTAAAATCCACAAAAGTGTTTCAAAGCAAAACAAAAAAACATTCGCTCTAATTTAAACGATTTGACTCACCATAAACCATACTGTGCACATATCTTGCATTCCTTAACGTTGCGTTGGCGGCAGCGGCTGTGGCACAGCAGGCGTTGAGACTTTTCACGTGAATTGCATCACAAATGACCGATGTTTGGTTGTTTTGTGCATTTTCATATAAAAGTCTATCTGAAATAGGCGCCTTGAGCCACCCACGCCACGTAAGAGAAGATAGACCTTTAAAAATGCAAACAAAAATAACTCTAATATTGATTTTTTTTAGTATGTCTGCATATCCATGTAAATACCTTCACACATATTAGAATTAAGAGAATTTGATTGCGATACCTTGTAATCCTCATAAGAACCTACTTACAAACCGTTAAAATTCAACCCAATTTCTAACCATATGAGCATGAGCAATCTTTATGTCCTCAAAGTCCAACTGAGGAATTTTCTAAAATAAACAAAATGAATTTTCCCGTTTTCTTGAATGAATTTTTAAGTTTTTTTTCTAAACATTGAACAACAAATGCTAGAAAAACATTCTTCGTCTCTACGTCAAATTTAAGTTGTTGATATTTTCAATGTTTCAAAAAAAAAAAAAAAAAAAACAATTCTTCCCCTTGAAGAAAATAATTTCTTTATGTTTCATAGTTTCTGTTTTTGGCGCCAGACTAAAAATAATTCTTGTTTCCTCTTGTTTTGTAATGTAAACAAATTTGAAGAACAACACAAAAAATAGTAAAAATTAATCAAAAATTCCGATTTATTGTTTTTATTTATTTTGAGAATTTGTACGTTTTCTAAAAAATAAAAAACAACAAAGAAAAAAACATAAGATTTTGTTTTACTAAAACGTAATTCCTTGAAGGTGACTTTGCTATTCGAGTTCTAAGCCTACATAAAAACAAATATGATCTTAAAGGCGGACAATTCGTCAAGGTTGAGCAATAAAATATTATATGAGTTCAACAAATTTTTAAAGCAATAAGGAAATTAGCAATCTTATAATTTATTATATGTTTATAACATCAAATGATCTTTTTTTTAATTTTTGTTTGTTTCCTTAATAATTTATTTAAATAATAGTCTTCTAAATTTCTTTGTTAAATGATAACAGAGCTGATATTTGGATACATATATAAATAGAATGTTTTTCAAAAATCAAGTTTTTTTTATAAATTTTTATTTTTATTTATATATTTTATTTTTTATAAATAGTTAAAATTTTTCAAAAAAAAAGGAAACATTTATTTAATTTTCAAAATAATAGCTTATATGGTCTGATGAATGCTTATATTAAAATCAAAATAAATTTGAAAATATTGTGTTTGATTTATATTAATTTATCTGAAATTTATATCCGGAAATAATTACTTAAATTATGTTTTCTTATAAATGGTGTATGCAGATTTCTTTGAATATGTTCTTTCCTACGCGTCACCTGCTAACAAAGTTTTAAATGTTTTTTTTTTTTTTGAAATGTTTATTCCAAAATTATTTAAATTTTTTTAAGAACTTGAATGAAATTATGTACCTATGTATTATGATTTATTTTATTTATTCTTGAGTTATATCCCTACATAGAATTAAAAAATAAAATAGAACAAATATAAATAAAATAAAATAAAATAAAATAAAATAAAATAAAATAAAATTAAATAAAATAAAATTAAATAAAAATAAAACAAAACTAAAATAAAATAGAATAATAAAAAAATAATGCATAATAAGAATGTATGAATAAATAGGAGCTGAGCTGGGATTGAAAAAGAGAACATATACCTACGTGAACCTACTTATCCTGTTATTCACACATATTATATTCAAAGTAAAATCAAAATTGTCATTAATAAGTCGTAATTTTATTACTAAGCTGAATTTCCTAGTCGTTAGGATTACTCTGATTTATTGATTTTTTTCCCCAAATTCACTCAAACAAATATTAGCCCCATGATTGAATCAATAAATGTCAAATCAAAAACAAATCAGAATAAAATCTTTTTTTCACATTAAAAATGCAAGCAATTTATTTTTAATTTAAACAGATAGATATATTTTATTTTAAAAACAAGACTAAATTTTTGATAAACAACAAATGCATTTCAAATGGGGACATATTATATACCTACCTAATTTGTTGTTAATAGCTTTTGGCAGTCTTTAGGCTAATTAATATATTTTTTTTTGTTCAATTGGCAACAACAGATATTATGCAAAACTAAATATCAAATATTTTTGTTTGTCATGTGAAGTGATGAAAAACAAAATTCAGGTAATGCAAAATAAAACAGTTTTATATAATTGTTTTTGAAGAATTTCCCTTCTCTTTGAAAATACTATTTTTGGCAACACAATTTTCAAATTGTGGACATGACTATGACTATTCAAGGACGTTTAAATTTTCTTTTATCAGAATAAATCTATCTATTCATATACAAAGTTTTGTTTTTCTCCGTCATACTAGGATGAAAAGAATGTTTCGAAAGAAAAAAACACAAATAATTTTTAAATACTCAAGGCTACAATACATCTTCGTTTTCATCAACAAAGGTGAAACCATTCATGAATTTTTTTTGAATAAGTGCTGACGAATATTTTGAAAGTGTGCTTTTTGGTTATCAATCAATTTCAAAATGTCAAACTCGTGTTATTAACACTCAAGAATTTTCCTATTTCCTTGGACTTAACATTCAAAAAAATAATAATAATAATAATAATACCAACTCTCGAACAAAAAAAAAATATTAATTGTTTGTCCTTTTTGAAATATTTGGTTTGATTTCATTTAGACATTCAAATTTTAAGCCGAAAGTACACAACCACGTTTTTTCATTTTTTTTGACACTTTGACGTTTGTTTTTAAAAATTGACTTTTGTTATAAGAATGTTATGTATGGCATACGATCGCGTGTTGGATAATTTATGGTGATTGTCTTAGAATGAGACACGTTTATAATAATCAGTCAAGGTTTTTAAAAATAATAATCGGTGGTAGCATATTACATACAAAACACTGACCAAAACAAATCTTTTTGTTTTGAGTTTGTTTTCATTTTTAAAATCTTTTTAATGAATTTTGAGACTGCTATCTTTGCTGCCATTTTTATTCTGATTTATTCATAAACTTTGACACAAAAGTATTTTTGGAATGAAGAATATTAATTTTTAAATAAAATTTTGATAAAATAGTAGGTATTTTCGGACATTAACTTTAACTCAAAATATTTGCATTTGTTAAAGGATACATGTAAATTCTTGAGAACCACAAAATTTACTTACATTACTCAGTTAGAACCGTCAGAGGTTTATTTTTTTAATTTTAAATGTTTGAGATTCCATTCAAAAATGACGAATATTTATTTTATACTATATCATCATTTTTCTTTCGGTTTTTAATTTAAAAAATACAAATTTCAAAAGGTCCTCCCCAAAACAATTATGGAGTAATAAACCTCAAAATCTCTCATCGTCCACTTATCATAAAACTATAATTTGCGGAAACCCAAATGATCTTACTTAAAAAAGAATAAAAATAAAAAATATTTCTAAAATCTACAATGTTTAATAATAAACTATATTTTTTGTTTATCATTTCTCAGTGTTTAAATAAATTCGAAATGCTTTTATAACATCAAATTTCTTGCGATTAGTGTCCCGCTCCAATGAGGCAATGAGATTTATTTCATTTTTTTTCGTTGTTTGCCCCGCTATAAGGAATTATGGTTGTTCGGTCTAGCGAAAGTGATGATTAACTTGGACCAATGCCATCAAATTCCTTAATACACCTCCTTACATACAAAATTTTGTTCTCATATCCCAATCCTATATTTTCATGCGGTAACACTACAAATCAAATTTATTTAGAATAAGAAAATAAATTGCAACATCATGGAGTGAAGATATATGACGGAGCAAAGTAATTTTCGTTATTATTGCACTAAAAATATTATTGTCACTCATATAAGATAGATGTGCGCTTTATATTTGATTTTGAAATGGCGGAAATCACTTTGAAAGTGCATTCAATTTATATAGAAGATGATAGTTTGTGGAATTTGGTTTTTGCGAAAAGTAAATTATGTGAAAAATCTATTTCGAATGAGGAGAGTGTATCGAAAGATTTATAAATATTTATGAATTGGAAATAACAAAATGGATGGATTGGTGGATACCTTTTCTTAGATAATAGAGTGCAAGCTGGAAATTTTCTTTTTTCAAATACTCATGAATAATAAAAAACACATCCATGCGATTATTGCCTCCGGCGAGTGGCTATATTAGTCACCCAAGAAGAATTTCTGAACATAGGAGAGTAATCGCGTTAAAAAAATATCCTGGACATCTGGTTGAATTTTGGAATACAAATTTTCTTCATGTGTTTATAGCTTAAGTTTAAGACTGAAAATGCGTTTTTAAAATATGAAATAGATATTAGACTGTTTGTTAATGATTGTATTTATATTTAGTGTCCTGACATTTAGTTTGTGTTTATACCTTTCATTGGACAAATGAAGAAAAAAACAACTATTTAGAAACCAAGTTTTCGATAAAAGACAGCAGGGTCTAAAAATTGATAAGAACACAAAAATAGTAGATACTTGCTTAAGTTAAAGTTTCAAAGAAATATATATATTTTTTTTTTTCAAAACTTAAATTTAAAACTTAATTTTTCAAAAACTGTTGTGTGAAATTAAACTAAGGCCCAGTTTCACAGTGAACACTTACCGCAATAAGTTGCACTTAATTTAAGCATTATGGTAATTTTTGCAGTCTGAGCTTGTGATACTTAAGTACCCAACACGGGATACTTAAGTAAAACTTATTATATTAAGTGTGCACTGCGAAAATAAGTGCCACGACTGTAACTGTGAAACTGGCCTTAAGAGAAGGAATTTTTGGTTTAAAAAAAGGAAGGTGCAACCATTGTTTTTTTTTTTTTTTAAATATTATCTCCTGCTTAAACAGGGGGAATAGACCCCTCTCTCATACTTGTTTGTATTGTCTAACCCCAACCTGCACGCTCTATCTTTTTTCGCAACTAAGGTGAATAATCCTGCACATGATTTTTTTTTCATAATTGGAATATTTAGCAATGAGTGATAACCAATTATATAAAAAAAACAAATAAAACATCAACGAAGTCAGTGTCGAAATTTCAGGTTAAAGCTTCAAATATGGTGCCATTTCTTCCACAATTCCATATTAAAAAAAAAAACTAAATCCATTATTAAAAGCATTACAAAATTTCTAGGCGCCCGCCGCGTGTCATCAATCATTTGCTCCTTCTTTATGCGCAAATAAATTAATAAAAAATAAAAATATAGAATAATTAATGACTTAGCAGAAATTAGTGGACGTTTCTGGAAATGCCAAGGCATTGACTTCAAAAACAGCTCAACAAATCAATTTGTGTATTATATTCTGAAAAAATTTCAAAAGGTGTAAAATGCTTGAAAATTTATATTTGTTTTCTTTAAGAGAAACGCATTCTTTTAAGGTGACATTTTATTTTAAGATTTTGGAATTTTATTTACTCAAATTTATATATGTACTGTTAAAGTGAGGTAAAAACAAAACAAATTAAAATGGTTAATTTATTTCTTCAGTCTTAATTAACCATAAATTTAAAAAAACATTTTATGCAAGAATGTATAAACAAAACACATAATTTTCAAAAAAAAAGATGTTGAACTCTTTGTGCTACGTTCAATGTCAATGTGTTTCTACTCAAAGTTCCCCAATGAAGGAGAGAATCAAGAAACTTCTACCTATGTATCTCTAGATAAATAACAGCAAATTTTATTCAGCTATTAATAAATCGTTATTTATTTTTAAGATCAAATCTCAGCAACGAACTCTTCGCCTATTATTAGGCAAAACAAAAAAAAAAAAAAAAAACAAAAAAAAATCAGTGACTGCATAAAATACGCCACTGATTTGGTTATGGATTCGGATATATCGTCAAATAAAAAACAAATGCGTGGCGTGTTAAGTTAATTTAAAAGAATTTATTTATTTTTTGTTTCGAAGAAAAAAAAATTATAAAAAAAGTTTAAAACTGAGTCAATCGGCTTTTGTTTTCATGAGCGACGTCATTTGTTGTGGTTTGATCAAAAACTACACGACCAAATCTATTGGGTTGATTTTTGGTTGGCCACAAGACCATGTCCAGAATCTCCGCAGTTGGGGATGATTTATATCTATGAATGCAGGTGTTTGAAAAATATTTATTTATTTGAATATTTTTCAAAACATCTCATGATGACAGTATTTTTGAAAACAAAATGTTAACTTATGTTATTTTGGGAATGGCAATCAGAACAAAATATTTATGTACCTATATGTATATTAAAGATTATGGGAATGTCTTCAGTCCTCAATGCTTTTTATTAAGGAATATTTTAATAGAGTTGTTAAGAGTCTTTATACCAAAATAGAAAGTATGCAAATTTAATGACATTTTTTTTTAATTTCTTAATACTTTTTCAGAATAAATCAAAACAAAACTAACGAAAATATTTCTTCTTATTTTCTTATAGACAAATTCAGCAGACGCCATTTCCTGGTATTTCCGAATTACTGCCAAGCCTCTATCTCTGCGGAGCAGGAGTAGCCTTACCAAACATTCTCGACAAACTCGATGTCAAATTCATCATCAATGTAGCCCCTGAACTGCCTGATACACCGCTGTCCGATACCAAGCCCCTTTATCTTCGCATAAATGCCATGGATAAGCCAGAAGTTGACCTCAAGTGTCATTTTGACGAAGTTGCTGATATGATCGAAGAAGTTCATCAATTAGGTGGAAAGTCATTGGTTCATTGTGTGGCAGGTGTCAGTAGATCGGCATCACTTTGCCTGGCATATCTGATGAAACATCGCGGCATGACACTTCGTGAAGCATTTTATCATGTGAAGGCCATCCGATCACAAATCCGACCAAACAGTGGATTTTTTCAACAGCTGAGGGAATATGAAGAAGAACTTCGAGGGAGTTGTTCGGTGAAGATGATTTATGTTGAATCACTAGGTCGTGAGGTTCCTGATGTTTACGAACCTGAATATAGAGCTATGGAAGAATTTTATCAAAGACATCGTACATTTAAAAGGCGTTAGGTGTAGAATTTTGTTTTATATTTATATAAGTATTTAAGGCTTTAAGGTATATAATTAAAAAAAAAAAATAACAAAAATCAAACCCCTAGGATCTCTAAATTAAATTCCCTTAGTATAGTTAAATGGTTGGTTTATGAATGAAATGAAATGATGGCAAAAAGATGCATGTTTGTATCAATGTGATGTATATTTTTTTATTTCCATTAGAATACAATTATTTGATAATTTTAGTTATAATTTTATTAAAAATATTTTTTTTTAAGTAATATACAAATAAATAAAATACCATTAATATTTAATTTGTTTTGTTTTTATTTTCGTTTGATGTTGCACACAAATAAGCAGATATTTTGAATTTGATACCTAAATAGACAGATTTTCGACAAAATGTATAATTTTTGGAGATGAGTGATTTTTGATCTTTATCGTTTATCTCGAGTTAAGTTAATCTGAGCGAAACAATAATCAACACATTTATTATAGAGGAGGTACTAAATTTCCTAAACTTATGACTTCTCTGAAAGGCAAATAATACTAAGCATAAAGAGAGTATTACGCAATTTATAAACATCAGTTTTGTATGATGTGGCAAAGAAAAGAATTTATTTAACAATATTAAAAAATTTGTTTAACCTGAAAATTTTGAAAGATTATTTAAAAGTGCTTAGGTAGAGCTTGAATGCATTTTTCAAAAGTGCTGTAAACGTTGCTTCACAAAAATGATGATATTTGACACTATTATCTGTGGTTATAAAGATGTTTTTTAAATATTCGAATTTAATAATAACAAACAAATGGTCTTATCAACCCCAAAACTTATACTTTAATTTCCGTTTATTCAGAATGGTTATTGCCTGATCACGGTTTATGTATTTGCTAACAAGATCTATTATTAAGTTGCATGCATTTAGGCTACTAAGAGGTTAAGCAAGTTGGTACATACTTTTCAGAGTAATTATTTTAAAATGTTTGAATAAGTTCTTGTGCCAAAAGAAAACTCTTTATTCAAAAATTGTTAATATCCTTTGTTTAGCTAGAAAAAGTTATATTGATTATAAAAATGATTCTCTTTCAAAATAGCACTGGACATTATTAACTCAGAAAATAAATAGCTAAATGTTTCCGAAATAGTAAACTGACGTTCCTTAAGAAAATCTATTACGATAAGTAAAATGTATTCCTTAATCCTATTTCTAACTAAATAATTTTAATTGTAGCAAATATAGTAAGAAACGTCATTGGGGTAAGAACTAAAGTTTGAAAGAATATTTTTTAATTAGAGCAAACCTTTAAATTCATTATTTTTATTCATTATTTTAATTTTCAGCCAACAAAAGGGCAAACGTTTTGAGAAATCGTTTAATCTTTGATCAATTATTATTTATACACCTACATATATTCGAAATTAAATTTATAAACTTCCTTTTGTATAAGTTAGGTTAGGTTAAAGTGGCTGTCAGGAAAACGGCTGACACACTTAGACCATAATTAGGTCCGTTGTGATACTACAGAAAAAGTAGTAGTTACTGATAAAAAAAGCAATACTATATCTTTAAGTTTTTGCATGCCATGCAGTAGTAGCTCTGGCCTGGCCCCTTGTCTAAATATCTACATTTAAAAACCTTAATTTGTAAATGCTTGAATATTGTTTTCTACAAATAAGCACTTCACTTTGTGGGTAAGGTAGATGTAAATTTGAATTAAATACGCCGGGTTAACATTCCCGCACATGCGTTTAATTATTTGAAGGGTATTCAAAATCCCTTGAATGGGAGCATATTATTAAAAAAAAAAAAAATGAAAAATTGGCAGTCGAATAAACGTACATATTTCATTGGGATTGGGGTACCTTAAAAGCACATAAATAGCACCTAATTCCTGCATCATTAGATTTTTGAATTTCTGTTGTAAGTGGTGCAGCTTGACGGACCTCTTTTTCTGTTTCTCCCTAAACAACAAAAATAATGTGTACATAGGGATATGGAACTTCTTAAACCAAATACTTCGTCAGAGTGTTATTATAACAATTTAAATTTTTATTGAGAATGAAAAATCTCTACATTTTATTGTTTTTCATTTCATAATAAATTCTTCTTGATAATTTTTAAAATTTTAATTTTTCATAGTTCACATTTCAATTTTGTTTTTTGAATTTTATGAAGACTCATCCTTTTTTTTAACTTTGTAATAAAGCTTCTAATTTTGTAAGCCAAGGTCAATTTAAAAAAAAGTGTATGTACCTACTTTTGAATAAAAAAGTTAAACTTTTTAACACAACTCAAAATATATAAACTAGTTTATTTTAAAATTATAATTTTAATGGTATAGGCACCCGCACTCATATTTAACTTTCATACTTTACAAATGGCTCCCATTATTCACATAGGTATACCATTTATGAACAACAAACAAAAATAAAAAAAATTTATACCGGACATTGACCCACTCAAACCATCTATTTAAGCGCGAAATTCAAATTCACTCTCATCGCAAGCCATATAACCATCATCATATCACTCTTCCACAATTCACGCTACGCTTACTCAACAACAACAACAAATTCAATTTCCATTATGCTAATTCTTGTGAAAAGGCTAATGGCCTCTGCCGAAGCACAAACTCTATGTTTGTTTTTTAGGGGTTTCTATTAAAAGCCAAACTGAGAACGAGAGTTTAAACGCCAATATGTATTGTACTCTGAACTATCTTCATTACCAAAAGCTAGCTCTATAGCTAGTACATATCTACCACCAGCAGAAATGAAAAAAGGAAGCCAATTTTATTTGTTAAGATAAAAAAGCTTATCATTGGGAAGGGGCGATGACCATGACCACGCGCAAGCAGTAATTAGATGATGTTAGCCCTCCAAATAGACGAACGTGTAAAAAAAGCTACGATGCGAACATAACTCTAATGGGGGTATCGACTTCTAAAATTCCAAACATGGACTTAGAACTATAAAGACGCTTGCCATCTTCTATAGGAAAGTTCTTTTAAACTTAAATGGAGGTGTATATAAATATAATAGAGGGGCTTAGAATCTTTTTACGTATTTTTATTTTTTATTTCTAGTTCCTATCAATTTTCTGATCAATAAATTATCATTGTTCTTTTATAATAGACACGCCATCCCAGAGTTTTTTCTGTATGTGCTAATGACTTTTTGGGCAGTGCGTGATGATGTAATTTATAACTATGTCCATAATAAGTGAATCTTTCTGTGTTTATTATTTTTTTCTTTAAGATTTCTTTTTGCAAAGTTCTGTGAAGACTACCGCCGCGCCACACCACTCAAAGTTAATAAAGGCTTTTTGGATTTTTAACCTTGAATTATGAAATAATGTTCAATGAACCTTTTCGGCTTTATTATAATACTTCATCACAGTCACCTTTTTTTGTATTTGTTTGATTTATTGTCTAGTTTGAAAGGAACACAAATATTAGGTAATATGTATGTAGATGAAAAATATTTGAAAACCAAGTAGAACATTGAAGAAATCTTTACTTTTAGTATGTTGACATGTTAATTATTAAAAAATTAAAAACAAAAAGATTGGCTTGTGTTTAGTTTAATTTTGTATTTTTTAATAGCTTAGTGTACTTATGAACATAAATATGTAGGTTTGTATGGAAATCGTGAAAAAGTCTAAGCTCGATGAGTTTATAAGTGAACAATTTGAAAATGATCTAAGTTCAAATCATTTGCCAGTTATAACTAAAATCAATGCAACCTCTATACATAAAAGCAATATTGTTTATGATTTCAAAAACACGAATTGGAAGAGATTTAGAAGCAATGTGCGACAAAAACTGAGTGAAGTACCGGTACCTAGTTCTAATAATATTAATATTACACAAATTGATGAATCTGTAAGTACTTTCACAAACTCAGTACTTGAAAGCATAGAGCAGTCCGTTCCAAAAAAAATTGTTCGCCGAGATAACGGTAATGCACTTCCACCTCAGATAGTAGAAACCATAAAAATAAGAAACAAATATAGAACTTTATGGATCAGGACAAGAGTGCAATTCTACTACACTGAAATGAAAATTCTGAACGAGGTTATTAAATCATTATTAGCTGATTTTAGAAACCAAACGTGGAACCATAAGCTTCAAGGTTTAAACAAGGGAAGTAAACCCTTTTGGAACTTAGTTAAAGTTGTAAAAAAGAAAAAGACTAATATTCCGGCTTTCAAGTTAGGAAATAGAGTAATGCTTTCTAATGAGGAAAAAGCGAGCGCTTTGGCAAATGAATTCTGTGCTAACAACTTAATTGCAAGTAACGTAACTAGCAGCTATATTGAAAACGACGTTACTCAATCAATTGAAATGCTAAGCACTAGTACCATTGAGGTTATGGATGATGTAGTGTCTACTTCTGACTTAGTTCTTATATTAAAAGCTCTTAAAAACACTAAATCTCCTGGATTTGATGGGTTAAAAAACTTATTTTTAAAGAACCTCCCAAAAATAGGCATAAGGTATCTAAAAATATTATTCAATTGGTGTTTTAAACTAGGTTACTTTCCGAACGCTTGGAAAATTGCTAAAGTTATTCCTATTTATAAGCCTGGCAAAAATTCAAGCATTCCGTCCAGTTATAGGCCCATTAGCTTGCTTAGCTCTTTGAGCAAATGTTTGGAAAAATTAATGAAAAATAAGTTACTGTCACACGTTGAACAGTTCCAAATCTTGCCACAAGAACAATTTGGTTTTAGGAGAAATCACAGTACTATCCAACAAGTTGACAGGATAACAAAAGACATTAAAAACAATCTTATATTAGGGAGAAGTACGGGGATGGTCTTTCTAGATGTTGAGAAAGCGTTCGACTCGGTATGGCACGAAGGCTTGATTCACAAACTGATTGTTTTGAATTTTCCACTGTACATAGTCAAAATGATATCATCATTCCTTACAAAGAGAACTTTCAAAGTCTCTGTAAATCATTGGTACTCTGATGTAGTTGAAATTGTTGCTGGTGTACCCCAAGGGTCTGTCCTTGGACCTTTATTGTATATTATATACATACATGATTTTCCTAAGCCCCAAAATTGTAATACTGCTATCTTCGCAGATGATACGTGCATTTACTCATCAGATTCAATTGGTTCCTTAATTGAAACCAACTTGCAATCTGCTCTAAATTTAGTTCAATCGTATTGCGATGATTGGAAAATCAAATTAAACGCTTCTAAGACACAGGCTCTTTTTTTCACTAGAAAAAGAAAAGCCTGTTACCTGCCAAGCAGTAGGCTTCAATTGAATGGTTTTCAAGCGGAATGGAAATCTCGTGCTAAGTACCTTGGGGTACACCTGGACAAAACCTTAACTTTTAGTTTACATATACAAGAAACACTAAACAAACTAAATATGACAATAAAAACACTTTATCCTTTTATAAATCGAAAATCTAAATTGAGCATTGAAAACAAATTGATTATATTCAAAGTAATATTTCAAAGCATACTGTTATATGGTTCACCTGTCTGGGGATCATGTGCTAAAAGCCATATTCGTAGGTTGCAGATAATGCAAAATAAAATATTGAAAATGATGCTAAATCTACCATGGCATTATTCTACGGAAGATCTTCATAAAGAAGCAAACATTGAAAAAGTATCTAGTCGTATTGCAAAATTATACGAGCGTTATATTATATCGTGCAATTCTTCAGACAATAACCTGGTATCCAACTTAACAGCTTAAGATGTTGTATCACCTTATTTATTTATTATTCATTTATTTATTTATATTATTTATTTATTTATTTCTTTTTTTATTTTTTCATTTGTTCATATATTTATTTATGTAAATGTTAATTTATTTATATACAATACTGTGATTTGTTATAACTAACTAACTAAAAAATAAAAAAAAAAAAAAAAAAAAAAAAAAAAAAAAAATATTTATCTATTTTCTTATTAATTAATTAATTAATTTATTTATTTATTTATTATTTATTTATTTATTAATTTATTAAATTGTTTATTATTTATTGATATATTTATTTATTTATTTACTTTTATATTTATTTATTTATTTATTGATTTATTAAATTATTTATTTCTTTATTGATTTATTTAGTTATTTATTTATTTATTTATAACTTATATATATATATATATATTTCTAAAAAAAGCAAACTTTTTTTTTATTTTCAAACCAACGTCAGTTTATTATTTAATTATTTGACTGAAAAAAAACAAAACAAACACGCGCCGGTCTCGGAAGGAAAACTGTGTTTCTGTTTCGATCACTGTGTCACGCGGTTTTAGGAAAACGCGCGTCAGGTCATGTCGTGCCGCTCTATCTATATGCGTTGTGCTTTTGATTTATATTGCGCTGGGATACACGAGCGCTAAAAAGAATTAATTCACGAAAGAGAACGGACGATTTTAAGAAAGAAAGAAAGAAATGGAAAAAAATGGCATCCCTTTCTTTCCTCCTAAAAATCATCCCTTTTCTTTCGTGAATTAATTCGTTTTTGCGCTCGTGTATCCCAGCATATGTTTACAAAAACTTGTGCTGTGTTGTGTCGCGTCACTCGCTTCGAACGAGTTTCAATATGCGCCTATTTTGCCTAGGAAACACTTAAACTTTTAAACGAAATTGTTTTAAATGAAAGTTAAAAAAAAAAACAAAATTGATTTTAAAACTTAAAATAAAACAAACAAAATTTTTTTTTCTTAAAAAATTTGTTTAGACAAATTTTAACTTTTAAGTTACTTATACTATAAAAGCGACTTAAGGGTTTGTTTCACAATGTCTGAGTAAAGTTATAATTAGTAACTCGATAGTTAAATTATCCGTAAAGTAAATCCTTTCAGTAATAAACTTTGCGTTTCACAATCATCAGAATTATAAATTAATGAGTTAATTAGCTACTCGTAAGTTATTCAAGTTTTCCAGACAATATTATTGTTCTGACAGATTGAAAATGAAATTATCCAAAAAATAATCGATAGTAGTTGTCGGAGTGTTGATATTTAAGTGTCGTTGTCCTTTGTGTTTTTGACATGGTATCTTTTCAAATACATACATACGTGGTTTAAAAAACAAAAATTCTGTAATAAGCGTTTCGGGGCGAAAGTATGGTAGCTATTTCAACCGTTTACCGAAGGTTTGGTGTATGTGTCAATTTTGTTTTGTCAACTCGTTGACCATCCGCGTTGCGTACAAATTAATATTTGCTTGTACCAAAAGTGTTATAGATCGTAATCCATACCACCTATGTACACTCCGCTCCACTTGAATAGAAACAAACATTTTTTTTACTATCAGAGCGTGTGGCGCTTTGGTAAATTCATACATTCACCTTTTGGTTTCAGTTCCTAAAAGAGAATAAAACTGCGAATAAAACTGCGGGGACAGAATAATTCAGGAAAATATCATCAGGTTATTTTTTTACCACTTTTCTAATTACTTCATAAAATACACTGATTTTTTTTTGCGCCACTTGAATAGAAACAGTGTGCGTTCTGCATCTATAAATTAGATAATTAGACTGGCTGGATAATTAGACTGGCTTCAAATTCAAGCGACTCTGCTGCTTAAATCAAGGCGAGTCTTAACACTATTAAACGTGTTATTCGTAGGTCACAACATTTAAAGCGCATAAAATTGAAGAACAAATCCACCGTTAAATCCAATACGAAGACAGAATATAATAAATTTTTGCAGGAAGAATATGACGTGGAAGGAAGAGTGGACAAAAGTGGTATTTTCTGATGAAACAAATTCAGTTATGATGGCCCGGACGGATATAATAACTATTTTTATGTTATAAGGGTGTAATGGCGTGGGGTGCGATTTTATGGTTTTGAACAATTGTTTTGGACTTTCCCACATTACATAGGACGTACTGCAAGAAGCTATCCCTAAGTTTACCCATGTTTTTGGACCAATACCATAGCCATTTCAACAAGAAAACGTGTCAATCCTCAACGCAAGGATCATTAACAGTTGGATACCCGAGAAAAATTTTATCTTACTTCAATGTCCACCGTATTCTCCGGACCTAAATATTATTGAAAACGTATGGGGATGGATGGTTCGTAAAGTTTACGATTCTGACCGACAATATGAGGACAAACAATCACTTACTGCTGCAATCAGAGAAGCATGAAGTACAATTTCTTTTAATTATATAAAATAACTGCATGATTCAGTATCTAACAGTGTTTTTCAAGTTATTTCAAATAAAGGTGGTAGCAAACATATTAAAATACTTTTACTGCACTTTTTCAATTTGTTTCATTATTTATAAATTTACCAAAGCGCTACACGCTCAGACAGTAAACAAAAAGTTTGGTTCTATTCAAGTGGAGCGGAGTGTATATGTATGTACATGTAAAAACTGGGTACCTCCATGCGTTAGTGGCTAAGTATATTGCAGCAAATTTTATTTTGGGTTGTGATATGATATAATAATATTATATCATATCACAATCCAAAATTAAATAATATTATATATATATAATATAGATTGTTAATTTATAATGTAAATACGTATTTATATAATTTTGAGTTTTTTTTGAGTGTTATTAATATATTTATTGAAAAAATATCAATCTATACATGTAGATAATATATACATATATTATTATATAAAATCTATATATCTTATACAAGCTCTTGACATTATCACAACCCATAACAAATTATGTTATGGGTTGTGATAATGTCAAGAGCTCCAAATGGTAAGCGCCCCTATTGAGATACGTGTATTTAAAAATAAAATAAAAACATAGCTATACACAACACAACTTCATTCAACAATTGCATACAACTCTTAAAAAATTATGAAATCTGTCCTCAACACAAGCCCACAGCAAATTTTGGGAGTAGATTGATAACCAAAATATGAGTATGAGGGTTTGTAGGTGCATATATCGCGGTATCAAACACAACCGTCTGGCAGGTTTCTTTTTCAGCCTTTGGCGGGGATGAGGGTTTGAAAATAGTTATTTTCCAGTTTATTTTGTCAGAGTTATTACCACTTCAATAAATTTAAAAAATATATTTTTTTAAGTCCAAATGTCATAATCTTGGCAATCCGACCAATAGAACTCAAGACATTAGGTTTTTAAGCGAACCTTAATCGATTTTTTTTGGAGACTTTGTTGTGTTGATTTTTTGGGTTTTATAATTCTCCAACAAAAAGACGATAAGGTCCTCTTAAAAAGCTTATATTTTGAGTTCTTTTGGTCGGATTGCCAAGATTATGACGTTTTGACTTAAAGAAAATGACAGAGCATCACATAATTTATTTTTTAAATTTATTGAAGTGGTAATACCTCCGACAAAATAAACTGGAAAATCGCTATTTTCAAACCTCCACCACCGCCAAAGGCTGAAAAAGAAACCTGCCAGACGGTTGTTTTTGATACCACGATACATGCACCAACCCTCATACTCATATTTTGGTTATCAATCCACTCCCAAAATTTGCTGCCGGCTCTTAGACTATAATGTTGTGGTCAGATTTGTTTCTTTTATTTGATTGGCGAAAATTGGGATTTAGAATGTTTTTAAAATCATATTAAAATCGAGTTATATTAAGAATTCTAGCTAAACCAACCCCCTCTCAAAAAAAAAAAAAATGTGGCGTACGCCCTGATGTTGGCACTCAGACATGCTAAGAGATTCCTTTGGAGAATTTACCACTCTTCGCAATAGACAGTAACCCTACAAAATTAAATTATATGTAGAATTAGCTGAATTCGAATTTAGATCGTAATCACAGTACATATTAATTAAGGCGGTATTTTTTAAGAATAACGACGCTCTTGTCACATGTACAAAACGCAGCAACCCCCTTTAAAAAATTCAAAAATAATAAACTTTTCAACTGGCATACGGTCATTATATTACGTATACGCCATGGTGTGCCTCACAACATATACTTTTCTTTTCATTGCCTTCAAACAAAACTTTTCATTAATACTGCAAAATGTCGATGAAATTTGTCTTTCTGAAAATATACATAGGAATTTATTGCTGACCTTTCAGTTACGTATAAATAAAAGTTTTTTAATGCAGTTTGCATTAAATAACTTCTATTTATACTTTTCGTTGTCTAGTAAATAACCGTTTTTAGAAGATTCTTGATTGATATGCATCTTTTTTCGAAAATAAGAAATCTGCTGAAATTGATTGCAAATAAAAAAGAATTCTAAAATGAGGAAGGTATTGACGCTTTTTGTAATATCATAGACGATTTGCCCACAAACCAATAATTATGTACTTCATACACACACTTATTGGCTTATGTATCCTTAATTACTTAATGCGCTAAAGCGCTAATTTATTTCCTTTTTTTGTTCATAAATTGAGCAGGCCTTTTAATCGCTTGAGTTTTTAGGAAAAGGAGATCTCAGAAGACTCGCAATCTCAGATGTCTGAAGAGGATTCCTCAGGAAAATTCTCAGTTTGGCTATCAAAATACTGAGGAAAAATATTTCGATTTGATGGAGTACGACTATGAGACCTCATTTTCACATCAATAGTGACAACAAATCATGACAAATTCGGTTAATTTTGGTAATGAAAAAATTATCTTGAATGCAACATATTTCAACATATAAGACCAGTGCAACAATTTTGTAAGATTGTGAATTTGTATGAAATAGGCACCGATTAATTCCTAATAATCAACTATTAGAATCTCTCGACCTTTGAATTTCAATATTTACTGGAATTTCCCCCCCCTCCTCCCTCAAAATTAAAACCCTATTCCTTATGATTACCCGTATGTGATACAAATTTAACGTAAAGCGATATAAACTCTCAATTTTCTTTACCATATACCAATTTCAATCAACCAAAATGTTTGATTTGACCGTAACATCATAAAAAGGGTCCAAGTAAAACTACACCTGAATATTATCTAGTTTAACATCATCTTCCAACCATTTTCTTTAATTTTCGTAAAATAAGCGTCTACCTGTGCTTGCTTTCAACAATGATGATGGATCGGCTCAAATAGTAAAAGAAGGCAAGGAACAAGACTACATACTACTTTTTATTAAAACAAAAAAAAAAAGTCAAAAAAGAAGGCACAAACACCTTTTCCGATCATTGACCCAGTGTTTAGCTCTGAATTATGTATCTGTGTAAATGAATCTCAAGGCTGCTATAGAGCCATACAAACTATACTCAAACTCAACCTCAACGCACTTCATGTCTCCATCTTCATCACCATGATGATGGAAAATGAAACTCTTTGTATACGAAAGGTGATTGACTCCCAAAAATGGTATCCAAATAAAATTCTCTGCTGATCGACAGAGAGCATTTCACTTCTTTAACCTATTAAGAGCAAATTGGACACCTGAACAAAAAAACTGCCAAAATTCCCAAATTTTATTCCGGTGTGTGTGTTATATTTTAGAGTAAAGAGAAGAATGGATTCTCTTTGCATTTTCTAGCAGGCAGGGCAGCATCAAAGGTTAAAGCTCTCTTGCTTAATATGTTATATCACCATTAAAAAATAAATATGTATATTTGTGCTTCTACTGTAGCCGTGGTCGTTTTCTTCGAATTCGAGCTCAAAAGAAGTACAAACACCACTCACACTTTGAAATTTATTGGGGATTCGAAAGTTTCATTTTGACGGCGATATGGCGCGGTGGCGGTGGCGGGCAAACAACAAAATACGTAGGTACTTACAATAAATTGGCATGTAATCATTGCCCGATGATGATGACATAAAAGAGGTTCATTCAACTTTTGGCACGATGATGGCGGATGAAGGAAATACAATGACGATGATTGTCATTATGATGATCATGGAAATTATGATCTTATTGATATATGGGGATGAAGTCGATATCTTTTGACTTTTGGCCCTTATTTAATACTTTTCAATTTTTCAAGGTTTTTGGAGAATTTGCACAAATTTAACTTTTTTAATGGTGCGTTTAGAGGGTAAGAGAATATTGATTGAAGTTCTGAAATTGCAATTATGTTGAACGTATTTTTTGTGTCCTTATATCCCCTTCTATGTCCCGTTGAAAATAGTTTCATTTTAATAAAATAAAAAATAACAGCGGCTCTTAATATGTTGATATTAGAGTAAAAGTATATGACTTCTTCTAGGGCTATAGGTCTTGTATTTATGTTTAAAATTCTATCAGATGCGACGTTTCGAGTGTGATTAAATCCTTGTTCAGTCAAATTTATAGCGCTCCAAATTTCTTGGACGTCATTTGTATCAGTGCAAACTACATGCCATCGGTCTGGCAGCGATATCACGCGCTTAACCCGACTAAAATGCAATTTCAAAGTGCATCAACAAAAATAATCTCTCCAAAAGTGCTTTAAACGGCTCCAAATTTACATAATTAAAGTCTTGTACCTATACTAACTAGAATCCATCAGTCTGGCAGGGATACCGCGGACCTAACACCACTAAAATACATTACGAAAGTGCATTTTGAAATGATATTTTACTGGTGTTAGGTACGCGGTATCGCTGCCAGACTGATGGATTCTAGTTAGTATAGGTACAAGGCTTTAATGAAGTAATTTGGAGGGATTATTTTTGTTTTTTGCAATTTGAAAGTGCATTTTAGTGTTGTGATATCGCTACCAGACACTGATACAAATTACATGTCCACAAAATTTGGAGCGGCATAAAAGACTTTGATTCAATGTTCAGCAAAAATGTTTCAAAAATCTATTCGTTTATATTTTTCTACCATATTATTGTGAATTTATATGAATTTTTGTATCTGATATAAATTTGAGTTCTTTCATAAGGATTTCTGATCCACTTTTTCGGTATAGATATGCTCAAAGTTTTTGAAAATTCTGAGTATAAGCTCTGTAAATACAAACATAATTAAGAAAATCAATCTATGTACATTTTTCCACAGTCAATCCATAATTTAATCCAACGATATTTTTTTAACTTGAATACAGATAGTCTCGTCAATGAAAAAACCGTTGACGCTACTACTAATTTGTTTTTGGAATAAATATTATTCTCTTTAGTTAAAATACTAATAATGATTTGTTTTAAATTATTTTTTTATTTTAATTTGTTATTACTAATTGTTATACATACATGGCATTTTTTGAAAGTTAACAGTCGAGCATTTTCTTTTCTAGTCCAGAGTATATCTCTAGCTCTGAAAAGCTCATAGAACAGAGTTCCTGCTAAGAAACTCCACTTTTTCTAGTACTCCGTTTGGTATCACTAAAAATCTTAAATAATTGCATGGATTTTCATAACCACATAGGTTTGTACTTTGAATTATTATGGAGTCTTCCATAAAGATCTGACCCGTTTTCTACATACCACACGATGTATAACATACTTGAATATTAAACTTAGTGATGGTTTGCAGATTTACTGAAAATGTATAGAGTATAAAAACCTAGACCAGCAAGCATTTCAAACAAAAAATAATTATTTCAAGTTGAAATAACTTTGCTAACTTCAAAAAGTTGCATTTGCGACAACAAAAAAATAAATAACTATATATCCAAATTGAATGCAAAATCAAACAAAGAAATGTCTACCACTACCATATCTATCTTCTCAGAACATAGAACTAACCACAGAATTTATAGAACAAAACAACAACAAAATAAAAAAAAGAAAGGCTTAAGTCCAACTATGTATAACCTGAACTGAGTTGACGACTCCACCAAAGAGAATGGAGTGCAATAGGCGAATGAACTCTGCAGCCTACCTACCAGGCCAGGCCACTGCCATATCAACCACATGATCTTCTCCGCTCTCGCGTCGATCTTGTTAATGTTGATGATAAAAGTTATGCAATGGAGAACGGTGAATAGCACGCGCAAACACAAAGAACTTAAACAAAAATTACAGCAAAGAACAGAATTGCAGTATTGCCACCACAAAAGCTGAATCTTTCAACTCTTAGCTTATAAAATAAAACAAAAAAAAAATTAGTCGACAAAATTAATTTAAATCCCCAAAAATAAAGAATATTTTTTGTTAAATAATAATAATAACTACTAGTAACTGGCCGAAATTCGACCAGCAAAAACTCATTTTCACACTCTAGAGTCAAACAATTTGTTTGAAAATTTAATCACATTTTTTAGTTTTAATTTTGTTTTTAATATGCACAGTCATCGGCAGTACAAAAACAAAAATGACCTACAGTTTCTAAATGCGTGTCTCAAGTACATTCTGCACATCTGCCCACCTATGATGGCTTTCCAATCATGAAAAATTTATCGAAATTTTTTAAGGCTATTTGAATATACACAGATTTAATATCACAAAATATTTTGATCATTTTGTCGTTCGGTAACACTGCAAAGTTTACTTATCATTTCTGAAGACAAATATTGTCCGTTAGAAGATTTGTCTACTTTTTTATAATAACTGTTGTTTCCTTTTACCAATAACATCAACTTTTTTGAAAAATATACAGAAATAGTACCATTTTCCAAAAATTATACTTTTATGAATTTGGGGATACCTTTACATACATGCATGTTGCATTATGTACCTAGATTTTTGATAGGATATAAGCTCACCGTACATTTAAAGATAGGAATACATTCCATTAAGTGCTACCTTGACTTTATTTTACTTTTCTTGGGCCTTTGCATTTCGTCACTGTTATCTTATTTTGGTTCAAATTGATAGGTGAGTACTTTTTCAAAATGCATTCGTTTTTAAAAATCAATCACCAGTTGTACTTAATAGAATAAAGAAGTCAAATTCTAAATAAAAACAAATTAAATATAATGTAGCTTAATATGGAAATCCAAAAAACTATGAATTGTCAATAAATAAAATGATCGCGATTTTTAAAATCAGCAAACTTTTCAAGAATTATAAAATTGCAAACAAAATTCACATTTGGCAATGCCGGTTTCCCATCCAACAAAGTTGTTTATATTCATGCAGTTTTCGCTGCATTTTCTGCAAAGAATTGCCGCAGTTAACGGAGAAATGAGGAAATGGAAAACCCAAACACTGTTTACTGTACATTCACCCACTTTTCGCCATATATTCTTGAATTCACTGCAATAGCTTCGTCAGTGCACCGCACCCCACAGCACCATCGCGCCATCAAATCGGTCGTCGTCGTCGTCATTGGTTGGTCGACCGACATGTAAGAAAGTCTTTTCACGTTGCATGTCACTCCATCTCTCAACTCAAGCCCCATGTTCCGCATCTATCCACCCCCTGCCTGAAGTTTCTGATCGCGCGGTGAGATTTTCTTATTTTATATTTTGCTTTTTTTCTTGTCCATAGATTTTTCACCTGGAAGAACAGTTAGATGCATGGATCTGCAACGCTATACAGAATGGGGGAAAATGTGAGATAACGGTAGATAATGTTTCATGTTCCCGGTGAGGCAGTGAAAAGACTGCAAGAGGTGGTAGCAGTTGATGATGGTAGAACATGGTTAGGACTTCGAGTCGAAGATCTTCTAGAATCTATATAGAGGTCTGTGGGTGTTTTTGGCAACATTGTGGGGTAATTTACGAGATTAGGTTCTGCAAGCAAGGCGCACAATAAATTGCAGTTTGCCAAATGCAATATAATGTGTGTTGTGTTGATGTTAGAAAAAAAGCGATTCAAATGCGGCTTGAATTTAGCATTTTACTGATGGATAAGCGCCATACAGTGAATTGTGGTGGCGTTAAGTGTTAAGAAATCATTGGCTTGCATTTGTTTCGCACATTCCATGAATTTTATTTACTTATTTTTGTATCATCCTGGGAGCGATGCACTTGAATTGGGTCAACAGGTGAGCAAAATGAAATAATGTGTTGCAGGTGAGAATAAAAGATAAGTATGGTTGTCCTGTAGGTTAGGTATACATGTGTACAAAAATTGGATCTTCTGTCGCATAGATAATGGAGTCGAAGGTAAATATAAGGGCTGGCCACGAGACGAAAAAATTCTCGGTCTCGCATGACGAGATTTAACGAGACGCAGACGAGACTTACAAAAGTCTCGCAGAGTCTCGTATCGTGGCCAGCCCTAGTAAATATAGAACTTATATTTGTTTTATAATGCACATGTGTGTTATTTTAAGTAACAAAATATATTGGAGTTTTTAATCCCCAGGTTATCATTGCGAGGTCTTGCGAGTCTTGTTTTATTAATACCATTTTGAAAGAATTTTCAGGCAATATTTTATTTCTTTTTATGAAAATCAAAAGTATATTTTTGATAATGACAAAGTCAAAATAAAATAAAATAAAATAAAATACGCTGTGGAAGATACAATTTCTTTCTGTTAACTAAATTTGTGCAACCCTTTTCAAGAAAAATAAAATTGTCCCTAATGGTGCCTCAATGGTTTCTTAACAGATGGTGCGTTTCATTTGTAGGTTAGGTAAATACCGTTAGTTTTGTATGAAAAAATATTTGTTTAGTGTTGGAGTTAAACTTGAGTTAACCTTAACTTTAATCTTGTTACCTACTTACAAATTGGGCTTTGGAATAGAGTCCGTTGCAGTGTATTTTTGCTGTAGGTACCTACATTTTTGTGTCGGAAGCCATCGACTAAAATCTTGTGTCTACTAGGAGAGGTAACAGCAGACTCTAAGTGATGAGAATATAATTATTGTTATCAGGCCGAAATGCATTTGAACTAAAGGTTGCAAGAAAACTATATTGTTTCAGTTTGTCTTCTTATTGTAGTGAAAACTGTTGGAATCTATGTCTCAAACATGTTTAACATGACATAATTTCTTATGTTTGTAAGGCAACAAATGTTTAATGATGTTTTATCAGTGGTTAATGTAAGTAACGCCCATATACTGTTGCCTTAAATGGATTTAAATTAATTCATTTATTTATTAACATTAACATTATATTTAAATCTATTAATACAAACAATTTCAGGTGCGCCCACATCAGGGATTTTTCGTTTTTTTTTTTTTTTTTTTTTTTTTTTTGTTGATTTAATTGAAAAAGATAAAGATGATCCAAATAGCCATTGCATTCTTTCCAAATGTAAATGAAAGAAGATACTATTGCATTAAAGATAACATTAATCTGTCGGTTATGGTAACACTTATTACAGATTCCGTACAGAATTTCTTTTGAATTGAAGATCCTTAAAAACTCTAATCACCCAAACTCCGTTCTCGGACACCATTTTGCCCGCTGCAGCGTTAATGTGGATACTTCAGGATTCTTAAATAATCGGAATATTCTATGGCAAAACCATGATGATGTTTCTATTATATTCGACATGTTTCTCAAAGACAAAAAGAATTATTTGTTAAATGTTTTTTGGTGATGAAATGATGCATCATTTAGAAAAAGTGTAGCCCTTCACGGGAAATGAAAAAATGATGTAAGCCTTTTATCATTTGTTCCCAAACGTTTCAGTATAACCAGGATAAAAATTAGGTATTGACATGGTGCCTTCAGATTTCATAAAGTCCAGAAAAAACTCTTCGTTACTTCCGATGAAATACACTGTCGCTGAATCACTTTCTTCATGAATTATTTTAATCAATTCACGAAGATTAATGTTATTATTATTAATATCAAGTATACTTGTGATGAGAGATATAAATATCATTGATTTAAATATGAACATTTTTGTTGTCTGACCAATTTGGAATGTAAAATATTACTGTGGAGCATTTTTCGACATGAAATGTAGGTATGATATATTTAATTCGGTGTTCCAGCAGACATACCTTCATTGTGTAGGTTACATTTATTTAGTAGATGCATTTTATTGATTTTGAAGGGCATTAAAGTTTATCATTTAATAGATCTTTTGATATTAGATTAAAGCTTTTAACAGCAATTTGTGTCTTATAGACATTTAACATTTTTATACATTCATACCTGCCTTTAACTTTGTAATTATAATATATGAAGAGTTAATAGTATTGCACTCTAACATTATCTTTGATATTATGGTATTATTTTACATACACTTAATTTAATAAAATTTTACAAATAGTTTTTAGTTTTAGTAACTTATGTCATAAAAATAATATATTAGGGACCAGTTATAGCTATCATTGAAAACCATAATTGAAAATATTAATTGTCAATTTTGAGAGGTTTTGCAGAAAAAATAAATGATAATTTTGATGCCAAAGAAAATTTAATTCACCTTATAAATATTTCCATGTTAAAAAAAATTCAATTTGGCACAACTTTTCTTATAAAAAGATTTTCAATTTTTCAATGATGAACTACCTTACCAATGATCATTGAAAATATTAAAAGTTTCGTTATTGGAAAGATATGGGTCAACATGAATTATTTTTGAGGAGATTTAATTTTGAAATCGTTAGCTATATCTCTGCATTAAAATATTCAATGGTTTTACTTTTGAATGGTCTCAAAATCAACAGCTAACATTTTCAATGGTGGTTTCCAATGATAGCTATAACTGGACCGTTAGTGCCACGAAAGCCCTATCCTTTGACTTAAACAATCTCAATAAATAATGTTTGCGTGCGTAGTTGATCGGATAAAATAGAAGGGAGCTATAAATTGCTGGGGAATCTAAACGTCTTAGATAAGACGCAGACGCACTTTAAAATTATAAAAATTTGTCACTTCCTCAAATGCACGCAGTGTAAAATCAAATAATCAATCTTTGATATTTTTTTCAATACAAACGATCTTAAATCTACATATCGTCGCCCTTAAAGAAAACCGGCATAACTCAAAAATCTTCATTCTTCAGAAAATGAGATGGAAATGAAGTTTTTTAGTCATACGATTTGTAATTAAAATGAAAGATGTGCCGAATTGCAAGAAAGTCCATCTAGCAGGATTCCGAAGTGCTACAGTTATGCCAGTTTGACATAAGGATGGAGAATTTTTTTTAACTCAAATGTCGTGTCTTTATTGCTATGCCGGTTTTCTTAAACAGCGACGATATATTACTATATGCATAATATATTGAATACAATGTAGTAGATTGGAAGATTAAGAAAAAAGATCAGTCGCAATTTTTTGAATTAAATAATTTTTTAATTTAATTAAGCAAAAATGAGAAAAGCCTTCTCCAAAGCGTCGAAAAATCAGTTTTTAATATTAGAGGCTTAACTAGAAAATTTCGAACAAAGTAAAAGATAAATTTAAAATTAGTTTCAAAATATTAAAATTCTGAAAATTATTAAAATTCTAAAAGATGCGTGAAAGATCTGCCATAGATTGCTCTTATTACTTAAACTACCAATTGTATTTTGATGATTTCACCTGTAGGAACGAAATAACTTCTCTATTATTTATTTTAGGACAAACACAAAAGTTTATTTAAATTAATTAAATGTAAATATAACTTCTTTCATATTTAATAAATTTTAAAATTTTGTTTCTTAAATATACCTTTAATTCAAAATACATATTCCATCTTATAAGTATATTTTAAGGTGTGCAAACTTTTGAACTTAAAATTAAAAAACAGTACTTAACGCACAAACATAATTGACAAAACTTTTTTAACATTGTGTAAAATACGTTCCAATATAAAACACACTGTTGAAATTACCAATCCGATCAGCAAACAAATCCAAGCAAACTGCAAGTGATGTAATGTGAGTGGAACTTGGCCATCACTATGAACGTTAACATTATCTTTATATAAAAGTGATCCAAAACCTAATGCCTTTGCTTGGTAAACAACATCGGAATCCCACTTCTGAATCAAACCAGTTTGTGCAATTTCAATGATAAAATCATTTAAAATTTCTTTAAACACAGAATGATAAGGGAGCAAATATCCAATGTGATAGGTGTTAATGGATTCTTCAGCCCTGCGAAACAAGCTCTTTCTGAACAAGGATTGAAAGCCAATGAAAAAGTGACATCTATCTTCTTCCGTGATATAGGCAAAACTCGTATTACGCATGGATAAAAATTGCGGAATAAAGATTGAATGGTGAGTTGGTAAGATTATCTTTTCTAATCCTTGTGGAAATCGATCATTTTTTATTTCTTCCCATCTGATGCTTGCAACCATAACGAAAATATTGTTGTCTACTAGGTCCTGAATTGAATCGAATTGGTTTATTTTGATGTACACTGTCAAAAAAGATTGAAAAAAGGATCCAAAGAAGTTTCCAATTATGAACGCAAAAATTAGTAGTAGGAAGTACAGGCGATAGCTGGATGTTATTGGTCTTTCTGTAGGAAAATTTAGCAGGAGTAGATAGGTATCGCTGAAATTAGACCAAATGTTCACCTTTTCAATTGTTAATAAGTCAAGAATGGTTTTAGCAATTGTGATGAGAACAACCGAGAGTCCAATCCACAACCATGTCATTGCCGAAAATGGCCGCAGAAAGTATTCGTGTGGAGAGAGAAAGCCATTTCGAGGCACCATTATAACAAGATCTTCAACTAGGACTGGATAACTGATGTCGAGGATTTTGTGTGGGAAATTAGCATTCGTGCTTATATCTAGATCGTGGTTGAGTATACAATTTATTAAAAATTCCTGAAATTGAACATTTCAGTGCTGTTGAACAATATTTCTTTAAAGCTTGCATTATGCCTCTTCAAGAAGTGTACAAATATTTGTCCAAACCGTCCGCCAATAGCTTTTTTACCATTCTTATTATTCGGATACCAAAAAGTTCTTGGCAAATCTTCTTTTATAGTTGTTCGAATAGTAAAACCATTTAGATCTTTCAAAGCACCTGGAAGATGGCCGTTTGTGACAAGTTGTTGAACGGGATTATCAGCGAACGGAAGGTATGCATAAGACGTGGTGTTTCCTATTATTCCAAAGATCCTTGTGAACTTTCTTTCGGAGAAGAAGCAGAAGTATTGGCTTAAGCTTTCATAAGTTGTCGATGAAATTACAACAAACTTTCGCACTTGAATGCTTTCGATAACATTTTTTAAAAACTCAGAAAAGAAGTCGTCCTTCTTGGGAACTTGCAAAACGATCATAGCATTACTACACTGTCTTATTCGTTTTTCATAATTGTCATTAAGAACCATAATTGGTATGAAGACTTCAGTTTTCATAAAGTCGGTTAAAAAATCTTCGTTAATTCCGATGAAATACACTGTCGCTGAATTACTTTCCCCATGAACTGCTAATATTAGTTCACGCAGATTAATATTGTTACCAAAAATACTTGCAATAAGCGATAAAAGTATTATGAATTTAAAAATGAGCATTTTGCTGTCTGATTAAATTGGAATGCAGAATATCACTGGACGGATCCTTTTTTTGACATACAAAAGCGGAACGATTTAATGTAGTTATTTATTGATTTTCCAACTGATTTTTATTATTTGGAAAGATGGTTTTGATGATTTAAGGCACACAGTAAGTGAATAGTTGTATTTAATTGATGTTCAATGTTGATGAAATAAAATTATTCAATAGGTACAGCAATGGAATGACTTCTATGATAATACATTTTTGATTACCTATTCTAAAAAGTTACATTAATATTATTTAATGCGTTTTTGCACTAATGACTTATCAAGTCTGTATGCAAATGTATTGTGGGGAGTGCGGGGTACCAGGAGTATCAGACAATCTAATGCAATCTAGACTATTTTTTTTAATCGAAGTGATCGAAATAAAAGTAAACTCATGGGTCAAAGAGTGCAATACTACTTTTCATATAAAATGTGTGAATGTGTTGGGCGGAAGAATTTAGTCAAGCAGAATTTCTAAAGCAGAATTTTGAAAAAAGAATTTTGACCCCAACTCAGTAATTTTTCCATATGCGATACAGACGAAATCATTAAAAAAAAAAAATATATGGAAAAGTTAAGTCAACTCGAATTAGTTGGAAAAAGTTAAGTCAACTCGAATTAGTTTCATAACTCCCTTTTCCTGTTGAGCGTTCTTCGGCCAATTTATATGCCTGAAACCTTTCATTCCAGAATTTTATAATTTTTCTTCATGTCAAAAAAAATGTCAACATTAATAATTCCACATAAAATAACATTAACTTCGTTGATTGTATATGTACCCATACCTATACTTTTTGACTTAATGGTTAATGCAGCGATTGCAATGGCGGTTTTTTCACTCTTAACGCGAAACAAAACGCACCTCCGTTCACTCGGTCGTCAGAGTTTATTGGCACACTTTTGTGGATGGAGATATTATGTTATGCAGCGAATGTCTTCCTGGTTTCAGTTAGCCATGCAGCCAAGCCAGCCGCAGCCAGTTCGGTTGCTTTATACCCTGAGATTTATTTTTTCCTTCTTATTTCTTGGTGTGGTTTCTACTTTACAACTTTCGTCGATGCATTCGATTATATTGTGCCTTTGGAGCTTCTTCCAGGTTGCATCAGGGATGAAAAATCGTCTTTCAGCAATGGATCGAATGTTAAAAAAAAAGTGTATCGAATTGTACTTTTTGATTTTTTTCAATAAATCAATGTTAATGAAGAATAATAAATAAACAGGAGCATTTATCTAAAATAAAACATATCGCGTGTTTTGAGTGGGAAACAGCTTAGCACACTTAATTTTCCAAAATTAAGTATAAAGAAATGATACAGTATAACTTTCTTTGTTTATTTAACAGTGTTCTTGAAATTTGCAATCCCGGGGACCCGTATCCCGCAATCCCAGGATCCTGGTCCATTTTGGATCACGAAAATCCCTGGATTGAAATGCTCCAATCTTGAATATTCGGACACAATTTTTCCTGCTCGCATTTTGTATACGTTCTTACCTTCAACAACCAACCAACAAACAAATTGAACGTGGAAATCAAAAACTATAAATAAATATGTCAATCTTTGATACATGTTTTACCCCAAAAAACCCATGTGTTTAAATAAATTGCGATTCAAAATGTGATTTACAAACACTATCTCTCTGGTAAAATGTATCTTCTTATTTATTTATTTTTTTAATACTTAATAGGTACCTTCTGACTGAACTAATATTTTTTTTTTTTTTTTTTAACTTTTTTTATGAATTAGTTTTTATGTTACAATTTTTGTGAAATAAATATTAAGTTTATGTTTTTAAGAGTTTGTATGAATACCTTAGTATTTTTGGAAGTAAAAGTTTTTGTTAAACAAATAAAATAAAAATTCCAACGAATATCCAATATTTTCTTTAAAAAAAGTTCACTTGTTTATTATTTTTCCAGACCGAATTATTAGTCTTACCTCTCTGCATACTTAGAGAAGCGTTTTTAATTCGAAAAAAAAACAAAGCAAATTTTACGAAAATATATTCTGAATTACTTTTTAAAAAATATTTTGTAATAAGAAGATGAAGAAATTTAAATATTTAAATATTGAAATTACTTCTGTTTTAAGTGGAGTGAATGAATAAAATTCAATTAAAAAGTGCAAGTGACCTCAACTCCAGAAATGATTGTGTTTCGCCCAAGGTACAACAGTGGGCTCTTCGGTCAGTCTGCCCGAACTAAGGCAAACATTTTGGTCAATGTTTACCGACTCTTATAAAAATCACAGCAAGAAGATACTGTGAATTTTATTATTCTAGGGGAATTTGTTTAAGTGCGTGCACCCAGATTGAAAAAAAAAAAATCCGGGATTGCAATCTCTAATTTCACCCCTTGAACAATTCAACCATAATGCTAGTGTTTCGTGTAAAAAAGAAACTAGCTGCTTTTTACCCTTAACGGAAGATAAATCATATTTTGTAAGAAAAATTTACATTAAATAAACTTTTTAAAAAAAGGTAGGTGTAGCGAAAAATTACTATACAAATTTACTAGGAAGGTAGAGGTAAAAAAGTAATACATTTTGGTAATTTAAGCTGCATTGTATTGAATCGACACAATAAGGGTACTTTTGAAATTGAACAAAATCGAATGTATATTGTAGAAGTAAATACCTTTTATGAATGTAAGTGTAAGTGGCAGGGCAAAAGTGTACTGAATTATATAAAAGTGTATTTGTGTACTCTAGCAATGTCGAGAGTATCGAAAAAAGTACAATTGTATCGACTTTTGCAACCGTGGGTTGCATTAGTAAGCTATGTATGTATCGTTAGCGTGTGCCATTGCCAGCTACGATATAATAGTCAGTATGAGAATATGAACGTCAGTATAAGATGAACATGAACTTGAATAGGGGGCATGCACAGCACATGCATGCACATCGTTAGCTATGACATTTTTTTTCTTGTGTGTTTTTTAATGCAATTATTTATCCTTAACAATTTATACTATGAATGGGAGTAAGGGACATTTAATAGCACTCTTTTATCCCGAAGTCGCTAGCTGGGCATTCTAAATAAAGAAAAGATGTATTTGACTGATGGCTATAAATTTTTACCTGCTCGTACCTTAGATCAGTGTCCACCGACACTGACAGGACGATAGGAACTTTTCGCATTTTTCTTCGCATTTCCATTCTCGAGTAATGGTTGGAGTTGGAGGTACTGCTAACTTAACTCTGAAGTAGTATGACATTCCGTTTTTCCAGCAAGTTTGCCGTTACTCGGTCGAATGACCACTGAAGCTAATGTGAAACCAGTTGAACGACTGATGTGTCTGAAAATTTCGATTTTAGTGTGTCTTTTCAACTTTGTATGTGAGATTTATGGAGACCTATCTGAAATAGAAGTTAACCCACTAAAGGAAGAGGAAACAAATAAATATCCTTCGCTGAAATTGGTGCAAAAGAGATAAATCTACGCCGTGTTTGTCAAGATTTATTAAAAAATGAAGTTGATGAGGATGTCGTTGAATGTCAACGTTAACAAAACGACTCAGGATGATCGACTTGTCGATGAGTGTGTACCCTCCTATTCAGTTAGAGCCAATTTTTTGTACAGTCTTGAAAGTTTAACCTCAGATTGTTCTAACTTTTTTTTGGTTTTTGATTTTAGGAACCTTAATCAAAACGATATTGTATTAGCTGATACCAAATTTCACAATTGCAAAATCCTGATGTTCATAATCTCGCAAAGGTTAAATTCTTCTTTTAACAACCCGGACATCACAACTTCGCGCATACTTAAGTATCGCAGTGATGCGAGATTTCGTTATAAGACATGTATTTGCGGGCTTTCATACCACTTCAAGAACATGGGGCCAAGCGCTTGGGGAAGAGGAGAAGGAAAATATGCCTGGCACTTTTGAGAACATAAAAAACCGGATTTTATACATTTTTTTTTTGGAACGACCCGTTTTTAAACTTTTAAAGATAACACGACTTATTTTAAAGTTATGGTTTACTATATGTAACTTTATTCCCGAAATTATCTAAAAAAGTATGTTAGCATAATTTTAATTCATACAAACTGTTTAAATAAAATTAGATTTTACATTTAACCCATTCCTATAAAATGTCAATTTAAATATTAAAAAAAAGCACCTTTTTTAAATCCATTTTTAAATGTGCTAACTAACTCCCCTTTTCAGTCCCCTGATATCCCTTTTTTTAAATTCGTTTTTAAATGTGATAACCTGGTAACTTCTTATGTCAGTCTTTTCATGTAGTGTATAATTGGTTTGACTAAATTATGAATAGGTTGCAATTGTTCTTAATTTACTTGGGCGCCGTACATAATACATATATAATATATGGAAACACCAATCAGGTATACACTTTCAGTATGATTTTTCAATGCACTTTGCTTATCTTTAGCAATGGACTTTGATTTTTATTTTATTTCATAGCAACACTCCCAGCACAACCCACTGGAATAACCTACGTCAACAAAGGTACCGTCAATTAAGCTAGAATTAGAATGCATGACTGTGTTCTTCTATCACTAACATACGTATAGGTACAGGACAGTAACTTTCACAATTTTTGCTATTAACTGTTAATGACAAAGTAGCTGGAAAAGAACTTAAAATAAAAAAAGGAAGAAGACATGACACAAACACACAGTAAGAACCTATACTTATACCGTACAACTTGTTTGTTTACTTTTCTGAATTTTTACTCTTTTCCTACGAATGTGTTATTGTGAATGACAAAGATTGAGACATTGACATTTTTTGACTTTGACGACTACATTGACGTTTACATTGACGTTTATAATCGGCACGCATTTGGCATACAAGAAATATGTTGTTTGTATTTCTTTTACATATTTGTTCAGCTAAAGTCCTCAAAATTGCTTTGTTAAAGAGAGGGATTATGTAGATGGATGTAGGTGATGTGGTCTTCGTAATGTTTTTTTTATGAGAGGGTTCTTGTGAAAAGTTGTTTGATAGTCGTACATAATATTAATTGGACATTTGGGTTATGCCATATACACACTTATCTATTTCTTTTTCTAACGAAAATCACTTTAGGGTCACGGTTGCCACTTGGAAATAAAACTTGTGACCAAAATAGAAAATAGGGATTGTGGGGGACTTTGGATATGTTGTTGAGGATAATATTCTGCGCCGATACCAGAAATAAGATTTCATGAATTAATTTGTCCCTGGTCCGATCCAATCTTTTTTAGACTATTTATGTGATAGTAGTGTTTCTTTGAACTTGAAGTTAATGAATGAATAATTTCTTTTAAGCTGCGAAGCAAGCCACCCAAGGTACAGTGATAGTCGTAGAGGGGACCCTAAGGTGTAACCTACTCAAAGTCCCCAGCCCAGGGCCCCAAGCCTTAGACAGGAGAGGGGGTTAAAGGTCCCCTTCTGTAGTTTGTCTTTCATATTTGGAAAACTAAGCATAATAGAGGCAAAGTCAATACCACAAAGTGACAGAAAATTAAATTCCCCTCCAATAAATGTTATAAAAGTAAACTAATTTACAAACATTAAATTTCTAAGGAAATACATTTTTTTTTTCTAGTTTTTTTTCGATATTTCTACTCCACAAAATGTTCAACTTTTTTTTAATTTTGAGTTTGAAAGTAATTTTTACAAAAACTATTGACATCAATAACTTAATTTGAAAATAAAATAAAAGAACGTAGTTCTGGCTTTCAAAAAAGGTAAATTATAAGTGTTGCCGTTGTTTTTAAATATTATTTTTAAAAATATGCCCCTCCTCCCTAAAAGGGGGATAAAAAACCCCCCTCTATGGCAAAAATTTTGTATTGTGTTCCTTAAAAAAAAAAACGTTATCATTTTTTGGCGCCATATAAAACAACTCTAGCTATTTAAATTTTGCCTAATTTAGTACACATCAACTTTTGCGTATAGTTTCGGAAATATAGAAAAAAAGCAAATTATAACTCGTTTCTTAACTTCACGACATGATGAAACAACCGTGAATGAATGTGTATTAACGTTTTTTGTTTTTTCTAGGTAAATTGGCCAGAAAACATTCAATATCTAAGACAATAACAGGTTTTGCAGATTTGTTGACTTTTCTCCGCCCGTATCTCCTTTATTATTGACCCTAGAAAAAATGTGAATATATATTTTTATAGACAGTTTAATTGTCTCTAATTAAGTAGTATAGACTTTTCCGCTAACATGCTAGGTTGTGGAAATATTCACGAAAATCTAAAAAGGGGTACCTTTAACCCCCTCTCCTGAGTTTAGCTCGCGGCCCTGGGCTGGGGACTTTGGGTATATTATACCTCGGGGTAACCCCTACCATATAAAGAAATAATCCAGAGAGCACTATTTTTTGCAAGCATTGACTGTACTATAGTTCTAGGATTTTTCTACTTTTCAAAATATTAAAAAAAAAATAGATATCAACTTTCTCATACAAAATTGGAATAGGTAATCTGACTAAATGGTTATTTAACAAGTAACATTTTAGAATCATCCGATTTTCAGCGTTTGATTTTAATGACGAAGAGCATTGAATATTACAATCCAAAATAAAGAAAATAATAACAATGTTGAGTATTTAAAACTATTTACTAAAGCTAAAACATAATATTATAGAGTTTTCTTTTTTTTTAATAATTTTATTTTAATTTTGAGTCAATTTTGTAGAAGAAGAAGCTCTTGCGATCTTAACGGGAGGAAAAAATCCCTTCTCAAAAGATTTTCCGTATCCCATAATATTAATAAGTCGTATTTAAATATACAAAAAGATACTTAATACTCAATATCGTAAAATGAATTTTTTTTTGAATAGTTAAGATTACAATGATTTAATACTTCTTAAATTTTTAAACCAAAAAAAGGACAATTTTCCTTCAATCCTCAGCCAAAGCGTAGCCACCAGGAGGAGCCAGGAGTCAGAAAAAATAAAACAATTAGCACTAATTTTACTCTCATATGTATATTCATCGATCAATTTGTCAAAATCGGGGACAACGACCGGCAGGCAAGTAAACAAGTTTCCCATCCAAAACAGTATGGTGTGCTGTGGTAACACCTCAAACCTGCGTATAATGGGAGAATAAGGCTTTAAAAAAAAATGGGCACGACTGGATCGCACCAAATTGCTCTCGTAGCTAACAACTTGAACGTAGTTTAAAATTGACAATGTACATAAATATAGTAGTTCTATAACATTATGATATCATTAAAATAAGTTTTAAACTCGATTTAAAATATAAATTATTGCTATAATTTAATATATTTTTTTTTTAATAGCCAAAACAGATAGAGCTCAAAAAAAAAGTATGCTATCTGACTTGTTTGACGGTTTTCTTAAAAAATAATTTTGTATATATAAAAATGCTTGAACATTTTTAAAAATAAAATTTGGTATGCCAACTTTTAGAATTAAATAAAATACAATTTTACACAAAATTAAAAAAAAATATTCATTGACCCGTTTTCAAGATATTAAATTTTCAAACAAAAATTTCAATATTTTTTTTAAAAATCCATAAAGTATTTTTTCGAAAAATTTTATATGTTAAATTGGTAAAATTGTAAAGGACCTCTTACATAGAAAATTTGGTTGAAATCGGTGTAGCCGTTAAGGAGAAATTTAAAAACCAAAATATCGGTTCTATTACAGGTACCGTTAATAACTGGTACATAAATTTTTTTTGTCTTTCAAAATATTTATTTTAGTAATTATAGTAGCTCTATTTTTTCAAAATCGTTAGAGTTGTTTTCGAAATAAATCAATGTTTGTATATTGATTGTATGGGCGGTACCGTTATTTTTTTCCCCTCTAGGGAATCACCAAAGGACCGCAAGTCCAAAGTTTGAAGAAAATCGCTTCAGTAGTTTAGGCTGCAGGTCGAGGTACAGACAGACAGACGGACAGACAGACAGACGGACAGACAGACGGAAAGACAGACGGACAGACAGACAGAATTGCGAGACCCACTTTTTTCGAGTTCTCTATTATCGTAATGTTAGAGAAAATTATTATCTCGAATTTTTTTTTTTGCAGGAATCCTAAACTTGCCCTATACTACGTATATCGCAAGTAAAAAAATAATCCAAAAAGTCGAACCTGACAAAAAAATTGCACGCACTTAAAGGCATCCATAACAATCTTTCAGCTTCAGCAATACGTATACACCTGACTCTGCAGATCAGCCATCATATATAAAATACTTTTTCCTCCGAGCGTAATCCGACCGTGCCCAAAAGCTACGACGAAGACGACGTGAGTCTCACTCTCGATCGATGTCATGAAGCATGAATGGCCTGGCCATTGCACTGTGTACATAGAAACTGATTCAAGTGTCTTGCTGCTCACCTCATCCTCCTCCTCCACCACCATTATATGCTTCCTCCTGCGCGACAGCTATTCAATATAATAAAACGACCGACCTACAGAAAAAGGAGAAATTAATTGCTTCTTAGCGAAAAAAATAAATAAATTGTAGGCACGGTACTCACATAGATACCTACATACATAGATACGGTGACGAAGACGTCGATGTTGTTCAAGACGTGACGTGGTTATATGTAGCTATGTTGGAGAAAAAAAGAAGAAAAGTAGATCCATGGCGATAGAAATCGAGATCATATTTGCTTTACGCGAATCATACCAGAGCCTCATCTCTCTATCAGCGGCGATTTAGTCGAAAATATCTGACAAACAAGTAGCTGTGATAATAGTTTCCATCCATCACTCATCACCTAATCGAATGTTATAGGCCCAAAAGTAGGTACATGACCACAACGGATCTCAACAGTTTTGTTAGAAGGCTTGAATATCATATTGTTGTCGAATTAAGTCCCAAATCAAGTTGTGATGGATTTTGTTTACATTTTAAACACATGAAGTGTGAGGACCCACCTTAATGGGGAAGAATCAGGGCGGCTGATCTTCGCATATGTGGGAGGAACACTACTTTTTACGATGCCATTGCTCCTCTGCTGTGATGGATTAATAAAGAGATTTTGATGGATGGCAAGTAGTGTATGTATGTGACGAGGTCGGTGACGAGACGAAAACGACAACGGACGACGAGAACATTTCGCTTTCGATGTTTCATCGGAAAATTGGTACACGAATTGATGTTGAAGAAAGTCGCGAGCACTTGCGATTGCCACTTCTGCTTCCATTCACAGACTCACAGGTGTGTGAATGTGATTATGTGAGTTTCAGTTTTAGTCTGAATTATAAATCTTTTGCTGCACAGAGAGTGAGTTTTATATCTTTTATATATCAGCAAGCTAAAAAAAGACTTAAAATATGGAACAAAATATTTTGGAAATCATATTCTTTAATCTCACTTTTTATTATTTATTTTTCTGCTATGTGAGTCATGTAGAATCATATTAGCCGTAAACATGCCAGGGTGTTGCCATTATGGCGGTTAATTTTATTTTTATCGAAAGGACGAGTAAGAGTTTCTGTACAGATATATGACTCAGCTGAAAGATATGAAACTGTAGTTATTTTTAGTACACCAAATATTCCGATGCAGTTTTTGGATTTAAAACAAAACAAATTCCTTTCCAAAAAATATTGCATTTTAATTTGTGAAGATCAATTTAGTGCATATTTGTACCAAATTTGAAGCAAATCAGTCAAATTGCTTAGGCTCTAGTTCGATGTAAAGTGGGCGTTTATATCAAAAACCATAGATACTTGTCAGATCAACCGACCATTATTTTCAAAAGGCATTCGGCAAAATTTACCTATCATATTAAAAATATAGTCATACTTTCATAAAAAGGGACTATAACTTTTCAGTTAGTCGTATTGCCTTAATTTTAGTGTCATTAGAATCACAAATAAAAAGTACCTTGAAATCATGTGTAAAATGCATAGATTTTACTTAAGTAATTTTTCCATTTGATAAACAACTTCGCCCACCCCACCTTGCCCATCAAAAACACACTTTCCCTGCAAGATATTTGTATACCTAGACTCTTTTGATTTTTCGTTCTCATGGTTAATGAAATGTTTTCATCATTTTTAATTAATGTAAATGAAATATGAAATGTCAAGGAGGGGGGGGGGGGTAAATCAATTTCGTTTCAAAATTAAATTTACTTTTATGCCATTTTGAAACAAATATTTCAGAATTTAATTGTTTTTTTTTTTCTTGTACCTATTCAATTTTCGAAATGTTGTTTTTGATTCTTACAGAGATAAATAGCTAATAAATACAATAGAAAATTTAGAAAAACTACCCAATGCAAATAGCCGGATATTTAAAATGAGTTAAATATCGTCTTGACCTTGTAGACAACAATATTTCCGTTATGGTTTCAACCTATAGATGGGAAATCATAAAAGATATTTTCCAAAAGGACTTGAAAAGATATTCTACCAACTCCATTGTCAATATTTATTCCTCTATTTTTGACCATGCGGAGCACTAGCTTTACTTATGTCCGCGACGATGATAGATGCCAATTTTACATCGCCTTTCAATCTCTGTACAGAAAAAGCTTATTCCGCAGGGCTAGATAATCTATAAACACCAACCACATTGGATATTTGCTGCCCCACTATTCTCCATTCAAACTAATTTTTAATGATTTCATCATCGAAATAAAACAAACTGGATTGACGCAGAGTCAGAAGTGGGATTCCGATGTTTATGGCCAGGTAAAGCTCGGAGGATATTCACCACATATATATAAAGATGATAATGATGTGCATGGAGATGCCCATGTTCTACTGACATTACATTAGACATTTCATCATTTGCAGTTTTCTCTGACTTATTTGCTGATCGGATTGGTAATGTCCTTAGTGGTTTTTTATAATAGAACATATTTTCAGTACTATTGAAAATGTATTAAGCTGCGTTAAGTTTTCATTTTAAAATTGAGTAATAAGGTAACAAAAAAAAACTTGCCAAGTAAACTAACTCAATTAAAGTCAGTAATCATTAAATAACAGATTTCTCTGATAATTTTAAGGTTCTTCCATATATAACTCTACTTAAAATATTTGATATTTAACATTAATAAACTAAGAACTTGTCGTACTTTTAGATCTCACTGCTATTTACGGCTGACTTGTTACGGAAAGGTTTTTGTGTATAGAAGAACTTGGCTCCTTTTTTAACATTTATGTTTTTGTGTGATTTCACTACTTTTTGAAAAGAATCTTTCAATCAGGAAAAGTGGGTGGATGAAACGGCCCTACATGAAAAAGTTCATGATTTCAACTTTTTCTTTGTATACATCTGAAAACTAAACACTACCAAACTTCATAATTCTGCACAATTAATATTAATTCTGTAAAAATGGGTGGTTGCCAAGCCCACTGAATGTAAAATCTCAAAGTTTTAATTTCCCCTCTGCTTGCTTGTCAAGCCCTTTCGCTCTTCTAAATTTCATCACCCTACGACCATATGGGCGGGTGCCACGCCCCTGAATCGATAATTTAAAATTTTCCAATATCTCCTTTATACTCGTATTGACCACACGATTTACCAATCTACGAAATATTATTATTCTGCAACAGTCCGAAGTGATCCACATAATTAATAACAATTCTGAGAAAATGAGCGGATACCACGCCCCCTGAATGAAAAACCTCAGATTTTAAAATTTTTCCTGTGCCTGCACTTTAAACCCCACCGCTGTACTAAATTAACGACAGCCAGAAGTGCTCCAAGTAATTTATAGCAATTCTATGAAAATGGGCAGGTACCACACCACGCCCTCTGAATGAAAAATCTTAAATTTTGTTTAATTGTGCGAAATTACAAGATTCTACGATGTCGGAAAGTGCTCCATAATTTTGATGATCTGTCAGTGAGTCAGTCAGTCAGTTAGTTACGGTTTTTGCTATTTTTACAGTCTTATATCACGTGAACCACTGATGCTAAAGAATTGAAATTTGGTGAGTTGTCAAAACCTTGTGAGTTTAGCATATGCTGCGAGTTTGAAGTTTCTGACTTTATTGGTACTGAAGTTAGAGGGGGGCCGAAAATCGACTGAGATTGATCCTGTAAAAAGGGTGTAGTGCCAGAACTTGGCTGGGCACTACCGTGCCCTTTGATACATTTTGTAAGAAATTTTTCCCTCTTTGGATTTTTGTCATTTTTTTTGAAGCTTGTTCATTTTCTGCCCCATTAACTTCACAAAATTTGCAAATATAACGCTTCTCCCCTCAATTGATCAATACAGAAGTTTTAATAATTAAAAGTTCAACTAATGCAACTTCTAGTTTCTTAAAAGTAAAACAAATAAGAATTAACATATATTTGCATCCAATATCTTTGATTGATTTGATTTCTTTGATTACAATGATGATAAATTGTCTTTTAGTTTTATCAAATATTAATAAAAAGCTCCCTTTTGTCCAATAACTGTGTATTCACAAACATGAATTACATAAATAATATGAGTTTATGGAAGAATATTTTTCATATAGTGAAAACCAATAGAAAAAAAAAGAGCGCGTGTAACTCAGTACTCGTGCCAGAAGTGAAACTTCTTTGGCTATCTAAAAATCTCAATATGTATAGGGATATTAAGCTTATATGCGTAAGACGCAGCTTTGTGTTCTATGTCAAAATGATCGATGGGTTTGGGTTGTAAACTAGAAAATTAAATAATAATGGTGAAAATTTAAAGTAAAAAAAGGTGAAAATTTCAAAGATATAAATCAGTTTATTTGAATAGGTTTTCCAACTATTTCCATAAATTCCTACACTCAAAATCTCTGCAAAATCAAAAATTTGTATATGACAACTTTAATATGGTTTTATTTCTTTTTTCTTTTGCAACCATATATAATTCAAATTATTAGCGGACTCTCCTGATTTGATTCAATTTTTGAGATAAAATGTTTAAAATAATTTATATCTCCATACCAATAGGAGATATATACAAATTTTAAACTAGTAAGATTCATAGAATTTCATTATCTGTTCATCAAAAAAAAATGTCAAAACTCTAGCATTCTAATTAAAGAAATTAGGAAAAAGACATAGAAGGAAATTTTCCCTTTTATCTGCTACAATAATATAGATTAAAATTCAATCACTATAAAATATATTAGCCTTTCAATAAAATGTTTTACTTTTACTCTACCTCCGACCACTTAGCTAATCAATGATATCAGCGTTGCACATGTGGCGTTACATTTTTTCGTTTCACAAAAATTCAACCTTGAAATTTCACTCTCAACGCGCCCAAAGAAGTTTCACTTCAAAAAGATTTCGCAGTCTAGTTGAACATTTGTAGTTGAAAATACAGAAAAATGTTTATTTTCAAATTCATCATATTAACATCGCTCATAACAAATAATGTTTTTGTTAATGGCATCCGTGGCCTTATTATCGAAATTCATAAGAAAAGGGATTCGGCAAATGGGATCATGACGTTATCTAGAATGACAAAAATCTCGAATGGCAAAAATCTCGAATGTACAAAAATCTATAACGTACAAAAATCACGATATATAGAAAAAAATCTCGAAAAAAAAATTCATTCGATTTTTTTTTTTTATCTTTTCCAATAGTCTAAACGCAAATAAAACGCATAATATGTTCAATTTATGAAACAATTTATTTTTTGGACAAAAAAGAACAACAAATGAAAATGTTTTTAACAGAAATCAAATATTTTATACGATATTATGTATATATGCATGAATAATGAATAATAAATATGGGGTTTTGCTCTGCGACCTAAGGATCTGTTGTGTCCCCTACTAGAGTTGGATCAGGGTACTCATAAGAAATCGAAATATTTTGAGTACATTTAACCTTTTTATTTTTCTTCATTTTAATTCAATAAAACGCATTTTTTTTATTATTTTATTTTGCTAATCTGTATATTTTGAGGACCTATTTGCCTCATCGTCAGGATCTATACAAATAAAATACATGCGTTTTAATACAAAATTAAATAAATACATAATAAATTTAAATATATACAAAATTACCAAAATTAATTTATAAGAAGTTATTTGATAACAATCTGTTTCAGTTTAACATTAGCCATAAATTATTTTTTAATATTAGACATTTGTTTTTGAAATAAAAATTAAAATATTGAACAAATTTTCTTATAGAGTTATTCAAGTATTTAAAGTTTACAAATTTGATTGATTTTGAATTTGGTTATTCTGTAAATAAGCATTAACTATGAGATTGTAGTATGAAGAAAAACAAAAAGGTAAAATATAACTATAATTTATTCAGCAATACAAAAATCATAATATATATTTGGAGTACATTCAGAGATGGTAGATCACTCTCTTCCACCTGGTAACGTCCCAGGTGTTTGAGTCTTTGGTGCACAAGTGCATCACATTTGCCTATAATCATCGTTATTGCAGAATATGTACTTATACATGCATACTCGTACTACAACATAACAAATATCAAAAAAGTATAATAATTATTCAATACAAAGGAAAAGTGTCAAAATATATCAAAATTAAACAAATAACTCTTAGTATAATAACGAAATAGCTTCTATAAACTGGAGTTATATGCAAGAGTCTTAAGCTAGCTTACATAACTTTTTTCTTCCTTTTCGTCCAGTATTTGTAAGATTTGCTTTTCTTTTTTTAAATACTCCTTTCATACCTTAGTTTCTTCACCAATTTGAATTTTTTGAACCACACAACAGACCTGAATTGACTCGCTAGCCAAAACTTTAATTAATTTATAAAGTCCAACATGTGGTGTTCCATCTAAAACCTTGAGCCTCTATGCCAGGGCTCAACTCTGTTTTGTGTTCTGGGTAAGTTCTGTTTTATTTGGTCGGTACATGACCAGAAAACTTACGTTGTTATAAGAGACCGTCCCTAGCAACACTAAATTTAGTCACCTACTCTTAAGGAGACCTTCCATTCCATTCCATTCATTGTATTCTATTTATTCTAGATTTTTGCATTCTAGATTTTTTTTTTTTTAGATTTTTGCAGTTCGAGATTATGCTTTCTAGATTTTTGTTTTCGAGATTTTTTCAATTCTAGATTTTTTTTTTCGAGATTTTTACTTTCGGGATTTTTGCTTTCTGGATTATTGGTTTCTAGATATCGTGGTAAACCTCGGAAAATGTTTATTTCATCGGAATTGACGTTTATTTTTTAACTGATTTTATGAAAATTGAAGTCTCTATGCTGATATCGAAATTTAACGCTGACTTTACGGAAATTGGCTGAAATTATTTGTTAGATCTCAATTAGTCAGACGATTACGAAGTTGCTCTACTTTTTATAAAATTAATTTCCAATTCAAAATGTGGGGAAAAAATATTGTACCTACTTGTAAGATTGTTTTTGTGTCCACAAAAACCTTTATTTAAGTTTCAAATACTTAATACTTTAATTATATTTTAGTCAAATTCTAAAATATAGGCTTTTTTTCCTATTTTATTTCACTAACAAAAGACCCCTCCCTCGAACAGTTTTCTTCTTTGATCTAACCAATTAACTCTTGGTTAAACAAATTAATAGAAAAATAATTTACTATAAATGTCAATTTTAAATGAATAACGCCCATAAAAACCGAGTAGAACTAGTAGTGTATATGTGTGTTAGTGTATCTGAACACGAAAGAGTCGACTAGCAGGGCAATAGTATAATATTTTTGCCTGCGAGTTTCCTGTCAGTTATCCTGCTAGTGTAGTGTATTGTTTTCATTTATTTGTTTTGTTTTCATTTATTTGTTTTGTTTCCATTGTTTCTATAATTTATATATTTTTCTGTATGAAATATTTTTAAAAAATCATACTAGTTGACAAAACGCACAGAGAGCTACTGGTCACACACACATCCGTAAAACCAACACTATGATACAAATGCTACTAGTTCTACTCGCTTGTCTAAACCCTGGGTGACCATAGGGGGATGAAAAAAAAATCTCAAGAAATTAAGTAGGTAATTTATGTTGGACTATTTTGAAACTATTGAGAGGTGCAGACGACCCTTTAGCCCGCCAAGCTACTTACGATACAATTTACAAAGCATTTTTGACTTTTACCAGTGAGAGTTACAAAAAGTGAGGGGAAAACATTTTTTTCCAGTTTTACAGATTAATTTTAGAATTTCCAAATGTTTGGATTTAGTAAAATAACAAGAGTGTCACTAATCCCTATATAAAATTAATTCAATAAATCGATCAAAATTTCCTTCTTTACGGATGCACTAGTATACCCAAAAGTGCAAATCATGATTAACTTAGGTATCTTTTCATTCATTGTCTTTGATTGATTTGAATTAACTGACCGAAATAAAGATAATATCAGATTAAGCAAATATTACAAAAAAAAAAATACCCAAGTCGAATAATCGTCTAATATTTTGTCATTTGGAAAAAAATCATGTGAATATATCAATCCACATAAACTAACAGAAAAACAAATGACTTCGCAGTCTGGTTTTAGATTTGTGTTTGAAAACACAGACAAAAATGTTTGTTTATAAACTTACAATTATTTTATTAATCTCGTTCCCGCCTGATTTTTTTTGTTAATGGAAAGCTTCGGGAGCTAGTTATACACATTCAAAATGAAAGTGATTCGGCATATGTTTATTTCATCGGAATTGACGAAGCTTTTTTGACCGATTTTATGAAAACCGAATTCTCTCTGCCAATATCGACTTTTACTACTGATTTCAAAGAAGGATAACTGCAAATTAACAATGCTCTCATCGTTTTTCAAGTTCCTGATAATGACCACTCTTATTCGAAAGTATTGCAAAATGTGATCAAGTCAGAAAGTTCGCTTTAATATCAGCGAGAAATCTAGACAGCTTGAATAAATATTTTGTCTTCTTTGCCGAATGTAAGCTCACACGAATATTTGGAATGATTGCATAATACTACAAATGTTTGTAGCTAAACGCCTCTTATGATTTTAATAAAATATATAATAAAAATCAGTTAATTTCCATATGTGCGTATTCTTCTTTTTTTTAGAACAGCTGAGTAGCTGAGTAGTGTAATTTATTAAATACATAAATTGACATAGATTATTTTTTCAAGAATTTTTGTACTGAAACAGAAACTAATATTTTTTAAGAACACCGCTCAAATGATTTTTATTTTGTATTGTGCTGGGATACACGAGCGCAAATTAATTCACGAAAGAGAAGGGATGATTTTTAGGAAGAAAGAAAGAGATGCCATTTTTTTTCGTTTCTTTCTTTCTTTCTAAAAATCATCCGTTCTCTTTCGTGAATCAATTCTTTTTTAGGCTCGTGTTTCCCAGCATATTCATAAAATGATTTTTATTAAACAAATCCTTTGTTTTGAAATGTTTTTATTGTGTTTTTTTAAGTATTCAAATAACGAATGTAAAATAATTTAGCGTTATAATTTTGGGAGTGGATTGATAACCAAAATATGAGTATTTTGGTTATCAATCCACTCCCAAAATTTGCTGTGGGCCATTAGACTTTTAATGTTAAAAACATTTTCTCTTTAACATCTTCAACTTACGAGACCAAGTTTTTGTGATAAAGTAGCACTTTTTATTGATTCTGAATACATTTTTGATGGGTTGTCAAACTATGACACCAAATTTAAAAATGCTGTTTTCGTACTCAATCTCCCCTACGATACTTTATCCTTCTTCAGTTCCTCCAATAAAAAAATCAGGTATGTACGTACATATATGTATAAGCTAGTTAAAAATCAATGCAAATGAAATATGTGCGAAACTCCTATGTATAGTAATTCAACTTAAATTAATTTATTTAAATAAAATGCACGAACTTGCTCTACACATTGACGATTATGTTCATGAATCAATGATGTAACGTTAAAAAACAATTATGTACAGTTAAGTTTTGAAATTTTAGTGTCGTTTTCGGTTGGAGGCTCGGAGTTACTCCTTTTTGACTCCGCTTACTCCAAAATAATTCGATTGGCTGTTCGGAGTAATGTTTTCGGTGTTATTTTCTGTTCCGGATTTTATAAAGGAGTAGACCCAGAACACACATATACATACATATAAACTCTTTCAGCGGACAACTTGTCAAATTAATTTTACTCTACTGATGAAAATACCAAATATACATAAATATAAAACAATTCACTCACACACACATATTTTTCGCAAATTTGTTTTGGAACAACAGAAAATAATTCGATTGGAATCAAAAAGGAGTAGTACTGTTCCGAAATCAAATCGAAAACGACACAAGATTTAATGCAACATTGTGTTTACAAGTATTATCCAAAAACATGAATATTAAAAAAAAATGTTCAAACACATGAAATTAATCTTATTAATTGCTTAAATTCCTTGATTGCTTGAAACTATATGACTTTATGAAAAAAACAAATCATTGGAGTGGTTAAAAAAAAAAAAATAAGTTTTGTGTATATAAAATTTTGAAAACCTTCTAAGGACAAATTTTTGAACGCAAATTTAATGTTATTAATAACGCACACTAATCTATTTAAACAAAATCGGGTTTTCAAGCAAAAATTCAGAAATTGTTTTCAAAACTCAGAAAAATATATATATGTATTTGCTAATTTTGATATGCAAAATTATTTATTTAATTAAAAAGCACAAGTAATAATATAGTACAAAATAGGGTATAAGAGACTGACTGAAGAGCCCACTGTTATACCTGGGCGAAACACAATTATTTCTGGAGTTGAGGTCACTTGTACTTTTTAATTGAATTAGATTCATTCATTTAAGTAATTAAACAAACACTCCACTTAAAACCGTAGTTATTTTAATATTTAAATTTTTCATCTTTATTATCAAAATTATTAATAATTTAAGGAGCATTTGGATAAAAAAAAACTACTTTAATCGGTTTATCCAACAATGAGAAAGTTGAAAATACATTTTCTAATTAAAAAGTAGGATATTTTTCGACAAAAATAATTTTTTTTTGTAATGCGTTTTCTTAGATCTAACACTGCATTTTAACATCAATTGAATTTTATTTACTAACCAAATAAAAAAATGTTATAAATTGTTTTATTTTGTGAACTTATAATAAATCTTATTATGTGCGCATATGAACTCGTACCATGCACAATGCAATGCATAATGCTAAAGCAATGGCAATGCTTAATTTCTTGCTCTTAACACATATGACGCTTTAAATAATAATTGTTTACATAAGTATGTTTATCTAAAAGTCCGAGCAAAGCTCATTTACCCAGATACCTACTAAATATTATCAGCCCGAAACACAACAAAAAATTAAAGCAGACTTTACTAAAATTTTCGACTACAAAAATCCTTTTAAATATTAGATTAAGGTAGGTATTAAGATACATATTTCTAGTTTGAAGACAATTTAGTTTCAATTGGCTTAAGCCATTCAACGATAGAAAATCTTTTGTTGTTTGACTGTTGTCATTCAATATTAAATAAGGAACAAAATTCTCCTCTGTCCTCTGCAATTTCCGCTATCCGATCTTTGTTTGTATGCATTCCAAACCCGTTGTACTAATAAATCAAATTCTAAGAAAAAGCAACCATTAGAAAACTAGTATGAGACAACATTCGCCTGCAAATTGTATTTTTACAAACGTGATTGATCGGTAAGAGAGCCTCTCCAGCTCTTAACCAAAATATCGGATCGCTATACATAAACAAAGAAATAATTTCTTCTGCATGCAACCATCAACTAACTAACTCTATCAACGAAAAACCGAAGACGAAGAAGAGACAACAGTAACTTCTTCAGCAACGAATGACTGCGCAAAACCAGACCAATGGCCTCGGATCACCTTAGAAAATGCATCTGATGTTATATGCGCTTAGCGAGCACCGAATGCGACTTTCAAGTTGAAGTTGGGAATAAGTTTTGCAAAAGCAAAATGTTGCATTGGCAACAGAACACAGCACTGGCAGTGCCAATGACCGCAAGTAACTTACATTCGCATTTGCTACTGCTGCTGTTGCTGCTGCAGTTGCTTCTTCGTGGACTTTTTGCATTTCTTCGTGGTCTTTCTTTCTTTTACAAGACGATAATGATGATGATAATGACAGGAGAAAGAATTTCTTCTTCGTCATTACTGTGCTTTCTCGCAAGGGGGTTGGCTGAGTGTGGCAGGCGGTGCGGTGTGGCAGTGCAGTCGCAGTGGTGCACCATTGGAAAGACGATTTCAATGAAAACCCGTTGAACGGAATTATTGTTATGCACGAGGAGTGGTGTGCGCTATTTTTTCCTGGAAAAGCGAAAAAGAAAGGCAATCTCTGTGCAAAATTGCAGAAGAATAGTACTGCGAGCACGCGCGGGGGAATTTTTGCCTATTATATGCTCAAAGTACCGTAAAGTGTCTTTGATATGAAACAGATGGGCAGTGCAGGAGAGAGATAGGGAGAGAGAGAGAAAGAGATGGAGACCGAGGGTCGCATAGAATCTTGTGCGGCCGTGTGAAAAGAGACTAGAAACAGAGTTGACTTAGAAGCATTTTCCATAACATAACTGCATTTGAAATTCTGCAGCTTGCTATCCCCTTTACGCCGGGAACTCCGCTCAGCCTTTTGTACTGCGGCAATGGCTTAAGAAGGCGCCCGATGGTATTGTGTGGTAAAGTTTGTGGCGTAACTGTTCTTCGTGCGATAGAAAATAATGTAGGTGAAGTCTGAAGAACCGTTTATAATTGGCTCAAGCTGAGAGTATGTGTAATATGCAATGTCCTATCATTATATTATTATATTTTGGCTGTGTTCCCGCTATTTCGGTGCTGTTCTTAGGGTCCCCAGGGTTTTTGGGGTAATTGAAAATTTTCGCCATGTTTTTTTTTCCGGGAAATTGTTCCATCGAATGTTTGTATGCGCTGAGCGCTGCGCATGAACCGTCTCGCTCTTCATCTCTGGAAAGTATAGGAAAGTTTGCCTCGATGTAGGGAACATTATTTGATGGAAGGATGCTAAAGATTTGCTAACGAGCAGTATGGACCCCCTCTTATACAACACCTCATGAAAAAGGTTGGTACCAACAACCAACAAAAAGTACCTACCTATACCGAGCCCAGCTGGAGAGGTCATAATTGGTGACTGCTCAACCAAAAATGGAGCAATATAAAGGGAAATCGTGGGATAGAAAATTGATTTTAACTTTAAAAAAATAAGAAAAGTAAACTAAAAAATGAGAACAATGACATGCTGTGCTAATGCGCATGACAATGATGTGCTAATGCGCATATAATTGACACCTTGTTGTTCTAATAGGTTTATTTCTTCAAATATCACGAAATTTCTATCGAGAATTGAAAATGAATTATAGTTTGCAACGAAATTTTTAAGTTTTTTGGATCAGCTTCTTTCAACTAATAATAAAATATGTATATAATAATAGATTTCGTTCGAAGAATTTTTTGAAATTCTTTTATAAAAAAAATATCAAGTAATTGCGTAACTTATTTAAAAAAAAAAAAAAAACGGAAATCCTAGATTTTGTGCCTTTAAAGCAACGATTTTCAAAAACATTCAAATGCAATTCACAAATAACACAACCAAACAACATTTTTAATTGATTCTGGGCACAGAAAATTAACAATCAAGAACAATTTTGGAGCTCAATCGTTCCAGATTCCGATTTCTCACCTAAGGAATTCTACATTATTGTACAAGTTGAACGAAGTGGCTCAGCAAAAATTGTGTAAAATAAATGGGTTCAAAATTTTTAGTTTAGAGGTAAGAGGACACTTTTCTAAAAAAAAGTTCGTTAAATGAAAAATAATTTATTAAAAACAACTGCACATTATTGTCCTATAGAAATAGATTTTGTAAAGCTTTTTTTAAATCTTGTACCTATATAAATTTTAAATGCAATTTTTTTCTAAAAACATATCATTAAATATTTTTTTATATATTTATCAGTATCACATTTCACATTAAAAAAAATATGTGTTATTTTGAACTAGTTTTTTTTACAAAACTTTCTGTAAATAGGTACTAACTTAGCTTTTTCTGTTGGATGCTCTTAATATTTTTGATTGAATGGAAAACAAACCAGAAGCTTAAATGTCTTCTCATTTTTGAGACACTTTTTTCAAACATTTCGCTTTATTAATTATTATTTTCGACACAAAATTATTTTTTTCAAACACTGAAAACCAAAAGGTTCCTAGTGTTTTAATTTTTAAAATAAAAAAAGATCAAATCAGGCTCCCTACGAAAAGAAGAAGAATCTTGCTGTACGATAGTTTAACCATTTCAGCATAGTGTTTTCTTGATTTTATGAGGAAGTTGTTTTTTAATATTTTGAAAAGTAAACATCCTTAAACCGCTTGGTTTTCAGTGTTTGACTTAAAATTTCTTTAAAAAAAATAATTTGAAAATCCAATATACAAGTAGTATCTACTTAATTATGTACAATTTTCAAAATCATGAATTTAAAATTATTTTTCTTTAAAATATCGAGTTTGAAAACATATTATTCACAAATTTTTCTCTAAAACCATTTGATTTTTTATTTGAAATAAAAAAATGGATTTATAACTGTAGTATTATATTGCTGGTGTTGCCTTAATTATAGTAATTTTATTTGTAAAGTTTCCTCTGTTGCCTAAACATTTTTTTTTTTTGTTTTTGTCATATCTTATGCGAATAACCCTGTTTATTAAAAAAGGTTTGTATAGTTTCTAAATAATTTGCAAATATCTAAGCATCTTATTAAACTATTAGAATAGGTAAATGTAATGCTGGCGTGAATACTTTTTTCAATTCATGTGTATTTTTACTCGAAATAATTTAGGTAAGTACAAATTATTCTAAATAACATCCATTAATAGTTCGTCCTCGAACCAATTACAACATCAATCATAACCAAAATATACCTATGCAAAACACCATTCTTCCTCTTTCAATTCTTAAGTTTCGTAATCTGAAATAATATACCTACTCAAGCCCACGAATACATTCACACCGACATAATTCGCACTACTTTTTCCTTTGCTAATGCCAGCCAACACTAAAAACGTCATAATACACATAAAATACACAAGCAAACTGCCATTGCCATGCAAGCTTACAGCGAATAAAATGCATCAGAGCAACTCGACTCAAAAGAGAGAGTTGCATTTATGTCAAATACCTTAAAAAAATGCTTAACACAAACACAAGCGAACTTGTTGCAAAAAATATTGCGGAAGACGAAAACCACTTAAGAAGTCCATTGACCTCCTGCAATCGGCATAATTTTCAACTTTGATCGACTCTTATCAGGTGCTCTTAAGGCGAAATGTCTTTCTCTTAATGGTAAAAATTCTCTGTTATTAATTTGTTTGCCAATTAATTGAAAGAGAAAAAGTGCATTGCCATTTTGAATAGTATTGGTGAAACTTAAGCTCTCTAAAAATGCATTTTCTCTCATCCCATATTCCCAACCCATACCCATACACACAATTAAAAACCAGGAAATAAAATTGCACTTTGTGCGGTTATGTGTGTGAAGGTCTTTGTGTCGTTTTGCCTATTGCATGATCATTCGTCGTCGTCGTTGCTTAGAAGAGCATTCATTACCGCGCGCCTTGACTTTGGCCTCACAGCGAAAAGCCCTGACTTTGGCCGACCACAACCGAGAACCGAAACCCACCGACGACATACAACGACAATGAAGGAGGCATATTACATTCGCTGCAACTTGCAAGTTGTCAATTTATTATTAATGCAGTTGCGCTCTAGTTTTTTTCTATTTTTGTGTAGTAGAAACGAAAGCTTTTGAGTAAAAGTTTAATAGGTTTTTGAAAAAAGAGGAGGGAGGTGGGTTTATTGGGTTTCTGTGTAAACAAGCTTTAGTAAATGCAATTTTATTATTTTTTTTTTTTTTTGGAATTTGTGGATTTAGGTTGTAAAGTATAGAAATAAAGCTTCGACGTATCTGTAAAGGAAAACTTGATCTTGACGAGACCGACAACGCCAACGACGGAAACTGCATTTGGGGTAAGTTCAAGTTGAGTGTTTCATTGGGGGATATTAGATAACACGAGCTACGTTAATTGCTAGTTATAGTATTAGAAACAGCAGGCGGAAGGGCAATTTTGTATCAGCATAACTGTACAATTTATTGTAAAGGGAAATACATACATGAAAAATATAATTTCAAATATGAGACAAAGTATAGTTTCTTAATTATTATATTATCGATATAGCCAAAAATCCAGCCATTAGTTTTTTTTTGCTGTCTGTATCCATTTGTTTTAATAAATATCGATTTTTTAGGAACAAATATTGTCTCGAAAAGAAAACTAAAGACTGAATTTCTGGCTCTATAAATAGGTTAGTGTTGCCGTTGTTTTTGAATATTTTTCACCCATCTAATTAAGAGGGTTGTAGACTCCCTTTCTGAATGATGATTTACTTGTTTCGTCCAAGTCTACAAAAAAATCAATATGTACCTACCCTACCCAAAACCATATTCTATAAAGGGGCTATAAGAACTTTTATTCTGGATGGTGTGAAGTGCAATCTACAATATATGTATGTTCATACTTTATTTTCAGCCGATTCAACAGGGACCGGATATTTTTGGATAACAATTAGGGATTCTTTCTTTAGTCGCACAACAAGAATGTGGAATGCTTTACCTGACCCTATTTTTCCCTCCCATTTTGATATTCAGAACTTCAAAACCAATGTGCATCGGTATCTCCTTTTAAATCCTTCCTTATTTTCCTAAGGCTCGCACTGTGCTAGTCATAATTAAGGGTAGTAAGAACCCCTTAAGTGCGCGGCATGTTTAAAAAAAAAAAAAAAAAAAAAAAAAAAAAAAATTAACTGTGGGTTTTTCGTCTACGTGATTTTTAAATTTGGGACGCAGTTAAGTAAACAAAATTAAAGTTGTTTTCCTCTTTACCATTTTACCTTATAGCATTTTAAGCAAAGCTTGAGGACTTCTTATAGATTTTCACGGGTTTGCTGTCTCACCATTAAAAGGGTAATGGTTCGATTTCTAAGACCCTTGTTTAAAAAAGACATGTTGTTATTTTAAGTTCTCTTAGTCTCAGTTTTCATTGACGAGTTAACTCACAAAATTTAAAGGATTACCACGAGCTTCACTCCGAAGTTCGGATGATCTCGCACTGAAAAACTGTACCTTAGAGCGCTTTGTTTACTATTTGCAACAGTGCAATTTGTGTTGCCCATGAAGCTTACACCATGCATTGGTGTCTTGGGATTATAGCTTTAGAAGTTGATAAATAATAAAAACAACTTTTTAGGTACAACTGGATTATCTGTTTTCAATTTCGTCGCTTCTACTTAATTGGCTTCCTTAACCGTTCTGATTTCCTCATTCCATCTTCTCACAAAACAAACACTAATTCTATGTTCTCAGCATGAACAATTCGCAAATCGCAGTTGGTTTTTAATATAAAATCTTAAGCTACAAAAATCGCACTTCCAATCAGCACAAGCGACAACAACCATTTCACCGGTGCGGCAACTTTCCACTTTTTGCCACCAACCCACCACCACATATACGAGTACATATACCTACGTTTGTCAAGTCGGAGTCGTCATCGTCGTCTTTGAGCTTTTCGTTCGATCAGAGTGCGGCCAACGATCATAAAACATGTTTTCTTGGTTGCGGCTTCAGCCGTGACTTTTGCGCTTGCGTTTCAAGCTCGGTCATTGGCCCACATTCAGGCCAAGTTTCGTAATAGAAAACGCAACAGTACAACGATCTCAACCTCAATGGAGGTTAACTGGAGGAAATGTTGATGTCGCCGTCGTCGTCGTCGTCGCCGTCGTTGCTGCCTTTGTCGTTGTAGCCACTTTGGTTGTTCACGAAGTAGTTATTGGATGGCAGCAGGCAGCGGATCAAAACGATCCGCAGATCGCCATTAACTACTGGTCGGATTTTTGTTATTTGTGTGGGTAGGTATATGGGTTTAAGAGATTTGGGAACAACTTCAAGCTGAGTTCCAGAACATTCCCGGAGGTATATTTTTATAAGGAATAATAATTTGCTATTTTTTGTTTGTTTCATTCTCAGGTCTAAATTTTTGGGGACAAAGCTTTTGGCGAACTATAAGGCCAATACCAAGAAGAGCACACCAGCAGTGCGGTTTGAAAAGAAATTGCAAAATTCATTGGGAAAGCGGAACAAGTTGTGCACTGCAACTGCAATGCATTTCTTTCTGAATTTCTTAGAATTCTGACGGCGGAAATGCATTAGTATATGTGTGTGTTTGTGAGTGAGTGTTAGCATGGGTGTATTTAAGTTGGAAGATTAAATTAGAAGAAATGTTCGCATATTTGATAGACACGAAGCGTAGAGACGACGGCAGCGGTTGCAAAAGAAAATTACAACTTCTGCGTAAAAGAAAATTAAATTTTCCACTTGACGTTGAACTCAATTTGTTTTTGTTGCTTTATCATTATACATATGCCCAAGCATCAGTTTGAGAATGTGAGAGTTCGACTTTGAAGAAGTGTGTTTGTTTGGTTGTCTTGTCGGTGTAGCTTAAAGTCTTTACTTATGGTTGGTAAGTCCTACTTAACGAACAAAATATGTATGTAAGTCTGTGTGTTGATGGTTGATCTAGCTGCAACATTGTTTCATATTTCGTTCAATGAAAATAACAATGAGCTGTGAGACTGTAATGAAGATGGCCAAAAAGACATGATTTTTTATTTTGTTTTAAGCCCTTTATTGTTCATTTACTATTCGTTCTTTTTTAGAATATTTATTGAAAAACAACTAAATCAATAAAACTTGTACTTATGTAAGTAGAATAGCGAAGATGAAAACATTTAAAAAATAGAATAACTTCTGTTTTAAGTGCGCAGTTCAATTTCAAACTTCACCATGCGTTTTGTCCAGGTACGACCACGAGCTCAACAGTAAGCTAGTTTTGTTGATTTTTACCGACTCTTATAAAAATCACAACATGGCTATAGGTAGATACTGTTAAGTTTATGGTTTTAGGGGCGTTTGCTTAAATTCGTATTTAAAGAAACCTGGCCAGGAGTATTTCTTTCCTAGGTATGCTTTTTAGTATTTGTAGGGAGTAGGACAATCCGAATATTTGTTGCTCACACATTTTTATTTGTGATTATGATTATGATTTATGATTCGTGAAAAAAGTAAAATTGAGATATTAATTTTACCTAACATTACGATGATAGAGAGCACAAAAAAAGAGGATCTAGCAAGTCTGTCAGTACCTATGTCTGTCCTCGCAACTACAGCCTGAAGAGCTGGATTTTCTTCAAACTTTATACTTTCTGTTTTTGAGTAATATGCCCACATTTTGATTTTTTTTAAGGACCATATTACATTTTTTTAACCAAAAAAGAAAATATTATTTTTTGTTAAAAATAAATAAATATGTAAGTGTATTAGGGCTTCTTTTTGATACATTTATTTTTTTTTAATACATGGTTTTTTTGGTTTTTTATTTTTTCGGTTCTGTTGAAATTTCTTTTTTCATATGGTGAAGATTCTAAAAAGTTAAAGCCATATTGTTAACCAAAATCAAAAAAAAAAAAATTATTTTTAAAATACATAGTTCTATTTTCTTTTTTTCGAAAACTCAATATTTTGAAAATGACTAAGTCAATTTTTTTAAAACTTGGTAAAAATATTTTGTCTATTATTTTCTAGAAAACTGGAAAAGCTCATGTTTCTAAATTAAAAAATGATGGCAGAAACCATTTATACAAAAATGTTGAAAACCCATTAAGAAAACCTTTTCTTCTCTAAAACGGCTCCAAGAATATCGATAAAAAAAGTAAACTAGTGTATTTTCTTTCTTATTAAAAAAATATTTTTGTTTGCGGTCGTCTTAACAGTAAAATATCGTGAATTTGTGTTCCAAATTTTTTTCTTAAAATTATTATCAAACATTTTATGTATATAAATTTATTTTAAAACCGCTTCACAGATTTTAAATTTTGTTTTCATAAATTCATTGGGTCGTATTCATAGTCATTTTAGACCTGGGTCTGAGTTAAACATAGGTTTAGTTGAATTTTCTGACGTTGATTCTATTTTTTTAAGTTTATCATTTCAAAATATTTGAAGCTATTCGTGTAGTATACCAAGTTAATTATCTTATAAAAATATTATATCAACAATTTAAAATTAAATCGTTCTGCATTCATTGAGCCAAAATTGTCTCTTTTGTGTCCATGTTTATGAATTTTCTTTTGTTATCCATTTATTTAGACTTAAACAAAAGACTGTCTTTACTATTATACGTTGAAAAATTTAGTCCATATTGTGTAAATATATGCATTTTTTCTGTTTTCCTTACCTAATACAATTTTTTTTATTTCTGTAAATGTAAATGATAAAAGGAAAATCGGTGTCATAATAAAAAAGAGCGTGTCGTTTTTTCCAATATTTAAAAAATTTGTTGATATGTACATAGATACCTACCTTTAAAAAACCGCTTCATCAATTTTATTTAAATTTCAATTTCTACATTGATATGTTGATATTTTTCTTTAAACAAAGTTCTCTATAAAATTGTTGACTATCTTGCAGGACCTGCATGACGAATTCAGTGAGCTCATAATGAATCACTTTGCCCTAAAATGAATACTTAAATTAAAAAAAACATTTCGACGAAAGATCGTCATTCTCAATACTCTGCCACAATATTTCCATTCCTATACATACTAATGCATACAAATTTAAACATGTCCAAGAGTAAAATAAACGGTCTTGGGGTCATTTCCAGGTTGCTCCGTTTAGAGCTTAGACTCTTGCGCCCCGCATCAAAAGAACTCATGTAATCAAACAAGCTGGCATGGAAGTCGTATAGGTAACCAAAACTCGATCCGTTGCTAGAATATAAATCTTTAAGACACGATCGATCGATTCAATGGTAATGGTGGTCGCAAGTTGCATGTTCGTGTAAATGAAACGAGCCTCAGAAAACACTTCTTATAAGCTATACATAAGAAAACCCACAATGGATTTGTTCTGTTGCGGCCTGGCCAAGAAGCAGAAGACCAAAAGAACAAATCGTTTGTGTATATATGCATGTATTTGTGCGGAGCCAAAGATCGAAAGAAGGTTCTGAACGTGTATAGCGGTAAACTTGCGGTACTTTTCGTTTTCATTGCAACTGAGGAGCGTTTAGCCTAGATTCTCGCCGAAGGTTCGATGAACCATCTCTCTTCTTCGTCATCCACTTTGTCTTTCATGTTCTTCGTTATCAGTGTTTTGTTATGAGAATTCTGGATGGTTCTCTTCGTGTTGATGGCCGGGGTTTTATGTTCCTTTACAGTAACATTCTTCTGCTTTGCATATTTTTCTTGCTTTTTTCTTTCTTCTTTAAAGCTTCAGAACAAGAAAATTCATCATATCATTCTGGTCGAAAGGTATATGCACCTCCCACAATTTTCCTCGCCCACTGGGTTCATATTTCCTCGGCAACATTGACTTCCGTGTGGGTGGCGATGGCGGCTGTTGTCCCTGTTCTATCCCTTACAAGCAAGCACTTCCTGGAAATTGTTCATTCCCTGTAGGTTGTTGGTGTTGCTTTTTGTTTATACTGAACTGAGGAATACTACAACAACCATTTTTATTGTGTCCACATACTTCTGTCTGCGTCTAATTTCGCGCAATCGAAATTGAAAAGGGAGTTTTCCGCCCATACATTTATTAGCCCAACCAGTATGCTCTTTTTATGCCTGGGTCCACGGTCGATGAACTCTGAAATCTATAGACATTGTGGCTTGAACTTGAATTTTGTTGTTTTATTCTGTTAAACTGTTTTTTTTTTTGTTTTTGTTAATTAAAGTACTTAAAGCTTCTGCATGTTTCTTTAATAATTTTGTCTCCATTTTTTATTCGCTCATTTTCTGTTTCCATTCTTGTTAATTGTTGTTATTTTTGTTTTTGCAAAGAAAGATAATTTGGTGAAAGTTTCTTTCACGTGTTCTTTTGGATGTGTTTTCTTATACATTATTCTCTGCAGTCCCTATAGACTTACTTCAATCGGGTTGGTTGAGTTTTTGGTGGAAACAATTCTGGAGTGCTTTGACCTTTTTAGCTACCTATTTTTTGTCTTCTTTTTTGCAAGAACTGATGTTTATATTTTGAAAGAATGTAAACAAAAATAATATTAAGCAGAAATGGAAGTGTTTCGTTTTAAACTGAGTCTACGTTTAGGTAAAGGAAATTAACTTAACTTAAAGATGCTTTTATACTTTAAGCGTTTTTTTAAACTGTTATTTTTTCATCTTCTAAATTCTAGTTTCATGATATTTCAAATTCATTTCGACTTATGCTTTTCATTAAAATATCATGTATATTTATTTTTTACAATACAAATTAAATCGACGATTGTATTGTTTTTTTTTTTATTAATAACCCAGAACTTGTAGACGATTTGAATATCTGTCATACTTTTAATCTTCACCAGTGCCGTAAAAAATTTTTGATTTTAAAAAAATTCAATATTAAGCAACAGTCTTAAACAAATCTCGGGATGATATTTTCTTTTTTTTTTTATTACCTTCAGGCCACACGAGCCGGTACTGGCAAGCAAGTTGGCTACATACATTGACTGTCAAATTCCTTCACATAAATATACTGTGACGTAGGGGACACGCAACTTGTTAGCAAGTTACTTTCAAGTATCTTACTGGCCAAGTTCAGATTTTATTAGAATAGCCTATCTAGGATTCTAAATACACATTTGTATTTAATTTGCTTTGGCATCGGACTTCGATTTTTCTTACTTCAACGCGTTAACAAAAAAAAGGCGTCGAATTCTGCATCAAGTCTGTCAAGTCTTGCGATGGCCAACGGATAATACTGCCAATGCGTGGACAGACTTTTCTGTCTTGTCAAAGTAACATGGATTGATCAAACATTTTCGATTTTTTCTGTTTAAATAATTTAAAAACAAATTTTTGGAGGTTTTTTAATCCATCATCATCTTAGCCATCCTTAAATGGAATTTGACAGTTCATTCGTTGACAAATAAATAAGAGACTAATTTATGTCGTACGAAGAATATTTCGTACCAAATGTCACCCAAAGGCGCTAAAATCGCCTTTTCCGGCGCAAAAAATTTAATCTCAAAAAATTCGGTTTTTTCAATGCACCATCGCCTTAGCATTCTTTCAATTTAATTTGAAAGCCTATGGCTTGACAAATAGGTAACAGAAACTCTCTTTTTCCCAAGCAAAAAATATAGTCTCAAAAAATTAGGATTTTTAAGTGATTTTGTATAACTCATCATAACCATAGCCATCCTTCAATCATATTTGACAGTTGCCTATTTTGGAAATGTTAAAATTTCTTGGTCCCTCCTCTCATTAGAAATTGTGTCAGAAAGAACATTTGTCTCTAAAAATTTAAACGAAAATCTGTCTATATCGCCTTATGTACAAGTCTGAACGAGACCACTGTCTTCTCTACTGGCTTCTCAACATGACTTCGAAAAAGGCAAGCCAGTTGACGAGCAAGTTGCTCAAGTTTGTATGTGTTAGTAAAAAAATTGTAATGTATTGTAATTTGTAAGCCAGTGCTGGCTCGTGTGGCCTCAGGGTTAACGGGACAAAAGTTATAATGAAAAAAGTAAAAATTCAGTAAGAACACGAGAATCACTCATAAGACGATAGTTGCGAAGTTTAAAAGACATGACTTATTAGTTTTTGAGATATAGGTACATGTTTTCAAAGAACAATTCGAAAATTAATACAAAAATTGTTACAGCCATATTTATGAGTTTTTCAAAACTAGTTTAAAAGCAAATCTAGTTTTATGGAGATTTCAAGTTGCATTTTACATTTTATTAAAAAACAATATTACCAAAAACCTTCTAACATGCATTATATTGCATACAAAAATTTAAAAAAACTTCTTTTTGATTTCGTATTTTAATTACACCTAGCTGATTATAAAATATAGTGATGACTTAAATATTTAAATAAAATTACCTGTAATGGTATGAAGTATAGATAATGAAACAAACACATTAATGTTTTATATTTCAGGGTCTATACAATGAAATATTCATTATTTATTTAAGTCATAACATACCATTTTATTTAAATAGGTATTTAAGTCGTTTCTAAATATTATTATCGGTAACCCACATGTTTTCAAATATTTTTTAAGTGTTTATCAAGTGTAAGTTAAAAATATTGTTTGTCACAAAATTTCAAAATTCTGAAAAATTCAATTTGGAGTTCAAAATAGAGAAAACTATCTCCAAAACTTTTGAGTTTGAGACAGAAGAAGTAAGAAATTTCGCAGAGAAATAGCTATATGCTATAATTTTTGAAAATACGGAGCTCATAAATGAACCGATATAAATTTGTTTTTTTTTTATATATTTGCGGGCAGTATAAACATACATATGTATGTATGTATAACACTTTTTTTTTCCAGAAACTATGTTTAAATTTGCTGGACATTTATTTATGATGACGTTCCGTCCAATACTTCTTACTTTATTTAATATTTAGTATATTGAAGTTATTTGAATGACTCAGACTCAGTCTCAATGGGGTTTACAATTTCACGTTTTCCAGAACAACAACAATGGTTAGTATGTTTGTATATACATATATGCCTATAAATTATTTACACAAATAAGAAACAAACACAATCCGTGTTGCTGGTACGTTTTGAGCTTCTGACCTATTTACTCAACTTAACACTTCAAGTCCACTTCCAATCCACTCGAACCAGAGAGATATCATCGTCATCATTAATTAGTATTCAACTCGACTACATGACAATTCCAGTGACTGTTACATTAGTGGCGGGCGCGGGCGGTCAGCATAGCTCAACTCAAGCTCATGATGTGATGGTGTTTGCTTATTCCTTCTGTACTTGTTTCTTTTTAGTTGTCATTTTTATGTTTCGCACCAAAACGTAGTTCACTGAACTCAAAGTTCATTTCGAATTTGGAAGATCTTATAAACTAATTTCTTTAACAAGCAAAAATGAAGAAAGATGGCGAAGACTTGAAAAGAGCTACCTACTATATTAAGTTAGTGTACGAATTATACTGTCGCTCACAGAACCTGATAGAGAGTGTATGGCATGGAAGTTCCCAATGAAATATTCTTTGGGTTTTGCTTTTAACAAAAAAAATGTTTTTTTCTTCGGTATCTAGGGAGAGTATTTTTAACTAATTTATGGGATTGAAGTTTGTGTGAAAGGTGAATGGCCCTGAGCTCAGAATCGACATTGAAAGTTATGCAAGGAAAATTCTATTTATAGAAAAAGATAGTCGAATAAAATCTGTTAATAAATAATTATTTAAAAATATTTTCATATGTAAGTACAATCTATACATTCTTTTGGTTAAAAATAGTAATTGTTTGAAAAGAATAAAAATGAAAAAAATTAATAAAAATGGTAAATCATGCATAAGATTGTGAATAAGTTTTTAGTTGGCTTGATCGTAAACAACTTAATGTACATATAATTAAACACTCCATTTTTTAGAAGAATTTGTTTAAAATTAGATTAAGATGATTTACATATCCAATAAATAAATATCAAAAGTTAGTCATAATGGAAATTTTGTTATTTAACTTTCTATTGGATTTTTAAATATTTTATAAATGTAAACAAATTGTTGATTCTAAGAAATAATTGATTTTTTTCTGACACCAAATCTCATTAGAAAGGGGTTTGTGAATCACACTCTGTGATTTGTTTTTATGTAGTTTTTATGCGACGAAATTTAAAAAGGATAACAAATATTACTTTTGTACTTAGATATTTGATGAATAAAGTTCTACCCTTTTCCCCAGACTATAATACTAATATTAAAGATGAATTATTGACCAATTCGTAGTATACTTAAAGAGTGGATAAGATAAAAATCTTGATTTATCCTTCGGCTTTTTTGGTCACAATGGATATGGCAATGAAACAATCAAGTTACATTTGCTTTTCCCGACGTTTCGGCAGGGGTTGCTGCCTTCTTCAGGGGAACTTTATTTCACACAAGAATATATATAAAAAAAAAATTTTTCAGTATAATAACAATTGTATGACAACATTAAAAATTAGACTTACATTTTGTAAAAATATCAAAAATTGTAATAAATTTACATTGAATAAAATGTTTTAAATTTATGCACTTCAAAATGAAGTTCAGTCTTTATATATAAAACTTTATAAAACTTAAAAAGAATAAACAAAAAACAAGTAATTGACGTTTAGTCAGTGACAAGTGAGCAATATACAGCGGATATGTTTTGTGTGTCGAGCTTTCGGTTCATGTTGTTGCGGTTGTTAATGATGTGCAACGTTTCAAGTGTGTATCGCTTTGACGCGTGCCGCTCGGTTTGGAGAATTTGGACATCTTCGAAGTCTGGAGAATGGCCGCTTTCAATTATGTGACTCGCTAATGCCGTTTTCCCAGGGTTGTTAGATTTTATGTCAGATTTGTGGTTAGACATACGTTGACGAAGGAACTGTTTTGTGGTGCCAATATAGCATTGATTGCAAGGATCGTCGGGTTTGCCCTTACAGTTGATTTTGTATACCACATCCGTGGTTTTGCCTTTATCCGGTTTAACTTTAAGCTTAGTGAAAAGGTGGCTTAGTGTTTTGTTAGATTTATAAGCCAAAAGAACGTCTTTTGATTTGTTGGCGACAACCTTTTTGAAGTTTTCAGTTAAACCAGGTACATACACAACACTTTTGTAGTATCCAATAGGGCAATCCGCTTTCAGGTTCTGTGGAGCTTTGATTTTTTGTATAAGACCACGTATAACTGAGGAGGGAAACCCATTATCTCGCAGTATTTTTGTGATTTTTATTTCATTGGCGTTATGAAATTTTTCATCACTCAGCGTGAATACTTTGCCAATAAGGTTGGAAGCCGTGTTGATAATGATGTGCTTAGCTTGGTTAGATTTAAAATTAATTAATCTTCCTGACGCTGTGTCTTTATGGTGCCAGTTAAACACGAGACCCTCGTTCTCCCGACAAATTTTCACGTCAAGAAATGCTATTTCACAGTTCTTTTCCATCTCAATTGTAAATTGGATCTTCGGTTGGGATCCGTTCAGGGATCTAAGAACATCATCGACTTTGTCTTTGTTTATGATCGCAAAAATGTCATCTACATATTTTGAAACGAACCTTGGTTTTTCTTCCATTTTTTCCAGACATTCTTCCAGCAAATAGTCAAGGACCAAGTTGGCGATAGTCGGCGACAATGGATTGATTACCCATAGGCATTCCAAAAATCTGCTTGTAAATGCCATCCTTGTACTGTAAATAGTTGTTCTCTTTTAAGCAAAAATCGAGAATTTCCAAGAATTTGCTCTGGTTCAACGTTGTGTTTTCCCTTATTACATCCCATCTTTTTTTAGCTATAGTTATAGCTAAATGGACGGGGATGTTTGTAAAAAGTGAGACAACATCGTATGAGACCAAAACATCATTCTTTTGAAATTTAACAATTTTTGCTTTTTCAATAAATTCATACGAACACAACTTCCATCAATCTATGGCTTGCCGAAAATACACAAGCCAAATCTGCCCTTCCGTCCCATTACGTCGTCTATGAAATTGCCATGCTATGAACTTTCGAAATATGTAGGAAGGTTATTACAGTACGCGACAGCAAAATCAAGCTACTCGGTAAAAAATTCGTATGAATTTATTGAAAAAGCAAAAATTGTTAAATTTCAAATTCACGCTGAGTGATGAAAAATTTCATAACGCCAATGAAATAAAAATCACAAAAATACTGCGAGATAATGGGTTTCCCTCCTCAGTTATACGTGGTCTTATACAAAAAATCAAAGCTCCACAGAACCTGAAAGCGGATTGCCCTATTGGATACTACAAAAGTGTTGTGTATGTACCTGGTTTAACTGAAAACTTCAAAAAGGTTGTCGCCAACAAATCAAAAGACGTTCTTTTGGCTTATAAATCTAACAAAACACTAAGCCACCTTTTCACTAAGCTTAAAGTTAAACCGGATAAAGGCAAAACCACGGATGTGGTATACAAAATCAACTGTAAGGGCAAACCCGACGATCCTTGCAATCAATGCTATATTGGCACCACAAAACAGTTCCTTCGTCAACGTATGTCTAACCACAAATCTGACATAAAATCTAACAACCCTGGGAAAACGGCATTAGCGAGTCACATAATTGAAAGCGGCCATTCTCCAGACTTCGAAGATGTCCAAATTCTCCAAACCGAGCGGCACGCGTCAAAGCGATACACACTTGAAACGTTGCACATCATTAACAACCGCAACAACATGAACCGAAAGCTCGACACACAAAACATATCCGCTGTATATTGCTCACTTGTCACTGACTAAACGTCAATTACTTGTTTTTTGTTTATTCTTTTTAAGTTTTATAAAGTTTTATATATAAAGACTGAACTTCATTTTGAAGTGCATAAATTTAAAACATTTTATTCAATGTAAATTTATTACAATTTTTTGATATTTTTACAAAATGTAAGTCTAGTTTTTAATGTTGTCATACAATTGTTATTATACTGAAATTTTTTTTTTTATATATATTTTTGTGTGAAATAAAGTTCCCCTGAAGAAGGCAGCAACCCCTGCCGAAACGTCGGGAAAAGCAAATGTAACTTGATTGTTTCATTGCCATATCCATTGTGACCAAAAAAGCCGAAGGATAAATGAAGATTTTTATCTAATCCACTCTTTAAGTATAATACTAATATCACCCAAAATTTAAATTTTATTGATTTAAAAATGCCAAATCGTGTCAAGTCATATGTTTAAGTATAATACTAATATCACCCAAAATTTAAATTTTATTGATTTAAAAATGCCAAATCGTGTCAAGTCATATGTCGTTTTAATTTAAAACTTTTTAAAAAAAATCTGTGATTTCTGGCTCTTATAGCATTTAATTATGTTTTTTTTTTTTATTTTTAGTACAAAACTATTTTATGGAACGGAATAAAGGATCACTGAATATTGTTAAAATTATTGCGTCGGCTTACAAGCAAAACTGACCAACTGCAAAATATTGTGTTTTGTATTATTAATGTCAAGTATAGTAAAAAATCGAGGAGAAAATTCTTGTAAAACTGCCTACAAATTTGCAAGCTAGTTTTCATTGTTGGTTGACTATCTGCCTTTATGTACAAAAAATTCAGGAAGAACTGACCAACTTCAGATAGTCAATTTCTCCAAAAAAAAATCAGTTTTTTCAGGAAGAGCTGACCAACTTCAGATATAGTCAATTTTTCCAGTACAAAAATCAGCTTTTTTTAGTACCTAGGATACCATATTATGCACCTTATTTTTTTACATCGATGCCTACGTGGGCTACACATACGAATTTGGACAATGTACAACAAGCACCACCCTATGAAGTCACAGAACTCTCGTAAGGGGACTTTAAAAACTTAAAAAAAATGGCCAAAAAAATGGTAAAAAATCGATGCATTTATGAAGACGTTAAGAATATTCAATGGCTCAAACTTAAATGCATGCGTTATGAGAAAATGCAGCCAGGTTTAATCAAATTTAAATACAATTATGGGGAAAATTCAGGACTCTTAAAGTAACTGCTTCCAGACAATTATAAGGGAGACCTGTACTCCAGACACTCTTACTGCCTTATATACAAAAGAAACTTCAGTACCTGCTGCAAAAAAAGGACTTATTGAAGCTTTGTGCAACTAGAGATATTCCTGAAATTTACCATTCTTGGTACAACATTTTACCTTCCTCTGCAAAGACAGATCACGACCAAAAAGCAGCAGAAGGTTCTGAGACAGAATCTGACTTCGATATGGAAAAATTGGATATCTGCCGTTTTTAACAAAACAATAGGTTTAAATTTTTTTTTATGTTTCAGCTAATCCATCATATAGTGTATATTTTTGATAATAGAGTTGCAGTTTTCTTTATAAATTTACAAGAATTTAAAGAAAACAAAAAACTTGTTTCGCGAATTCTCGCAAACTGCATTTTTTCAGATAGTCAGTTTTGCTTGTAAGTCGACGTTTGGTTTTAGGTGGAAAATTGTCAGATCTATAAATAAAACAATACAAATATTTTTGTTGCATCCATTACACATACATGTAGTATGTACATTGTACATACTTTTGTGTTCGTGCACGGGCAATATTTTCAAGGTTTTGTTTTCTTAAGTAATGGTAGATTTAATTGAAACAACGACAATAATTCCAAAGATTTTTGCATAAAAACGTTACTCAAAAAAGTGGTTCAAATTATTATTACAAAATTATTATTATAGCTGAAAATTTAAATTGTAAATTTTGAGAAGAGAGTAAACTTGATAGTGGAGCTTTTTAACGTGTTTTATTTTATAAAGAGCACAATCAGTAAATATTTTGATAACAAAACAAAGTTTACCTATGACATATTTTTCAATTAAATTATTACTAGGTACCTACTTGAAATTATCACCTTTTTTTCAGGCCTCTTGCGAGTAATTGACAAATCCTCCAAGAGAATCACACAGAAATTGTTGAGAGTTGTTATTCTCCACGAGCTGTTGCACCATAATATTTATACTTGAAATTATAATCATTTGGTATTTCTGTCGCAAGTTCTTCCTCGTTACTAAAAAGTAAACAAGTTGGGTTAAATTGGCAAACACATATATTATGAAGTGTTTTTGCATTCTTTTTGAAAAATAATGTTCTTCTTCTTTGCGTTGTTAAATTGTTTTTTTTTTGTTTCACTTTTCTAGAAACCTCATCATAATATTTTTAAAATGTTACAAACAAGATCCAAACAACAACATTTTTCAGTCACTTTTCTCTTTAGCCATTAATTTAGCCCTCTCATTTTTCATAATAATTACATTTATTCCACCAAAAACAGAAGACCCCATGTCAATAAACTTTTAAATATAAAAAAATAAATTAAAGCAAAACAAAATAATACAAACGAACAGCATAATCTTAGAGAATTTAATTGCCTAAGTAAGATACACCTAGCAATTTTTCTATTCAAACTTTTGAAGATTTTATATTAGAGGTGGATGACTTCTTCTTTCAAAGAACTAAGGTAAGGTTGAGAGGGCCATAGAACTATATTGCGTGCCATTGAACTTTTGGTAGAGACCAATACAAAAACAACAATGTAAAAAATAAATTTTTTTTTGTTTTTTTTTTCATTTCGGGAAAGTCCGGGAAAAAAACTAAAGAAAAAGATTGCACCACGATCAAAAACGTAAGTTAGTTAGGGTTATTGACTTTTACTTGGATGGGGAAGAGAGTGTTTTTATATTGTTTTTTTTTTTTTGTTTGTTTTTTTTTTTTTTTAGTGGAAAGTTAAAAGAAGTTATAAATAAAAGATTCGTAAAAAAAAACATACCTAGACATTTTACTTTGTTCGAAATATTGGATACACAAAATAAAATCAGATTATAATTTATGTGTAAAAAATTATTGTATAGATGCGACTATTCATATTTTAATTAGTTATAAATACTCTAGAAAAAATTGATGAAAAGATCTTAGCAGAGCTGATTTTATTCAATAGGCAACATCCCGTTTACACAGCTATTTCAATTTTTAAATAAAAAGGTGCTATTTTTGATTTTAGCTAATTTTTTGTTTCAGTGGTAAGAGAAAAGCTTCGAACGTACATTTTAATTTCATGTACCTATAATATTTAAAAAATATGAAATAAAGATTAAAGATGATAGGTTTATAACCTTGTATGCTGCTGATGCGAGAGGAAATGTATGTATTCTATATAAAAAAAATGGCCTTAGGATACAATTACGCAATTTCGAGTTGAATTAAATATTTTAGTTAAATGAACGATTCATGGTATAGAATCTAAATAATAAACCATGCATGCTATGGCTTAAATATTTTCTTGGGCTCTAAATAGTACGTAATGAATCATGTATGGTATGGACTCTAAATAATACTTTGTATGGTTTATTATTTAGAGTCCATACCAACTTCACCCAAATAATTTCCTTCAATTCTGCTACTGATGTAGAACAATTTTACGTTTATTATTTTTTTTTTTTTTTGAGGATTTTTTTTTAATGGAATTTTTAATTATTCGTCAGCATGAGTCCTTAGCTGGATCCTTAAGCTAAAATCATTAGGTATATTCACTGTACGAGTATGATTATGTATATTTTTTCAATAAATATGATTATTGCTTATTTTGACTTTGTTAAACCACTCTGTTTTACTTTTAAAACACATCAAAATGCAAATATTTTTAAAAACAGCCACTGAAATAACAAGAAAAAACTTTAAGGTTGTCCTTCCCAATCTTAAGTGCAATTACCATATCTTTGGGAACTCCGCCGTGTTCGAGTGAACTACTCTTTACCTAGGTACCAAATATTAAAAGGCCTAAAATAACAGTAGTAGTCCTAAACACAATAACATGCCTATGTATTTACAATTCTTCAAGTCCAACCACTGTAATTCAAATAACGTGTCTAAAACTTCTTTGAGCATACCCTTTCTAAGGGAAGAGCACCTGAGCCGCTAAACACTCCCTTTACATTCTCCAAAGAAAAACAAACATATCCCTAAATTCTACAATGCCAGAGAAAGAAAGACAAAAGAAACCATTTCTAAGCATCATTTATCTTTTATAGAGTATACGAGTATGTTTCCGAAATTAAAACAAAACAACTTTCAAAGAATTTCAACAAAAAAGGGATAGAAAAAGTAAATTTGAATATTCATTTTTATTGCCGTCATGCAAATTGGCTTTGTTCACCATTCATTCACTCATTGACAAGTGACAGTAGTTAATAAAAATTCTATCTTTTAACCCTTTCTTATGATGGCCAGGATCATATTTACGCTACCTGTTATAATGGATTGTTCAAAACAAAAAAAAAAATTGTAAACCTTTTTCCTGATTATCCGCCCTCTGTCATAAAACTAAAACTCTTTCGTTTTATGCTATTTTTGCTACTTAATTTTATTGGTATATATGTAGATTGTAAAATAGGATCGGAAAGTGTTCCAATTTTGGTCACCAAATTGAAAGGGATATTTTATTTTTGAGAGCAAGGACAAAATCATATTTAATTTTATTGCCTTGGTAATTGAACTATGTGTAAGGAAATGGAAAATGTTAAGATAAACTACTGATTTAAGGATTAAGAATGAATTTGTTTGTGCGCAGAGAGTTCTCTAGAACTGCTTGCGGCAAACCTTAATCTTTTAAATCACGTGTATCAGGTATTGATTGTATCCTACTATTATTATAATTTCAATTTTCCATCGAGTAGTTTTATAATTTTGCACTTCTTTAGGACGATTGGTAGTTACATTAATAAGTTACAGTTACGTAGTGTGGATGTAGTTCTTGACTGCTACCTTATAATTTCAGTGGATGAAATGATTGGAAATGTATGAGTTTATAAGCACCAACTACTTAATCTTTTTTATCATAACTGCTATTACAACCTCCTGTATTCTGAAGTCCCGAATTGTTTGGGAGATAGTAACCCATGAAACATGATAAATCTAGTCTTGAAAGCAAGATGCGGTCTTCGAAATACCATGATAATGCGATAGGTTTTCGTAATGATAATGTAGGTATATGCAGTATATGTAACATAGATGCTACAGAAAATACGTACCACTTTGTTGGTGTTTGCCCCATCTTTAAAGGTTACCGAAAAAAAGCCAAATACTTGAACGATCAATATTCCTCAATTTCTTAAATGGCTTAAATTACCAAAACCTCTACAATTTCTTAATGCAAGAACGAATTTAGTTAAAACTACTAGCTTTGCTCCTAGCTTTGCTGTTATAACGTAAATACAGACCCGACAGACAACTTAATACAAGTTATTGTCAAACTTTATTTTGAATACCAACATAATCTTCTTTTTCACCCTTAGGGGCTAACTTTGAAAATATACTTTTTTCTTTTAACAATCATCTTTTGAAGTACGTGTTCTTCTGGGCCCGCCGATGATATCTTTTGTGTTTGGACTGGCAAAGAACGCAGCTTGTCTTGTTTTATGAATGATTTCCTCAACAAATTTGACCAAAATTTCAAGTTCACCTTAGAATTTGGTGGAAAATCTTTAAATTTTCTGGATCTTAGTATTTCCGCAGTTTATAGTTCATTCGAATTCGATATATATAGAAAAAACACCTGCACAGATGTCATTATACCGTTAAACTCAGCGCATCGTTGGTCTATAAAAATGTCATCGTTTCATGCTTTACTTGATCGCCCTCTCCGAACACCATTAAACTCTTCAAAATTCAAGAAGGAAAAAAAATCTATAATTAAAATTGCTATTAATAATGGCTTTAAAAAACAAATTGTCAAAAATACCAGCAGCACATTTATTTTCCCAACTGAAAAAGAGAAAGATGTCTTACAATGGCTGAAAATTCCTTTCATTACAGGATTTGCTAAAAAACTTATTGAGCCTCTCAAAAAAGCCAATATAAAACCCGCTTTCTTCAATGATTCTATGCTAAAAAATGCTCTATGCAACAACTAATTTATTCCAAAAATCAACTATTTAAAGAAGAGCGATGTCTACAAAGTTAATTGTAAAAATTGTGATGGTGTCTACGTCGGAAAGACAACGAGGAATTTCTAAAAAAGATTTAGCGAGCATATACGAGCAGTAAATCGTCTCGACCCATCTTCTGGATTATCACAACATCTCCGCAATACAAGCCACCTTTGTTCTAAAGAAAATATAGAACAAAGCTGGACGAGTCTTAGATAAGTTTGAAATCTTTCAAATAAACAAACATAAATCACGAGGAGACAATTTACTAAACAATCAAACTGACCTGACCAACAATAGCCCTCTGCTCAATAAAAAAACCATAGTTTATGTATTAATTATTTTTTATAATTTATTTTTAATAACCTTAATTTTTTTTTTTAAATATCAATAGAATAGTAAATTTTTCTTGTCTTCACTGTAGTTACGCATGTATTATTTTTTTTTGGCTGTGCTTGAGTTTCCCTCATCAGCTTTTTATGTATAAGCTTCACTTTCTTTCCTGAAGATGTCTTAATAGGACGAAACGCGTCGAAATAATAAAAATTATATTGTGGTTCTAAAAATTAACAAGTGTTTTATTTTTGGTTTAAGCATAATCATGTTTTTGTAAAAAGTTGATTGAAAATAAAATAATTTTATTTATCTAATCTATCTATCTATTTCTCCTTTCCAGTGCTATTGAACTCAGGTTGCATTTAAAAGACCCGAGTTTTGACAGGCATAGGAAGGACCTGTGCCTTTTATTCAAAGAAAATCGTTATAAAAATAAATATTCTCATAAACAAAGGATTTTATGAGATGTTTTTACAAATAAAAGTTATTTAACTTAATTGCACCAGTAAAATTTACATGAAAAGAGAAAGGGTTAAAATTTATTTTAAAATAAAACAAACAAATAAAAAACAATGAAGAAAACATCGCATCCAAAAATATATCTATGTATACGTATATTATATATGACTCGGTTATTTAATAAATGTTTCCTTACAAAATATGCAGTCATTTGTAGTTTAAATTTACTGATCTCAGGCCTGAGAAAATTAGCTTGAAAAAAAATAATTTCAAAAATAGGTCTGCGGTTCTTGGAAGAAATAAATCTGGTGAAAAATCCCAGCCGAGTTGTATTTGTATTAAGAGCTAAGGCTAAACTAAATGAATTTAATACTACTTCTTTTAATTTCTTTTTCTAAGAGCAACCGTGGCTCATGAGCCATTGCTTATTTAAAAGGATCGCAGAGGTTACGCTATTACTGTTTAAGTTAATTAAGAGGTCTGTTTTATGTGCCATTTAGGAATGTTAGCTAAAAAATAATTTCCATGTAAAATACAACAAAAACTCAGCTTAGTTCGCGGCGATTAACATTTCTGAATTACGAATATTATAACCCTTATACAAAGGGTAAGCGGCGATAGCGTTTCTATATGCCATCATTTTTAAGGTACAGGGTACAAAATAAAATACACCTAATGATAATTTGGAATATATGTTATCATTTTCACATATTTCTTCTCAAAAACTACATACATTTGGGCCATTTTAGTCAATTAGCCTGCTACCTTGTAACTGTCGGAACAGAAATTTTTCGGTTTCATACGTTTTTTGCTCTGAACGACTTATCGGAAGAACGCTTCGAAGCGCAAAAATCCTTCCTTTTTCGTTTCTGTGAATACCGGCTAGGGCTAGATAAGCCCTATAAATCTTCAATATGGTTGACAATTTCCGAAATTTCATTTGACAAAATCAGTCTTATTATAAGCCTACTAGGAGAGTAGTTACTGAACACGCGACTTTTAGGATCATTTAATTGATCCATATTTTTTTTAAATACTTTTCGCCATTCATTCACTGAAATTGATTCGTAAAAAAAAACTCTTTCTGTTAAAAATAAACAACTTAATTCGATATCATTTAAAAAATATTTAATTTTAAGTCCCACAAATACCCCAAATGACGTTAGTTGGTTAAAAATAAATCACAAATTTGTAAACGACCACGAGGGCTTGTCTCCCAAAAAACGTATACAGAAAGGTCACTAATCTTAGGTACCAAAAGTCAAATTAAACAAAAACTCCAATACTTTCAGTTTTCCATCTCACTTCAAGTCAAAGCTCACGTCATATTTACTGCACTTTATTAATCCGACGATTCACCTTCCTTTTAAACGAGGTTTAGGTAAGTCAAAAGCAAGTGATGCGATGAAAAAACATACCAACTGATCATTCTCATCATGAAGTACCACCATCATAATGCATTTTGAAATAAAAAAAACAGGGTTCCCTTCACAATCACATCCCACACACACACATTGTCAAAATCACCTGTGTCATTAATATCATCGTCATCATCACTGACCAATGTGCTTCGAATATTTTACCGGACACAGGCCATCGACCGGAGAGTTGAGTGACCCTATATACTACCAGGTAACAAAATTAAAAGTGTTCACTCACAAGCGAAATTGTATAACTGTTAAACTGCTTTTTCGGCAGTTCCAAATGTTCCGAAATATCTTCTTGGTTCCTCTTTTAGCCCAGAGAATGTTTCGAGCTCGAAATAACTTTCCCAAAGAGTGAATCAGTTAAACACGATGGGGCTGGGCTTTAAAAAAAAAAAAAATAAAAAATAAAAGAGAGTGATCAAAGTGTGAATTTTGAATTTACATTTTGAATTACATTTACAAACGAATACGGAAATTCAAAGAGAATAGTTTCAAAAATAAAATCAAAACTTTATTACTCTTTTTTTGTTTTGGCTTTGAAGAGAGGAATTTAATTTAGGTTTAAGATTTTTGAAAAAAAAAAAAAAAAAGATTCATGACGCAACCAAAAATAGACTGAAGTGTTGTGTTTTTTAGTCTGGCTTAGAGCCGCTGCTCTTGAATAACAGCAGTGAATTGAAACTTCGTCATCAGCTAGGTTTTTATTGTTTTTTTTTTTTGTGGTCCAGTGAAATTTATAGCATTTCGAGGTTTTTGAACTCGATGAGTGTTATGTTTTAATTAAAATGTCTATGTCTCGCAGTGGTATGTGTCGCTTAATGGTTTATGCTTCTAACTATTGTCGTTAAAGTTCAACCCGAACAGATGACGAGTTGGGGTCAATGAATCTGTCAGCCATGTTTTAAATTGAGTTTTGGCCTATAGCAATAATTGCTTCACAGCATGTTGACTCGCAAATATAATAAGTGCATAATTTTTGTTCAACTTATAAATATATATGTATGAGGAACTTTTTGTTTGTTTAAATGAAGTTTCTTATGAATAATTTGCAATAAGAAATATTTAATATTTTAATATTATTTGAATAGATTTTCTGACTACTATTTGAAACTTTTATGGTTTTGGAGGTTGCTGAAATAGAAAAAATTACTTTTTGAATTGTACAAATCTTAAACTTAATATATATATACATAGATATAGATATATATATACGAGAGGAATACTAAAAATTTTGAATAGGATTTTGCGGAAGGCAAACGATTTTTGCAAAATATTCCAGAAAGTGCTAGAAAATTCCTCTATAGCGTCTTCAAATAAAATTTAACAAGTCGTTTTCGAAATATTGAGATTAACAAAGAAGTAGCCGGAGTAACCGTTTTGAGAAAAGTAATATTTTTTTTTTTAAATTCTCCTAGAACAATAAAATCCACAGTATCATATTGCTCTGATTTTCAAAAGATTCTGCAAATATGAACCAAAATGTGTGTCATAGAAGGGTATGACAGCATCTAACTGAGAAGCTTACTGTTATAATTGGGCGAAACATATTTCTGCATTTGAAGTCACTTGTACTTTTAATTGAATTATATTCAGTGACTCCAGCTAAAACAGAAATAAATTTATTTTATGCATTTCAACATTAAATTCTCATCAGAAATAGCTTTATTCATCAAAAACATACGTTAACAGGAAATACACAAACATAAGATTCTATGAGAAAAATGCAATCTCAAACAAAGGCCTTCTCAAATGATACATTTGTTTAAGACGCATTAAAAAGCGAACTCCCGCATATGCACTTTTTCTGCCACTAACAGTAAACCGCAGAAATATTCAATATAATTACTACTTAGGTAGCGACACATCCCTTGTGAATTCACATATAATAATCTGCTAAAACCCTCATCTCTGACAAAGGTGAGAAATCCCCGAAATCTAGCACGGATACGGAATTTTTCCCCTCTAACAACAAAATAACGCCCAAACATCATCATCATCCTCATCGCGAACGAAACAGTTATACCTTTTCACCAAGAATTCTTTATGTAGTGCAATCATTAGATCTTAATCTGATGTATTACAGGATACAGATCCACGCACCTTTTCGTTTACTGCTTGAGGGAGATCCGCGAGATGAATCTTCTTTCTGCCTTTCCTTCTACCATTTCAATTTGTATTATGTTTTATTTTTCTCCACTTTATTCATCGAGGTGCGTAATATGATCCTTAAATGCGACTATCAAATGATCATATTATAAGATTGGGTGCCAAAATAATGCGAGAAACGCGGAAAGGATAATTTTGAGATGAAGTTACACAATGCAGATGTTGCAGGCAGCCCTAGAGCTCAAGGATATGGGTCAGTGTTAAAGGCATCATTGTTATAAAAGTGTTACGTAATCTTATGAAGTGAATGCCGTTAGTTTTTTTTGTGGATTACAGATGTATTTTGTTTTTTTTTTTTTTTCCTTTTTAGAGCGAACAAATAAATAACTCATAAAAAATAAACACGCTGCAATAAAACATAACGCTGCTATATGATGCAAGAAATAATAGTTTAGAAAGCATATCCTTGGTTTCATTTCGATTCCGTTGATCTTAATTATATGGTGTACAGCAACCTGGATGCCATTGTTTTGTGTTTTTTTTTTTTCAGCGAAGTTATAATAAATCATAAATACCTTTGACAAAAACGTACAACTGTAAAAATACCAATCGAAGAATACAAACATTAGAAATTGAGGATGACGACAGCAAAAAAGAACTCCGCAATTTGGTCCTTGACTTTCGTCCTTTCAAAGGTTTGTTACCTGTCTTTGCGGTTGTCGTTCGTTGTTTTTTTTGTTTTCTACGTATGAACATATTTTTTAGGGTCATTCATCATTAAAATTTTGGCATCGTGCGTGCCTGTTGATCTTTTTCTTAGAACAGGATTTTTGCAAAAAAAAAGAGAAATTTTAAAAAGGACACAAATTCGCAAATCCTACTATCTACAAATAAGCATGATAAATGATGTTTTCATTTTCCTTGATAGAAATTGTTTTTGCCACATTTGGATTCTTTTGTTTAGAAACTGTATTTTTAAGGCTTGTGGAAAAGATGATAAATTTTAGTCAGAAACATAGACATTGGACACTTTCTACAAATTTTACTACAACTTACGTACTACGATTAGGTTGACCACAAAGAATTGTTTAACTCTTCTGTTGAGGTAAATCAGGGATTGAACATGAACATACATACAAAAGGGCAATATGTCAATTTGTGTAATTGAAACTTAATGATGTTTCAAATGAGAAAAAAAAAGAAAACAAAAACAACTTGCCAGCTGCACGTATGGAAATAATTTTGATTGATTGATATTTCATACTCGAAAAGCGTTTTGAGTTTGTGACAGATGTTTAACTTTACATTTTGTGTACAAAATAAAAACAATAAACTTTGAAATTCAAAAATAAATTGTATAAGGTAGTCTATTCTTATTTCAGTTAAGAAGAATTATGTATGCATTTTTGAATTCAATATGGTACCAATGACCTTACAGGAAGCTGAAATCTAAACGTTGGACGATTAACATGTTTCAGGGTTACCGCTATCTTAATTTAAGCTGACTTCGATTTTGGCTAATAACTAAGATCCCATGGTTTTAACCATTTTTGACGAGAAGAATTAGGCTAACCGAATTGTATCCATGAAATGTTTTCATATTTAGCAAATTAAATATAAGGCTGGCCACTAGGCGAGAAAAGTGTTGTTCTCGTCTTTGGAAACTGAGGATTTTAAAATAGAAACAAATTGTAACTTGAAATTAAAAATTTAACTTTTGTATGAAAATGTAATACAACTAAAAGTTCATCAACACTGTAAATGCGTTTCGCCTACGAATGTGAGTAGGCTTATCAGTTAGATGCTGCCATATCCTTCTAAGACGCACATTTTGGTTGTTGTCAAAGATATTTTTATTTTATTTTTGCAGCTTCTTATTTTAAACAATAAATCGATTTTGTTTCTTCCAAAAACACCTAACAGTTTGTACATTTCGTTTATCCACCTCCATCTGGCATATTCGATTTTTTTTTCTATGTAAATAGCAGAAGGATAATTCAACAAAGAAGTTACGGTTCCTTGTATCATAAGTTTGATTGCCATTAATAAGATGCATTCTATTAAAAATTGAAGACAAAAAAATTTACTAAAATATATCCCGTTTGAATCCTTTCTACTCATATCCGCACATATGCTTCGTAGATGCCTTTCTTTCTCGATCACAAATAATAATTTCTTCCTTCGCACACAGCTGTGATTCTAATCAAAATACCCTCCAACATACAAAATATGTATAAATGTAATGAGGTAATTATTAAAATCTGTCTCGCAACCGTTAGATCCTGTTCTTTCTGTTCCTTTTTTTTATCCTCAAGATTGTCGCAATACACAAAGAGTATAATTTTTGAAAAATTCAAATTACAAAATATACAGAAGCAGCAGTAGCTATAGCAGACGTAACAGCATATGGGACCCCTTCCGCGATACCTTTGAGGAAAAAAGAAAGGATTCAAAACAGCCATCATGAGAAATAAAATCAACTGTGATTCCACTTATACATCCTCTTTATATAACTTCATCCCCCTCATCTAGTCTGATCCTTGTCTGATTGATGTTCGTCATTTTTTGTTGACCCTAAATCACGTTATGCAATCATTAGTTCACAGGTAGCTTAGCAGGTATATAAGTCAGGTGAAAGGAGTTTTATCCTTTTTTTTTTTGGTTGTTGTTTAGTTTTCTTACTTCAGATTCTCTCGATTGATCGCTTCCTTGTTTAGCTATCACACGTTCTATTGGAAGTGCTTGTATACAAAACGGGAAAAGGCGTAAGAAGAGTCTGATGGGAAAAGGATTAGAATAACTACGATCATAGAAATTGCCACAGAGATCAAGATTTGAGTTTCTCATTGTAGAATACGACACATGGTGTGGATACCGTTAAAAAAAACTACGCAATGGTGTGAAAGGGTAGCGGCAATGGCAACAGGAAACGATTCCACCGACAAAGTCATGAACATAATTTTTGAGAATCGCTTGTTTCTCAATTAATATTGTTGGAAATGAAGAAATAAAATTTTATTGAAAATGTTGGTAGAACCAAGCATATGGCTGAAATATTTGTAGCCATTAAATTGGTGTTTGAATTAGAAAGGAAGAACATTTTATAAAAAAAAAGGAAATCAATACAGAAATACTTCTTTTTTTTAATCCATGTGGTGGAACTTAATGAGTTTTTATGATTTCGATGCTTCTGTATTTTCACCCACTATGTAATTATAAAAATATCTCAATCTACTATTGGTTTTAATTGTTCACAGGGAGTATTGGAGACCTTCATCCCATATTACGATTGCCAATTCTTAAAAAATGATTTTAAAATATTTGAAGTTTGTATTTTTAACTGGACTAATCAAATTTGCCATTAGGGTAGGGTGGGGCTAGTTGGCCCATGGGGCACGTTGGACCACGCGAATTACTCGAAAAATAAAAGTCCTGAACGAACATGCATGCTCATTAATAAGCAGAAGCACGTGCAGAAAAGGTTTCAGTTCCATTTTGTCAGTAGAACGGGAGCCACACACCGATTTGTGTTTTTTTAGTGCCAAAGTAAAAACTAACATGTTTGTTTCTTTTTGTGTTATTTAATAGAAAACGTTGCGAGTCTCACAACATGCTAAAGTATTTTCTTGAGCCCTGTTATTATATTGCAATATTCTGTGATTAAAATTTGAATGTTTTCAGCGGTTTTTATTAAGTGATGCAATGGGGCATATTTATAGTCGCAGATAGACCCAGGTTTAACTAAACTACAGCTTAAGACAATTTTGGCTCAATGAATACAGACCGATTTTAATTACAAATTGTTGGTTTTATATTTTTATAAGATAATTAACTTGGTATACTACTCAAATAGCTTCAAATATTTTGAAATGATAAATTTAAATAAATAGAATCAACGTCCGAATATTCAACTAAACCTATGTTTAACTTAGACCCAGGTCTAAATTGACTATGAATTCGCCCCAATATGTACATCAAACTAGGTGTGGGGTAAGTTGGACCAGTAGTGGTGGGCCAATTTGCCCCGCTGATTTAAAAATGTATGCTTTATATAGGGTTGAGTGCCATGCTTGCCCATACGAAAAGCTTAAAAACTGGACATAGTCATATTTGTGTGCATTAATTGCAAAAGCGATTACGATACATAATTCTACTTTAATGTTTTGCGTTTTAACTATTTTTATATCCTATTTTATCCAAGAAGAGGTTTTTGTTTTAATTCGTTAATTTATTTTTTACTTCAATTCTTTTAATTTTTTTTAATATTTATTTTTGTGTACTAAAAAATATTTATTACTTTCAAGTTAAGCTTATTTAAAATAAAATTCAGCTTTTATTAAATGATGGCTTTATTATTATTTTTAGATGTCATTATTTCACTTTTTAGGCCATGGTCCAACTAACCCCTCCTACACTGGTCCAACTTACCCCGCTAGTGAGGCAAGTTGGACCACTTGCACTTGTTGGTCTTGAGGCTATGTATATAATTCTTCTGCTGTTACACATTTTCAATTTTTTTAAATTGTATTTAGAAGCCAAACATCCATTCTTTTAATTGATCCCAGTTTCATAGTTTTATTATGAGCGGTTTGGTAATAATAACACTTCGAGAAAAAAGTGGTCAAACCATCCTTTACTTATTATCTTGTATTTCACAATGTGCAGCAGATCATTCTCAAAACTTATATCCATTTTGTGGTTACATATCGAATTTCAATGTATGCAAGTACATACAAATTAACATTATGTTTTTTTTTTTTTTAGAAAATGAAATAAGTTTAGAATTTGTATTAATTTTATATTTATATTTTAGGAGCCTTTTTAACACCACAAAATGGCAGTTCTTCTTCTGAATCGAGAGGAAATGTTTCATGATTTTATTTCAGAATCGAAACAAGACGACATAAAGTTTCATGACTTGAAATTTTATTACACATATTTCAGTAGACATTAATACCTTGAACCCAGCTCAGTATGTTCCTGTATCTACATATTTACCTTTATTATTTTGCAGATAGAAAATTCTCGGTTATCAACTTATTCTTAATATTACCACTCTATACTTCTAAAGCAATTATAATTATTATCTAATTCCATCTGATGCATCTATGCATATCAAAAGATTCATATTTAATAATTATTGTGTACCTAAAAAATTATAGTCCCCACTTCTATTCGACATTTATACATATATAAAAGTTCAGCATCAGTGCACGAAAATGTATCCAACAGTACTCAGGCTGTGGGGGCGACATCACACCATTGTTTCAAGTTCTTGGCCGCAAAGCAAACCAAGTCCAAGAGCATCAGACATCAGAGTGCCGGTCTGCCAACCCCGGCCCGGCACACGATACTCAATTCATTGATGATGAATGTCGACCAAGTGGATGCCGGAAGAGAATGTGCGGTTGGTTGCTTTGGATTGATATGATTACACTCTACCGTTTTGTTAGTGTGAGTGTTACAACACTCATACTACAGTTTTCAACAACCTGTTGAGACTTCGTACCTCGGAGGTCGTCATCGGTCGGTGCGGTGTAAGTGACCGAAGTATAATAATTGTCGACCAAAGAGTAAGTACCTAACTATATCAAAAATTGTAAAGAGATCATAAATAAAGAGTAGTTCAATGTATGTTAAGCCATTGACCGCTGCGGAAGCTTCAATTTCATTTTTAATGACCATAAGTACCTGTATAGTCTTTTTTCTTTTCTTTCAATTGAACGCTTTTCAATTTTGCATATAAACTATCTACCTAACTTTTTTTTGCAAGTCCCAGTTCTTCCCTTACCGGGAAGCACTAAATACTTCTTCTTCTATTTAATATCTATTCCAACAATACTATATTACTTCACGTTCATACCCACCAGAGTTCAACGCTCCTAACCTAATTTCAGAATCGAATAACAAGCTACACACCAGCATTCAGACAGTCAAACTTACAGAATACCAGAAGTTGGCCTTAAATGCAGAAGAAGACGAAGAAGCAAAAAGAAGAAAACCACTCTTTCAAGAGCATATATACCAAGACCAACTATACCAACCCCATACCATCAAAGAAAATCCATTCGATCGTCACAAGAAGAGAAAGACTGGCTAATATATACTAAAATTCAAGAAACTATAAAGAAATGATAAAAAGTAACTGGCAAAATGACAGTAATAGACGAAGTAAAAAGCAACAAAGTTTTAAAAAAATAAAGGCGCACAACATCATGAGCTAAACAAAAAAAATAAATTGTTAATAAATTTCACCTTCGTCAAGTTGATGTTGGTTTGTCACTTCTGCTTCCTCTGCTTTATTTTGCCATCATCATCATCATTGGCACTTCTACTGTCTTTTTTCATTTCTGTATTTTTCTATCAAAGTAAGCGTAGAAAAATAGAAAAGAAATTAATCGATTCAACTTAGTTACATATTATAATACGATTAAGAAATTAAAAGCGATTTATTCGCCTCTTTTCAATGATCTGAAAATGGAGAACTCATTTATGTAGATGTCCAATAATATTCTGTGAATAGAGTATTCAAAAACTTAACTGTTATCTAATCTAATAAACAAAATCATCTTTTATCTTTGCCATAGCAAAATCAAACTAAAAAATAAAAACAAATGCCCCAAGACATGGATATTTTTTGCAAATAAATCTCAAGTTCGTTGTTTTTTGAACTCTTTTGTCTAGCGCTTTATATGGGTGGAAGATAAATCATTTTTTAATTTGATTAAGACAAAATACTGAGAGTTATGTAAATTGTAGAATTTAGTGGTCAGATTTAATGCCAGTATAAAATATTGAGTTCAAAAGATACATAAATATGTATTTGATATCAGAATTTGAAGTGAATTTAGATAAGTAGATTTTCACTCTATACTATACTTCACATATTCGTAATCCAGCTAACGAAATAAAATCTAAAAAGCGTATTAAAATTCCTATTTGTTGTATTTTTATATTTGTTGCTTTAATCTTTGTAATTTTATGATCAAACTTTTATGTGCTGAAGCATTGAATAAAAATAATTATTTTAAATATTTTGAAAACCACTAACTACGTTTCTTTATTTGGTTTGGTGGACATTTCTGTAGTTTGCTTTCATCCCATCGTTGGTAAGATTTGTTATTGGCTCTGAACCAATTCTTAGCTAGCTAGCCTTAGTATAATTTTGTGCATTAGCTGAAGAATAAATACAATACATATGAACCCTTATTTATAAAGAAAAAAAAGTTATTTTAGCTCTCGTGTTTAGGAAAACTACACCATGGAATAAGAATGTTCCGCACTCAAATGGAGCAGTAATCAATAGCCTTTAGTTTGAGCTCAGAAAATTCTTATTCCATGGTGTAGTTTTCTTAAACATGGGAGCTTAAATAACTAGTTTTTCTTTATGAATACGGGTGATGATGTTTAACTGACTATTGAAAAATTGGCCCTTACTTGGTTAATTCCAAGTTGGCTCGAGATTTTAATTCACAATAAGTCACGTTTTAGGATTATGCCCAGATTAAACCCTGATTCTAGAAGTATATGGGTGATTCTACAAACTATGGAATAAAATTATCATAATTTTGGCACGACACTTTTCTAAGCAAAAAGTGGCAAAAACTAACTCTAATTAAACAGTAGAACGTCCTCTCACATACCACAAAATGGCCAGTCAAAAAATTTGTAATTATCAGTTTTATGGGCATTTTTTAAAAATTTAGTGGTCAGGAGACTTAGTTTTTTTTTACGGAGTTAATATAAAATACAAAGTATCTCTCGACTGGAAAGGTAAAGTATCTTAAGTCAGTTTTGATGATTTTTCAGGAGAGCAAAAAAGACTTTAAAATAAAAAATCACATTTGGTTTACAGAAAAAAAAATAATTAAAAAAAAAAAAGAGAAACAGTTAATAGTTTAGGCAAATTACATTTTGGCATGTATGTAACACAAATAGTATCTTAGATTTTTATGGTATTCGATCAGAAATAATATAAACAAAGAGAATATGAGGTTGCTCCCGCTCAAAAAGCTGTGCTATTTGCAGGAAAACTCAAAACGTGCAAGAGAGTGCATTATTCACTCCCTGTTTTTTGTTGTTTTCCTGTATAACTTTGGAAACATGCAGCTTACGAAAAAAAAACATTGAGACAAAATTTGTTTGTTATAAAATTCTCCTCAAGATGACATTTATATAAAACTTTCTAGTTTTACATTTTTATTGCTATACAGCGTTGACGTCGGAAAAAAGCTGTAAAAACAGAGTAGTTTTGAAGCGCTTAACTGACCGATAAAAATTGGCCCAATTCTACTATAAATCTGGACCCAGATACTCTAGGGAATTACAAAATGAAATATTGAAACCCTATTCAAATCGGTCTGATAGGTTCGGCATGAGAGGTAATGTTAAATAAGTACACCGCGAAATGTTTGCATCAATGTTGTGGTCAAAGTTAGACATTTAGGCTGGCGCAAATTTGTGTACACATACTTGGAACTCTTATCGTTATAATATTTATTTTATTTTTTTATTCACTTTTGTAGCTATTTTAAAAGAGCAAAAATCGTATAAAAAAAACTTTTTGCAATACAATAATTATTTGTATTTATATACTGGCAATAACAAAATCTAACTTTTAACAATCTCGCATTTACATTTCACAACCGAGAATCTCGCAAATTTCAACTAAAATCTCGCATTAACACATCATGTTAGAACATTTTGCACTGAAAACTAAAATCCTGCAAATGCAAAAAGAAAAATCAGAGGCCTAAATGAAAGATTAAATCCTTAATCCAGATACGCGGGCCACCCAAGGTCCTGTTTATTTCAAATAAACTGAAAGCACACCAACTAACAACATAGGCGCCTGCCTGGCGACGGAGTCTCGTGAGCGGTACAAAGAACCCAAAAGGGAGTTCAAATCCTTGAACCCGCAAAGCGTGCGACCCAATGTATTGTTTATTGTGCATTAACTGAAAGCACACCATCGGACAACATACACAAACGAAAAACCTAGTATAAAGTAACTAATATAAGTCCTATATATGTTTTTTAATGAGAGACATTAGTTTTGGAGATTTTAGTTCGCGGGTTAATAAAGAGCGGTTTTTTTTAATTGCGAGATAACGAAGAGCGGGTTTCTGTAATTGCGAGATTTGGTATTGCGAGATTTCGATTGAGAGATTTTAGTCTGCTAGATTTCGTAGACAACCTGTATAGCGGGTTTCTGTAAACAATAACTGAAACTCTAAATGAAAAAAGAACTGAATTATTAACACATTTACTAAAAGAAAAACGTTCGCACTAAAGGAAATCTAGAACCAAACTACGCTAAAAAATATCTTTATTCTTGTTATTTTGGGAATATTTTAGGCTTGCAAACGGTAATATATCCTATAACTACTTAGGGAGAGAAAATTTTCACTTTTCAATTCAAAAACTCATCTTATGTTATGACATAAGATGATTTGCCTTTTAACACTTTTTCGGAATTTTTCTAAGCATTTTATCTTATGTCGACTTAAGGATGAATTTTGTTTCTGTTAGCACGCGCGAAAATATCTTAAGTCAACTTAATATGATTTACTATTTCACAATAATAAAAAAGTCATAAGCCAATATAATCTTAAATCTATTTTAGGTTTTAAAATTAAGCAGAGCACACAATCTTATGTGGACTTAAGATATTTTACCTCGTGTAGAGATGTGTCTTTTGAATATAAGATGAAATTGTTTTTGTCTATAAATAAGCAAAGGAGTGAGATAGAAGGATGCCGATAAGACAGAACTGTAGTCCTTTAGAATGGCACTGAGGTTCAACAAAAAAAAAACGCGAAATATCTTAAGTCGACTTAAGATACCTTTACAGTCGAGACCTTATGTTGTTTCTAATATCTAATAAAAAGTTATTAAAAACGTATGTTAAATAAGCAAACAACTTTTACTATTATGCTTTAGCGAGATTTGAAACTTCTATATACCGTATCTGAAACTTTGATCGGTACATTAGTTATCGAAATTTTTAACTGTTTCAATCTGCCAGGGGACTGATAAGAAAGCGTGCCAACAAAGTTAAATGATTTTTTTATTAGAAAATAAATTTATACAATAAATTTATTTACTTCATAATAAAGATCTGTTACTCAAGGTTATTAACTTGGTGTTCATTTTCGTGTGGAACCAACAGTAGAAGAACATTTTTTTTTTTGCTTGTAATACAAGCGGGGGACATATGTCAAGGGACTGAGAATTAGGCACTTTGAAATTTCTTAGAGTCTTGATAATTTTGTTTGCCAATGTGGGTATCGACTAGTATAGATTGACTATTGCCAAAAAAAAAATCAGATTTATTGGTTGAACCGTGGCCAAAGAATCGTTTGTAGAATCACCCATATAGAACTGGAAAACATGGCATGGTATACAATGTACATGTAAAAATAAAAAAGTAAATTGGGTGGCGCAACAGCTCGTGAAGAACCAGGGCCTAGTGACTAACAACTCGCAACCATTGATACTCTTGAAGAATTTTTCAATTCCTCGCAAGAGGCAGTAGCCCTGAAAAAAAAAAAACTTTTTTTTTTAGTTTTAAGGTGGGCGAGGCTGGAAAGTGAACCCAGACTTCCAGAGTGACAGTCGAACGCTACGGGCTACTACTTATAATACATTAATAGCTTCAAATATTTTGAAATAAAAAACTTAAAAAAAAAAACTAGAATGAACGTCCGAAAATTTAACTAAACCTAGCGTTAACCTAGACACAGTTTAAAAATGACTATAAATACGCCTCAATCTGTATTTGATTACTCTCTAATTTTTACAAATTTTTGGGAAGCTGCAAAAAATACTAGTTTAATAAATAAATGAAATTCCTCACATGCGAATTACTGCAATATAAATAACAAAGCAAACTTGAGCTTCAGATAAAGGTCAGAGATATAGCAGTCACATTTTTGGTCGGTAAAAATGCAAACAAAAAATATTATTATTTTTTTGCCGCAAAGCCCTAATAACACAGTTTGGATAATCTTTTTGTTTTTCAAGTCGAACGGAAATTGAAAAAAAAAAATAAGTTAAAACAAAATAGCACATAACTCACCTCGCGAATTTGTTCTAATTGAAATTCTGCACGAGTCGTTGTTCTAAGAATGTTGTTTGCCAATTTTTTTTTGCTTAACTTTTTTTTATTTTTTCTTTTGCAAAAGTGATTTTGAATAACATGGCATAACCCAGAGAAATTGAGGAAACTAAAAAATTATAAATATATAAGTATTTTTTTCTCGTGAAAATTGTTCCTCCACATCGATCTATCAATACAACAACAACAAAACAAAAAAACATTTCTTAGGCCAAAGTCACGGTGGCGTCGAATATCGAGTGATGGAGTGCTGGATGCAGCCGTGATGATGGCATTCATCACAAAAATAAGTAATCATAGTAATTTCTGACCCCCAGTATCTGCTACTCGGGGGCCACCAACAACTAAAAATATTTGTGTGTATATAGATTTTCCTTTTGGTTAGTAAAATTGATTTGTTTCCAAAAAGAAAATTGCAAAACATAAGACTCCCCTGCTCAGAGACCAGCTTTGCCGGGCTCTGCAAAAAGCCCACTCAATCGTAGCGCTCCGCTCTCTGGATGGCCAACTCTATAAGCCGACGATGGTATTTGTTGACTTGTGTTGTTGATGTCTGTCTTGGCATCAACATTTTTGTGTGTTGTTGTTTTTGTTGTGCGCGCGCGGCTCCTCGACTCTTTGTGGTTATTACGCTCTCCGCTGGCACTAGGTAACTAGTTCAACATCCGCGAATAACCTTTCGGTCGGCTGGATCGTTTGTTCGTTCGCTGGCTGACTGCCTTGCATTGCTTGCTAGGCTGCTAGTCAGATAGTCAGACGGCAGATCTGCCATAAAGCTTCTCTACATTTATTCTTCTTCTTAAATTTTATATCACGTCGAAGACGATGGTTTCTTCAGATCTTCAGCATATACATACCAATGCTTGTGGTAAACAGCATACTGCAGCATATCATGATAGATTGTTGCGAAGGAGGTGTTGCAAGCGAGTACGAGTATGTAAACACATTGTGGAAAGGTATTTTTAAACTAACAATTTTCTACAATTTCCTACATCGTTGCAAACTTGATAATTGACTTGTCACACGGAAAATTGTTTTGTCGATAGAACAAAGGAATCAGTGAAACCAATTTTATATCAAAACCATTTTTATATGTGTTTGAGTATTTATCATTCCAAATTAACATATGTATATAGAATAAATTCACATATGTATGCACATATTTACTGAACTCTTTTTGCCACACAACATGGTGTGATTTAAATTGACAAGCTAGAAAAATAAATCTGGGAAACTTTCAAGTTGTTGGGCCCAATCGAAAAAATCTTTTTCAATAAGCTTATCGAAAAACTTATAATTATTATTTGAACAAGGCTTTGAGTCAAATTTGAAAAGGGGGAGGGGGTTATTATCATCCAAATGCGAGCGGCAAAGAAAAAAATACAAAAATGAAGTCTTTAATTTTATTTTTAAATAATTTTTTTTTTATAACAGTTTTTAAAAATAAATTTCAAACATTAAAAAAAATTGAAAAAATAAAAATAATATTAAATTATAATAAGACTTTTTTAATTATTTCACTGCTCTTATCGGTTTCAATTCAAAAACTAACAGATGGTCTTTTGACCTTAGCTTTGGAAAATATTATTGAATAAAGTAACCACTTTTTCGGGGACACTGGTTTTGTTACTTTTGTCTAGAAGGTCAAGAACTAGAACCTTCAAGTCTTAAACGTTTTAACAAAACTTAATAACAACAAAAAACCCAATTAATTTTCAAAGAACATCAGTTTAAAAAAAAAATTGATTTCTATTTCAACTTTGAAAATCAATCTTTCCAAAAATTTTCAATAAAATAACTTTAAAACAAAAAAAAATAAATAATAGCTATAGCATGATATGGATCAGTAGCGGATGTAGGATTTGGCTCTGGGGGGGGGCTTGGAGTTTGGAGATCCAGTTTGAGACCTTAAGTAATAAAATTTGCTTGTCTAAGATACATTTCATAATTTATAACAAATAATAGAGAGTTTAGGTTAAATGCATGACCGTACCAGCTTCATCCGAACTACACCTTAGGTAGGACAACGCGGCAAAACATATTTTTTTATGAAATTTTAGGAGCTATATCGCACTAAGCGGCAACTCAACTTCATACAAATTCATACAAATTCGTGTGAAGAGTGCGGTCTAACTTTTAAGGTTCGAGTATTTTTTTTTTGTGAAAAAGATATATGGAGATACGTGTGTAGTTCTATAAAAGACAACGAATTTTGACATTTCCACTTTCATTTTAATGATACCCGTTTTTTGTGTGCCTTTATATCCGCTCCTGTCGCGCTTTAAAATGTTTTCAATATCTACAAAGTACAATTACAATTATTCATACATAATTGCTGTACCACGCGTACAAATTCGTTTATTTATATTATTTAAAAATTGGTTACGTACCTACCTTAGGCTTATTTCACACACATTCAGTTTCATTCGGTTCGACCTATATTCGGTTTGTATTCGGCTGTGCCTGATATGTTTGAAACGAAAAAAAAGGCAAAAATAAAAACCTAATAGAAACCGTATAACACCGAACGATCCCTCGACACGAATCGGTTTCATTCGGTTTCAAAACGACACGTATTCGGGTCTAGGGCACGTAGCGTTCACACATATTCGGTTCGTTTTCGGTTTTTCTGAATTTAATTTTTTTGTTTTTAGTACATTTTATTTAATTTTAATTATTAGTGAATACAAACCGAATATGAACCGTCTGTGGGTGAAGGGGTCTTGACGGAAACCGAAATCGAACCAAATACAGACCGAACCGAATAAAACCGAATATGTGTGAAAAGAGCCTTAGGCTTCTTTTCATTCGGTTCATTCGGTTCGGTCTCTATTCGGTTTGTATTCGGCTGTGCCTGATATGTGTAAAACGATAAAACGGCAAAAATAAAAACCTAGTAGAAACCGTAGAGCACCGTTTTATCGTTTCACACATATCAGGCACAGCCGAATACAAACCGAATAGAGACCGAACCGAATGTGTGTGAAACGAGCTTTATGTAGTTATATTTTTAAATAAGCTGTTGGTATGTTTTGAACTTCCCATTTTTGACAAGATTTAAATACTGTTTATTATTGGCTAGTTCAGAAAAAATATATTTAAGTGTTCGAACTGACAAAAGATCATAAATGTGCTTTGACACGGTATCAGTCCTCTGAGATCTCATTTTTCCTGAATTAGCCAAATCAACGAGAAACTATTTTGTTCAAGCTGACACTTTAGGACATAAGACAAAGCTGCTCTAAGAAATAAGCCGTGGCCCAATTCTGCCAGCGTGAATTATTTTTCGTGTTTACGCTGCATACACTTTTTATTCATGCTAAAAAAATATGTCGAAAATTTTGTCATTCTAGAGTCTAGAGGGATTGCAAATATTCATTTTCTTTTGCATGATTTTCTGAGTGCGCACAGAGAAAACTCACGCTTTTGGAATTTGGCTCCTTGACTAGAGAATTTGTATGTAATTGCCTAGTACACAAATGTTTTGTATGTATAATTATTGCCTTTGAACTTTCAAATTTTGAAAACGTAGCCCCGAAAATTTCTAAGCCCAGCCAAGGCCGTAAGAAACAATTCCTGTTGTATTAAACATTTACACTAAACTTGACATCCCGTTGTTCTCAAATGGTTTAAGCCTCAAATGCGTTTCTTTCGGTAAATAAGCTTTGTTTTTAGTATAAACAGTTGGGGCATTTGACACGTTAATGTTAAGCCCCGGCCATTTTTATCTCTTTTTACTTATCTCTTCAAGCCTTAGCCCCAACTTCGGACTTTGGCAGTCCCTAAACTTGAGCCCCCAAAACTCTCTGGAATAAGATTAGTTTTTCGGAAGTAAGTTGCTTAACCCTGGCTAGGTTTTTTTGTCCAATATACTCAGACCTTACTGCTCCAAAACTGTTTTTTTCTTCCTTATTTTCTGGGTTTTATTTTTAAGGAAAAATTGTCGTTGCATGAAACATGTCCATCTTCATAGCCCCCAACTTAGATTTTGTCCAATTCACTTCAGACTTTAGCCCCAATCTTAGGGCTTAGAAAAAAAATTACATAACATGTATGCAAATAGTTCAACCACAACCACGTTATTTTGTCCATCAAATCTCATATCTTAACAATATTTTAGACGGAATATAAAATTCTACACGTTGTTATGTATTGCTTTCTATATTTTTAATTATTTTATGATATAGCCACCCCCTGGATCCGCTACTGATATGGATAGATAACCAGATTTTTCTGTAAAATCTGATGTATTCGAAATTAAGTTGAAAATTAAAAAAAATATAATGTTCTTAGTACCAAAACAAAGGCGGTAGATGCATTGGCATACAAAAATTAGAATTCCATTAAAAGAAATAGTTTTTCTTGAAAATGGCTCTACTTATGGAGAGTTGTACGCCCTGGTTCTTCACGAGCTATTGTGCCAACATATTTATGTTTATTTATCCTTAAATTAGTACGTTTACCTAAACAATTTAACCAAAAACCGTTATAAACAGTACCTACCTGTTAAATAACCATTGTTTTGTATTTAGATTATTATATCGTTATTATAGCTTAAATTTATTTTGAAATAACCTTCTTAGAGACAAGCTTCTAGAAAATATAACTAATACGAAGGAATATACTCATATTGGTTCTCACTTCTGCAGTTAAGTGTGAGTATGAAAACAATAAAATAAAATATAAATATTGACAAAAATTAAGTAAAATATTTTAAGAACCCGATGATGGCATCTTATTTCCGAAACGCGTAGCGAAAAAAAGGGAGCAGTATCTCCATCGAAGGAAAAGAAGTCCAATCCTTTGAAATCTATACCATCAACTTTGTTTACTTTTTGCTCTTGGATTTCAGAAATGTTGTCCGCCGAACAGCTATGATTTGGACATGTAACTACTCTTAATTGAAATTTCCATAAACAGTTGATTTATTTGAAAACAGAAAATGATTCTCTGTAATGTAACTTGGTCACACTTTGCAAATAAATGATATTAAAATACCACTAAGTTAATGGGGCATATTTACAGCTAGCTGATAAACTGTAGTTTTACTAAACTACAGTGTAAAAATCAATCAATTCAGTCCGTTTTCATAATCAATCAACAAATTTATACATTTACATTTATACATTTTTTTAAGTTCAATTTGTCATACTACACGAAAAGCTTTAAATAAATTATAACGATAAACTACTCAAAAAATCAACGTCCGAAATCGTAATTAAAGCTAAACCTAGGTTTAACTTAGACACAGTTTAATAGTGACTATGAGTACGGCCCAATGGCTTTATTGTGATATGTAATTTTGCGACTGGCTATATGCAGCCCTTTCTAACTTCTATAACTACGTAATTAATTTCTTTAATGTCAATCAGTTGCAATAAAATACTTAGTGCAAGCAGGAATAGGTACTTTTTGTTCGTGCTCGTAAAAACGGTAAACTAAATTTATGCGTGTCAGCCTAACCCGAACCAATGACGACGACGTAATACATCTCCGTGTGTCACGTAAATGAAGTCGTGATATAGTTGAACGCAAAGGGCGTGCGTATTTTGTGTGGCGATAGCCATTCAATGCAATTAGCTCCTTAATATGCGTTACGCACTATTTCATCAATGCATGCGTCTATGAATGAAATTATGTTTATTTCATGTCCAGTTATGACTGCGCACACACTTTTCAGGCACTTTGGCAGCTTACAATCAAACTCAATCCCAATTGATGGACAGAGGTGTTTTGAATATCCACCGGCCGACATCGACATCGAAAACGACATACCAACCGAAACGCACAAACAACCGAAACGGAAGCCAGCGGATGTGACGTCGTTGTTGTCGCTGGTCGGTGGCAATGGCGGGTATTCACAATATAGGTGAGTTGAATGGCCAAAATGCGAAATAACTTTCGAATGCTCACCTTAAACGGCTCAGTTTGATTGACAGCTCTGCGAAAAAAAATCTAATTCTTCAATTGAACGCACAGAATAGATCAAGCTGAACGTTTTTTTCTTGTGTGGGTTGATGGTTCAACTCAAAACTAACTGTCAGCGAAAATTGAGTGGGGTGTCCCTTGGGGCGATGCTCGCTCCAGTGAGAGTGTTGGTTTTTGGTGGCTTCTTAAGACTATAGAGATTCTTTCTTCTTCGAATTCATCTTATTCTCGTTGGGTTTTCTAGAAAAAGTTCGCAGCAGCACCAGCAGCAATAAGAAGACATGTTGTTTGTACAAGTGTTTATATCGATACACAGTCATTACCATTGAACTCATTTTGATGGATGTCGAAATTGCTGGCAAAGTGCTTAGCTCTTTTAGCTACTGACACAACGGGTTATTTTGCATTTGCTAATTGTATTTGGACGTAGGTATTGTTCGAGATTGTTTGTTTGTTTGAAAACTTTCTTCTTGTTGTTTTTTTCTTCTTTACTTTGTTTGTGGTTCAATGATTCATTGACAAGTAGTGGTTATTGATTTATTAATAGAATAATATATGGGTTAACTTTTGTAAGTGGGGGGTTCAAGATAATTTCGAACGAATTGTAATTTTATTTTTGTTTGATGTGTTATGTACAAGCATTATCTCCTCCTACTTATTTTCTTCTACTACGGGGGAGCTACTATGGGGGAGCTGTTTTTGTGTGTAATCTTTTTTTCATACCTCGAAAACATGGAACTGTCCAGGATGAAGGATGTCGAATGAAGAAAATAAATTATTTAAATAACAATACAATCTCTCTCAATCTGAAGCTTTTTTTCGATTTGGTTAAATAGAGCGTTGAATTTTTGAAGTACAATTAGTAACCAATTTAAATTAAAAACAAAAAATGTTATGCCCAACAGATCACACATATTTACTTCTTGCAAGAAAACAAATTCAAAAATGTTTTTTTTTTAATAAAGTTTTAACCTATGTTCAATTCAATTAAAAGTTACAAGTGATCTTAACTTCAGAAATACGTTTCACCTAGATATGAAACTGGAGTTGAGGTCACTTGTATTTTTAATTGAATTATTTTCACCCACTTTAACTACAACAGAATTTTATTGAATTTCTAAATTTCTTTATTTTCGTTATGAAATAAGAAAAATATTTGAATCGCTAATTTGAAGTAATAAACTATCATGGGGAAAACATTATATTTTAAAAATTAATAAGCCTGTGTTTGAAACATCAAATTTTCTAACAAAAAAATTCAATTGGTTTTTAAATAATAAGTATTTCTTTTTGGTATGCAATCTCAATTAACATTTTAATAAACTTCTTCACTCAAAAACTATTTGAATCGGTTCATCCAATAATGAGAACGTTTAAAATGATAAAAATGGTTCCATGAGAATTATTGTTAGTTAAATTATAATTTACTTAAAAGTAGATCTCACTAATTAAAGCAAAGTTATTTTTGTTTTCAAAATCTAAACAACCGTTTTTGAGAATAATAACATTGTCCCTAAAGGGTTTTAACAGTGGTATTGGCACCGCTTTTTTATTTTCTAAGAATAGTTTTTAAGAAAGTTTAAGAAAAAAAAACGCTACCAAGTTTCAAAAAATTCAAGTCGTTTTCGCGATTCATTTTGAGTTTTCAAAAAAAAAAAAACAGCATTATTTAACCTCTTTTAAAGTTTTCCTATTATTTTGTATATTAAATATTTTTATTAAATTAAAGGAAATGGTTCTATTTGTAGTATCTATCTACTATTTATGAGCATTTAAAAAAATTATCAAAAACGAGCCTCTATCGAAATTCACTGATTTAAAAAAAAAAAAAATCACAATCCTTATCGATTGAGAAATTTATATGGTATAGATAGGTATAATTTTGCTCATTAAAATAATAAAAATAGAAAATTGATACACAGTTTGATCAAAATCTCGATAGTTTTTGAATTCCATTAAATTATTGGATGTCAAATTTTGTTTTCAAAAACTAATATTTATTGCAAGATTTGTATTTAAAAACATGAGATGTGGATTTATGGTATTAAAAAAGGATTAAGCATTTCTGTTTCTTTTTTTTTTTTTTTTCAATTAAGTCAGTTTCTTAAAAACTCTCTCAACTTCTTATATGGAGGAATGTACCCCCATCATCCCATGTAAATAGTTTGTTTTTCTTTTCAGACTTCCTCTTAGAACAGCGTGACGAAGGGTAAAAGCAAATCTATACATTTTATATGTTATTTATTAATTGTTTTTGTTTACGGACAACTTATAATATTTGTACAATATGATTCTCTTATTTTACATATTTTTTCTAAGCAAGAAAATATTTCTTAGATGTTAAATAGAATCAAAATACTGCTAAAAGGAAATAATCTTTATTAAAAAATAAACACAAACCTTTAAACTTTATCATACATTGGAATATAACTGAAATAGGAAGACTATTGAACTTTGAAAAAATTAAATTTTAGTCTTACTTTTTTTAAAAATAAGTTCAGAGCAAATTTTGAAAGATAAGGATACCATCAAAAAATTAAAACTAGAATAAATCTTTTTTCGGTATCAATTACGCTGTCAAGTAAAAATACGTATCGTATATAAAAGACAAGAAGTTGTCATTATAGACTTAAATAAAAAATAACGCAACCAATTAATAATGTCATTAAAGCAGTACTGATGATGACTTTTGGACTCTTACTTAAATCTTAAATATTATTCTTATACAAAAAAGAACAAATTCTATTGTACTCTAATACAAAACAAAAATATAAGGACTTCAATCATTCTTAATTTCATTTAAAACAAAAAGTTAAATTTTCTTTTGTTCAATGTTTTAATTTACATAAACTTAAGATTTAAATAAATTATACTTATTCTAATTCTAAATAATAGTTTCACTCATATGTATGTATATTTAATCTAACCCATCAAGCAAACAATCAAAAGCACATATAAGAAGTCAACAAACTAAAAGTCAAAAATATTGTTCTGTACCTATAGGTATACTTTTGTCTGTTTTTTTTTTTTTTTTGGAAAAACAGATACCTATACAAGAAGCCATTGAACCCATTTATGTTGATGTTGAGCTGTGAACGCCACTCTGCAGCCCAGCTCAATGTAAGCCAACCAACTCTTTGCGCGCGCCGTTCTTTTTCTGAAAGTCATTGACCTACCAAATATTGTTGCTCATATATCTCTCTTTTGCTTTTGTTGTTACTTTTTTTTTTTTTTTTTCTCATCTGTTGATGGTGGTGTAATTAACGAGTTTAAGATACGATTACAATTATTTTTCTTCGAATGAATATTTGTGCCCTTTGAGGAATTTACTCTGTAGATGCAGTATATGAAATTTTTGAATGCTTATTAGACACAGTTTTGTCAGAAATATAATTACATTCTTCTTTTGATATTGCAATTGTTTTTGAATTGGTATAAGTTATACCAAGAGAGAATTTGCAAAAATACCGTTACCTCTTTTTCTCTTCTATAATTGAAGTAATAAGAAAAAAGAGTTTTTATATTCAATTATATAGTTGTCATTTGAGTAATTCGATATAAAAAGTGCGCGACAAACTCGTAGATAAGAACTATCAATTCTTTTCCTCTAGACAAAGTGTCAAGAGAATTATTAGATTCTCTTATTCGAATGTCAATATCAACTCAACAGGTAAATCATCAACATGATCATCATTAAACGAACAGGTAGATGCTCTCTTTATTTTCGCTTCCGTCTTACATTAGAATAAGAACATTACTTCGTTGGTATTTGTGTGTAATCATCAGTTTTACCTGTTTCTCTTTGCATTCTATTTGCGAAGAAGAAAATAATTGTGTGGTGATGTATATTTTTGTGTTTAAATTGAAGGTGGAACAAAAAAAGTCTCTTATTTCTGGTTCTAACAGTTTGCTTATGTATGCGTGTTAACACGCACATATATTGAAGATATTCTTTTGGCTCTTCTGCTCGCTGTATGATGATATGATACGCTCGAATCGACAGCAATGAGTCTGGACTGGGAATTGAGAATCATCCGTGATTCAGTTTTCCGTAAGCAACAACACGACATAGACGGAATAAAAATTCTAACAATTTTTCGCTAATATTTTATATGATGACCACCAATTAAATTAAATTTTAATCAAATAATTTTTAAATTTTCTTAATTTTGGACGAAATAGTTTGTTGTTGATTTGAAATTTAAACATAAAAAAAACAATACGCACAGTACTTCTAATCGGAAAAGAACTCTTTTAAAGACTGGATAAGACTAAGGACACGGATTTGGATTATTTAAATTGAAAATAAAAGAGGTACTCCTACCCACCAACAGAACCACCCGGGTAATTTAAAATATTTATGTGAGATGAACTGTGTATTGTTATGTATGAGAAGTGAGACAAATTTGGTTTGAGAACCAAAAATAAAATACCCATGAATTAAAAATTAAAGTGCTCAGAATAGTTCTTAAGTGATATGACGATATAAAAGAGGGAAAAGCAGCTTTTCTTTTATGCAAGAGCATACCATCATTATAAGGGATTACCTAACTGTTTTCGGAACTTTACAAAATGATTGGATTAACTGAAAAAGGATTACATAAGATTTAAAACCACAATGTCTACAAGAGGTAAGTCAAAAGAAGGGGAAAAGTAAAATAATTTGAAATGAAAGAGCTGAGGTTCAAACCTTTTGTTTTGTATTTTGGTTAGATGCAACAGAAAATAAACTAAAATGAGTTGTTTTTTTATTTGTTTTTGAATATAGCCATCAAAATTAAGTGAAAAATTAATCAATTAATGAAATAATGATTAAATTTTGTATTGAATGCATTCACAATGGTCATTTTTTTTAAACTTAATAGGAAGTGGGATGTAAGTTTATGGAAATCTTAAACATAAGAGCTGAGGCCAATCCTTTTTTCGATTTTTGCAAATGCAGTTTAATTAATATGTGGCGATACTTTTGATAAAATTTAGTTTTATAGTCTTTTTCCCAAAAGTAAAATATAACGTACCTAATGGTTGGTGCTCTAAACGATATAAGCTTTATCAATATATCCAACCTGCACTACCAGATTAATTATAAGTTGTGAAAATTGCGCAGCAATTTCAACTTAATGTTACTTAACGCAAACACCTGTAGGGCATGATCTTCCACCGAGATCTAAACGTTCTGATAATTATACTAAAAGCTCGAAATGGTTTTTACTTTAATTAAGTCATGTGTCAATAATTGTATAGGTACAAAATAGTCACATGTGGTTCCAAATAGCTATTACATTTTTTTTTACCTATTATTGTTACACTTGTTTGTTAGTCGAAAGCTTTTTACTTACTTAAATCCTTGACTTTGACTTTTGTTGACTTCTCTCATTATAGCACCCTGCAACTGAGTCACTTTGTTTTTTTTTTCTCTCACAAAGTTTACGTCACTCTAAGATTCAGTCACTATACTATATAAGTTTCGCAATTCAATTTCAATATCAAGGTTGATTATAATGTGTATTTAACGTTCTACGTCGTTTATAAAAATGTAATTATTCTTTTTTATTATGTGATTAATGTATTGGACATAAGAATTTAAATGATTTTAATTTGAATCTTTGATGTCAATGACATAGGCTTTTAATATTTGGAATGATTTTTTTATAACAGGGAAAGTAAACATGGTTTAAACAATACTAAAGCTTCCTATTGTTTCTTTTTTTTTTTGTATTGCAAGATGCTTGGAAAAAGGTGAGAATAAATTATCAAGGTTATTTGAAACCGAGATCACCACAAAGCACACCACCATTACGTAACAGAATAACAAAAATATTTTTTTATTCTTACTTTGTAGTTTTGATTGCGATGATATTATATTATTGTTGTTGAGTTTAATTGTAGTGATAATTATTGCAGTTACGTAATAAGAGCTAGGAAAACATCTAGGAGGTTTGGAATGAATAAAGTCAATTCTGGATATAATTTTGATAGCCAAGGTTATTCAAAAAGTGGGAGAAGACAAATTGTAAACAGTTGAATTTCGTTTCAAAAACCAAAACAAGTTCTCCCAGTTCTCAAGAAGTTTTCTTGGGGGAAAAACAAAATTCTTACAAGTACTTAAGTAATTGTTTTATAAAAAACTTGTCATTTAAATGTGTAAATTAGAAATTAAATTTTGTCAAGATGCCGTCGGTAAAGAAGAAATAATTAAGGTTGTTTTTTCATTAATTATATGTCACCTACAAAAATGGTATATAAGTACTGTTTTGAAGGCTGAAGGGGGAAGTTTAAAAGTAATTTAAGCAAGGAACTGAATAAGGCCACCAATTTGTCATATCGTTCTTAAACTTTATTCATCCATTGACCATTTCAATATCAAAATTTCAGGATATAAATTTATCGGAATGGTATTACGTACTTTCAAAAGTTTATTAAAAATGAATGGCGTATGGTGTCGTAGTAAATGATCTTTAGAACTTCAAATAATACCCAAATTTATTTTTATGTCAAACAATAATTTGAACAGATCAACATCACTGTTTTGTTCACTCAAAAGCAGTTTTTTTCAGTGACCTTCAAAACAAAAGAGCTGAGCTTCGAACTCTATGTTTTAATATGTTTAGTTCTTTACAAACATATCAATCCATTCATTTGTATTTGTATATGCTTTGTGAAAAATTGAGTATTTCGAAATATCTGACCGTTCCATATATGAAATTACGTAATTTTGCATTGAACTTAATCTCGGACGAATAGACAAACTATTTAATTAAATATTTAATCGAATAAAAAAAAGCCAACAAAAAGATCCAAACAAAATGATGACGACATCATAATCGTAGAAAATGTTTCCACTTGATATTTCATAATTACTCATAACAATTAAATTAACCCCGCCCAACTGCCAAAACCTATAGGCAAATTAAATATACGCACAAAACAATCTGATGATAGAACAACAAAACTCTATCTACCACATCAAACTCATATAATATAATCCAATTGCCAACAATTAATTTCACTATCTCCCCAGGGAGATAGAGCATCACAATACACAAACAAGATAGGTATACATATAAATGACAAGGTTGTTGACCATCAGTTGCCATACGATGATGATAATGATGATGGCAATAGACGCCTTTTAACCATAAAAGAAGCACTTTGTAGAAGAAGAGCGAACTTTTGTAAATACTCACTACAAAATTATCGTTTTGCCTACTTCTTTGCTAAATCTAGTACAAAAACACCTTGAAATGAAAATGAAAATTATAAAAGGAGAAAAAAGCAGAGCTTACAACTGCCATTACCACACTCTTGAGCAGCGAGTAGTTTAGTTACCTCCCGTTCAAGAACCAATAGAATCGTATCATGTAGACTGAAATTCTTCTTATATTGGATCATCATTTAATCACAACATCATCAGTAGCACCTCTGCAGAGAGCACATTTTGCATAGAAAAAAAAATCCCATCATATCATGTGGTCATATCAAAGTCGCCCATATAGATACTCTTCTTTTATAGAAGCCAGCCTCATCCTTCTTGTCGCTTTTTTCTGCAGGTCAATGTATCTTGATGGAAAAAAAACTTTGGCCACACCAAGCGCAAAATGGCGATTAGGCGATTTTGTTGTTTCTAATTTCGATTCTTTTTGTTTGCTTATTTTTTTCTTGCCATAGGCGTGTGTTCTAGAGCTTCTTTAATTTTGCGGCGCAAAAACCATAGCTTAGTATCCACAACTTATTAAGGTCATTTGCCTTTAGACCACGGAGGGAACACGTGGAACATTTATAAAAAGCCACCATCAATAGTTAGAGATGGCGAAGATCGCTCAACCATAAGAAGCGTTTAATTGTACCATCGAATCGCCCTGAAACAGGCTTAAACTATATGATGCGAGTAGCAACCAAGCAATCATAACCCCTTCGCGTGCATCATCTATGGTTATATACATATATAGAATTCACTTGCACTCTTCATTATCTGGTTGCTGTTGTGTGTGGTTGGATTGGCGCAAGGATAGTCATTGACCAGAGCTCTTAAAAATATGCCGGACTAGAAAATCCCAAACACAAATACACTCAAAGAACGGCGGCGCAAAAATTCATCCAGGTGCGTCCATCGTCATCGTCGTCGTCTTGGTTGTAAGTTCAACGAACGTCGCTCTTGGTCGCTTTTCTAACAAACGACAATCCTGTGGGCTAAGTTACTACGCATATAGTATATAAGCCCAAGCTCGGCCCAAGAACACCATCTCAAAAGTGCATTAGCCTTTGCCATGAAATGGTTTCATTTTCGTTTGAATTTATTCCCAACTGAATAAATGATCATGATGATCATATGATGGTGATGGCGGGCACAAGAACAAGCCTGGCCAGGAGAATTGAGTCTGCTTTAAGACAACAGCCAGCAGTTATAAGTTTGATGGTTGTTAGAGTTAGAGAGATGCGCGCAAGGCTGGTTTGTATATACCGGCGTCGCCGTCGTTGATGTTGGTTGGAATGAAGGGAAACCAGTTCTAAAAAGGCTCTTGCTCTCAGCTGAGGTAAGTAAGTACAAGACCATCAAACAAAAACAACAAAAACCTTCTATGCAAGAACTCTTGGAATAAGGAATCACTTGCCGTGAAAAGGGCGTTCAACTATAGAATATGCGCGCGCGTTCGATTGTTCTCTCCTTCCCTTTTGAAGTTTTTGTATCTTATAATGTGGATTATAAAAACTGTCTGTTTCACTCTTATTTTCTTATTCTTCTTGTTTTGGAAGTGTTCCCTTTAAACCCCTTTGTTTCCATCGCATCATCATCATTATCAACTTATAAGAGTAACACACAATCAAGTTTAATATAGAAGCACAATATAAAAGGGATCTTTATTTTTTAACGCTCTCAGCTCACACACTCGAGAACCAAGAATTAAGAAGATTCGTAATGTTAGCCAATCCATCAAACTTTCAGCCATAACTCTTGTTTCTAAACAAAGATGTCTTTAAAATTTAAATAAATTTTATAATTTTGTTTTGTTGTTGTTGAATCTATAAGAACTAATTGATTTGTTGTGCGTTGAATAAAATATAAAAAGCATCACAGAATAGAAACATTTTTGGTAGATGACATAATGATTGTTCGAGGTTTGGATGGATGATGTAAAGGTTCTGGTCTTCGAACTGCGAATTCAATGTTTATTTTTAAAGCTTTTTGGACATTCGATTTCTTGCTTTACTTGAGTCAATAGCTTTTTGAGTGTGTTTGTGTGACAGGTATCATTTCAAATACCTATACCTTCTTCGTTTTACCCTTTTTCTTCAATTCTATTCAATTGCTGTTTTGTTAACCTTGAACTGTAGTAATGAACTTTACGTTTGATCTTCATTCTTTTTTTAGTTTGGTGGTTGTTAGATAAGCAATGGTTCTAACATGATTGTCAATTAAGGAAATTCGTTGGTGGATTGATGATATTTTTTTATAATATGTATATGTATAATGAAAGTAAATTTTTACCCAAGTTTCATTATTACATAAATATTCTATCGAGGCTAGAACCTACCTCTCGTCAAATGTATAATGGACGTATTCTACAATCTTTTACACTTTGGGATAGTTAGATTCATGAAAAGAAATAATGTTAAAGATTACATATTGATTATATTTTGCTTATACATATATACTTATTCTTCCGACTCATTGGATTTTAAATAAATCAGTCTTATAAATTTAAGGTGCACAATAAAAGATAAGGGCTTGGGTGCTGCACTTTTCCAAATATTTGTTGCGGTGTCCTTTTTGAACGCTTTAGACTTTAACCTAGATACATTACATACAAAATTTAAAACAAAGATCATTTAAAATTGTTAAAAATAAAATTACTTACTACTTAATCCTGCCTGTTACAAATTTCTTGTGATGTTAAAGTGCATTTTGACAGTAATACACAAAATTCGAGTACAAATAAATAGCCAGAGGAAATGAAGAAGTAAAGCTTAAAGCTTTGAACCGTTCCTACTTTGTTAAATCAAAATTATTAAATTAGAAAATATCAAACTTTTTATGGTAAATATGTATGTAATTTGCTTTTCCAGATTGTTGCTTACATGTTCCAGAATTCAGGAAATACAAAATAGCTGACAAATTTCACTATATACATAGGTACTATATGGCAAGTTATGGATTCGTAAAAAAAAAATCGAACTTGAGATAATAATTTTTCCTAACATAACGATGATAGAGAACGATGATGTCTGTCTGTCCTCGCTCCTACAGGGTAAACAGCTGGAGGGATTTAGTGACCTAGTGTTTTTTGACTAATATGCCAACACGTTTTTTTATTTGTTTTAGTAATTTTAAAAAAAGGAAATGCTACTTTTTAATAACTTTTTTATTTTCAAAAATTGGTTATTTTTGGTACCATTTTTTTTGTTTTGGTTTTTGATTTTCTCGAAAACAGCTAAGTTGAAATTTTTCATTTTCTTATGGTAAATCATCAAAAAAGATATAAACTTTATTGTGAATCAAAATTAAAAAAAAAAATTCATTTATTTTTTGAAAAATAAATATTTTGAGAACGACTTAGTAAATATTTTTAAAACTAGGTGTAGAATAGTTTTTTTATTATTCAGTAGAATACTTGGAAAAATCATGTACTTTCCATACAAATGTTGAAAACCCGTTAAAAAAAAAACTTATTTTTCTCGAAAACGGCTCCAAAAATTTCGATAAAAAGATGTGCATTTAAAGATATGGTCAATATTTTGATAAAATAAAATTTTACCAATAACGGTTATTCTCGATACCTGTCATAGAACCGATTTTTTGGTTTTTAAATTTCTTGTTAGCGGCTAAACCGATTTGAACCAAAACTTTTATATAAGAGCACCTTCACAATTGAAACAATTTTTCATCTATACATTTTAGAAAACATAATTTTTGGATTTAAAAAAAAAATAATGACTATTTTTTTGTTAATTCATTTTTATCAAACAAATCAGATGGCATACTTTATTTTGAGCCATTGAAAAAAAAAAAATTATAGTATCTTATAGTAATAATTTATTTTTAATTGCTTTCAAACTTTTTTTAATGATATCATAATAGTATGGAACCGATACATATGTTCCTCATCAATTTCTAGCTACGTTAAAGTTAGCTACGAAAGCAAGATTGTGCGATCCAGTCGTGTTAATTTTTTTTTTTTTTTGGACTGGTGCGCCATATACTTAATACTTCTCATTTAAAAATCCCTGACAAATTCCGAAAAAAATTAAATTATTCCCTCAGGAATTATGACTATGAAGGTTCTTAAGTATTTAACTACTATTTCACTTTTGACTAGTTAACCAACTTATTTAAACTCTTACGATTACTAATGTATACTCAACTAAACTAGGTATGAAAAACAAAACAAATAGAAATTTTGTCAACTAACAATGAATAATGTACTCTTTTAGTTTTATCTGTACATTCAAAACTGCTGTCACAAATTTCAGTCTTCTCAATCGAAATTGAACAAAACACTCGACCTTTACTCCCTCTATTGATCCATGCGATTCCGTTAATTCAACATGAAATTTGATTCCGCTTCAAATAAAAGGCTCATAGACAAAAAAAATATTAGGAAACCATTTATGGTTTCACAGGTTAGTATTGATCTTCTATTGTATTCTACCATCGATCATGTTTATTTGATTCTCTACTCTCGGTTATGCCTTAAAGAGAGAGGTGCAATGACCTCGTATATTAATGTAGGTATAACAACATTACCTGTTCTTCTATTTAATTCCCTTATCCAATTTTTTTTTTTTTTTGGGCGCGCTCTCTATTATCTCTATAAAAAGAGAATCGAACAAATCTTTTTCTTAAACGATCAAATCCCCGACGAGACGACATCGAACAATAATGCTGATGACGATGATGATGACCGAATCAATATTGTGTCATCAATTCTGTGTGTTTTTTTGTTGTCAGTGTGTCTTTCCTTTTACCCACACTTCGTGTTGACAGGGAATGACATACAAAAAAAAAAAAAACTCAAGAAGAATTGCAACCAAATACAAGAAAAAACGTCATGTGTGTAAGAAATTTTATTTGCATAACGTTGTATGTCATTAAGGCTTTTTTAGTTGCCTTTTAACACAGGTTCCTTTTATTTTTATTTTTTTCAATATTATTTTCTGTTTTTGTGTCCCTCTTTTGTTTTGTTAACGGTAAATGCTGGTATGTGGTATGCAATGAAAAGGAGGGAGAACCCATTGAAGTGTGTGAGTGGAATTTTAATTTGAAGATCATTCCTCATGATAAGTGAAATGAGTTTGGATTGAAAAAGCTCATTCAATATTCGATTGCACTTTGTGGATGAAGTGACTGAGATATCACTCAATTTTTCATTCAAATGAAAAAGAAAAAAAAGGTCGATGACCGACCTACTCAAGCGCTTCCAACACTTATACACACACACTAACAAGTTTCACACGACAAGTGTTGAATGCAACACGAAAAACACTGTACTCCAAGGGTTACCATAAACAACATTTTTTTTCTGCCCATCGATGAACATGAACACGCGGAAACAAAGTCATCGACTAGCACCGATGAGGGCGACATCAATGAATACAAGAGAGAAACAAAAAAGCATAAAATAGCATTTATTCGACACCGATGACGATTTCATTCAATATAAACATAACAATCTCGTTTGAGTGTCAGGGTTTTTTTGTTTCGGGCACTGCACTTCTACCGGTAATGGCTAAATTGTTTTTAGCCCCACAGTCGCAATGGATGAGTGAACACACATTTGACTTGACACTGACTTCGAGTGGAATGTGCTAAATGTTACTTTTTTGCAAATGCAAAAGCTCTCTTTTTGCTTTTGAAAAAAAAAGCGCAAAAGTTAGGTGAATTTTAAAAGAAATATTTTTCTTCTAATTTAGCATGTGTGTGCATTTCAAAGAAGTAACGGAGTAGTTGAAAATATGTTAAGATCGTGCGTTGCATTTTTAATGTTTTCACTCCCAGAATGTAGTTACCTACCTATACTTATACATAAAGTATCGTCTAACGGAAATTTTGTCACTTTTACGTACGGGATAATGTGACAATTATAACTGTGTAGTTTGGAAGACAATTTTGAGTGCTTTTTTGAACTAATATGTAGTACTTTTATAAACTAAAGCTCCCTTCTATGGCATTAGGGTTTGATATTTGAGAAAAAAGCAGCTTATCTAATATCTTTAAAAAAAAAGAGTTTAGGTATATCGAAGCTTGTTGAACAGTTCTCTGTTTTTCAAAAACTATTCCAGAAAATATTAGGAAAATTCTGAATTAGCATTCAGTAACAAAGACAATATCCTACGATTTAAAGAGTGGGTAAACATCGATAGACATTTACGTTTTAAAAGCACACAATAGCTTCTAACTGATGAGCCTACTGTCGTTCTTTGGCAAAACGCATTTTGGAGTTGATGTCTTTTAAATTTTGAATTTATGTAATTGGATTTTAAGAAAATGTTTTCGGCTGAGGTTATAGAATAGAACAAAAACCACTTATTTGCTCTCTTATCTAAGCACAGAAAATTGCAGTTCATTGAATTTCTTCAAAACCCTGACAGACACTATATAAATAAGGCCTTATTTATTTATGATTCCTCTTTTTCAGGAACATTATTACCTATACCTTCAAGGATGCAATCCTTAAAACATAGACTGTTAAAACTAATTAATCCTTTTCAACAAACAAAAATCACACCGTCAATGCAGCGGCAAGAGTGAGAGTAAAAATGTCTCAAAAATTCCTACCTAAGACCCCCCCCCCCGGTAGAAAGATAAAATAAAACCTTTACAAAAAAACAACGAGTAAACTGATTTTTAACCTCGCCTCAACGTTTCTATGCCTACCTACCGAAAAAAAAAAAACAAGAACACAAACAAAGTTCATTTTTCCCGTCTACCGAATTACAAAAGTGCAACGCACCCAACAAAATGCTGGCAACATTCTCCATAAATTTCCAGAAACCTACACAAACCCATACCTTCACGTACATAATACTAATACTAGCAGAGAAAACTTTTATAGCTAATCCCATCGCCCAGCATAAAGGGTCATTCACACCCAAGGACGTTCATTCGCTTTCCCACCAACAAGTTGTACACTATAGTTGGCTGGTTTAGCTGACGGAGCTGGCAGGGTGGTGATTGTGACTGATGATGAAATGCAAAAAAAAGCTCCCCTTTCTTTTCCTCCCCACGTCTCAGCGCAATTAAAGTGATTTACGTGCACTGCTACACCAATTCGAACCAACTATGCAAAGCACATCCCTCCCTCTCTCAGATATAACAGCATGAAGCACAAAAACAAAACTTTCTTCTGTGCTTACCCTCTCCTATACCAACGAGGCGACCCATGCACCCTTATTCAGTATCATAATTTCTTTCCAGCACCATTCCCCCGAAGCATGATGGTGATGGAGAAAAGGGCGAAAAACTTTTGCACATTTCGTTTTCTCTTGTCTGTGGTCATGGCGATTGTGAATAAGGGTTGAATTTGAAGCTCATGTTGAGGCAGGAGAGGAATACCAACAACAGAACAAAAATATCAGCATCGTCCTTGCCCACCCCACTCTGCTTACACAGAGATTCATTGTCAACATAATCATCGACATCGCCATCGGTATAGGGAGAAGTAATTTATTTCGCAGTGCAAACTACCGACCGTGACGCCCTCCGATGATGGGGGATTTTTAATTTTATACTTCTAGTCACAGGCTCAGTCGTAAATGCAACAACAAAAACAGCAACAACACTGTGGAGTGTGGAGCCCAGGGAGCTCTCATACATGCCTCTGCCTGCCTGGCTGGCTGTTTGTGTGTGTGTATGTGTGTGTCCAAGTGTGAAAAGGAACAACATTTGCGATGGCGCTTTCGATTGCAATTTTTCAACTGTATACACATTTTGTTGCTGTTGTTGTTGTAGGGCTATAGTTCTTTTTTATCCGGTTGTTGACCTCGCTCGTTCCGTTCATTATTGCAGACACAAACCGAAATCAACAACAAAACACAATGAAAGATGATGTAGACGAGGACGAGCACGAAGGCATCGTATGCGAAGTGCATTCCCACAACTCTACACATATGAGTGTAATTTTCTCTGTACAAGGACTCGTTAAGCAAACTACAAAAAAAAAATATAGTACTTAAATATTTTAAAACAAGAAACAACAACAATTTAAAAATAATCCTTGCAGACACACAAAGTTGAGCCGAAAAATGAGCTTTTTGCAACGTTCTTATTCATAGCCGTCATCGTCATTGTCGTGTCGTCGCACAAATACTACACTAACCCTCCCTATATCGATGTATGGAACTCTATATTATGTGCACTGTGCAGTAAAAAAACACATCACCAGTAGCATAACGAACGAATCATCATAGATATTCCTTGTTAGTGTTGTGCCCTGTCCTTTTCTGTTTCTGCTGCTTTATCGGTTTTAGTCCTATCCCGGGATGGTATCGTGTAAGGCAGGTCATGGCGTCGACTGCGCTTCCTATTTTGCTCTGTAGCTTTTGTAATTTAAATAAATCTAATTTTTTTCTCTTTTAATATTAAAAAAAACTATTTATACAACTTCGAAAACGAAAAGACTGATAAAATAAAAAAAAAAACAACCGTAATTTAATAAATAAGTTCAAACAACTATAAAATAATAAAAAAAAAACAACATGCTGTTAATAAGAAAAAAGTTAGTAAAATATCTATCGTACTTTCGCAATTTATTCAGGACTGTGAATTTTTTCAAATCGCGTTTGAAGTGAGTTTTTTGTTGTTGGTTTTTGTTGAATGAAAATTCAAAAAAGTGTTTCAAACCCTAAAAATATGGTTAGTGATGTTAAAACAAAAAGTTATATACCTACCTATGAAAAAAAATTGAAAAAGTTTATAAATGTTGTCCAAAGTTTCATCATGCGTGCTCTCGCCCATGATAGATAGAATCGAATCTGTACACATCCTTGCTGGTGCACAGAGTTCATTAACCTCGGCTCTGGCAAAACACCAATACACCCGAAGGGTGCCACCCTTTTGTAGTGTATTTTGTGTAAAACACTCGCTCACAGATACCCTGAATGGGGATGGATTTCTTGTAGGATTTATGCTAGGCTGTATTGAGGGGTGGCTGGGCGGGAGGGAACGTACAAAAAATGAAAAGTGAAATTTCTCTTGTTCTGCAAAGGGCTTTGGCCTTTCTGTGAACGACCCGCGACGACTACGACCGAAGGCGACGGCGGCGCGGCGGCGGCGGCGGCAGTCGGTGGTGCGATGACGGTGAAGTCGTTCGACCATTTTTCTGTTTTCCCGATTCGATTCTTTCGTGCATTATAATAGTTAAACCGCCCAGTCTGAGGCGGAGGCACAGTAGCTAGCAGGCAAAGCAGCAGCAGCACCACCAAAAGCAACACTCAGCTGTGTAGAAGCAGAACAAACCACATACACCGACAACGATACCGACACCCTCAGCCAGGATCAGAGGAAAAAAGGGTTTAGCAGACTATTAAGGACCATATTTTTGTTGCTAATGTGTGCGAATGGTAGACAATCAGTCAGCTAGCAAGCCAGTCAGTTCTATAACCAGCCGACCTAAAAGTTCAATGGCCGAGCAGAGTTTCCGTTTGTCGTAGTAGTCGTAGTCATCGTCATTGTCGTCGTCGTCATCGTATGGTTTGTTGTTTGTATATCTTTGGGCCAACATCATCATCGTCATCCATAGCCATGGCCTACCCCAAAATTGTTTCAATTGTGTCTGGCTTGTTTTTTTTTTGTGATTTTTCGCTAACCATCGGGGATGGAGTAGACGCCGCGACGCAAATAATTGGAAACGTTTCTTCTTGTGGTGATTTATTTATGCGCCTCTCATCCTATGCAAGTAAATTATGTAAATTATTATTTTTATTGCATAAGTGGGCGTTTTTTTTATTTTAATTTTATTTATTTAGGTATTTTTTCTGGAAATTAAAATATTATAATGAATGAGTTTTGATATCAGAATGAATGAATACATTCAAAAGACATAAACGAAAAGGGTTGTGGTTTAACGACGTGTGACTATTTTACATTTTTATGTGTGCTCTTTTTGGGGTGGATACTGTACTGACCTATGCCACGCTTAAGTGAGTTGAAAGTGTTTTTTTTTTTTTTGTTTCTCGCAAATATTTCACCTCAGCATTTCATTATTTTATTTTTTGTGAATTCGCAGAATAATATAACAGGGGACTAGAAAATGCAGGTGTTTTTATGTTTGGGTATAAATTGTTTTATTTTATTTTTATTTCAATGGATGATAACAACCACAGATAGGTATACCGAACTGATGGGGTTGACGTTCGGGTTAATGAACTTTTCCAGGTTTGTTGTTTTTATCTTTTTTATTTATTTTTTAATACGTTTGTTATTTAATTTAGATTTTGTTTTCTTCTTTAAAGTTAAAATTCAGATCATAGAAAAGGCTTTAATATTCAAAAGTTCTTAATTAAACTTGAGATCACTGAAAGATACCATGGATTCTGAGCTACTGCTAATGTTATTTATATCAAACTATTTTCGAAACTGAATTGAACTCATAGGAGAGGAGCTTGCAATATTCATGGCTACTTAACTATAGTGTAAGATCAAATGGGTCATTGAATAAGGATCCTTTTTAAACCCAAATCAGTTTCTTTTGATTTAAGTAACTAAATTTTTCAACTTTTTATTATTAATATTTTTTTTAATATACAATCAACCTTATTCTAACTTTAGCTCAACAAAAAACTTTATATATTTCACAACTTACTTAATTAAGGACTTCTACTTTTTTTGTTCTGGGTAAGCTCTCAAAAAAAAAAAAAAAATGTTTAAATTAAATGCTTATTTTTGAGACTATAGCATACATGCATTCTTCTTCACTGTAAAGAAGGTAAAATCAGGATTTAAACTTTCATACATTTGACTTTGAATATTAATCGAAGCAACGCAAGCAGCGATCTCTAGTTAACGATATATAAATAAGTCAAATGCTGTTCATTGCTAAACGCATCACTTGAAAACTGCTGAACTGTTTGGATTATGTTTTCTTTTGAATATTTTTTAATAGATAGTCCAAATTAGTTCTTTAAAATTGAACCCGGTCGCGCTGCATTCAAAGTTTTTAACAAAATCTATGCTTTATAGATTAAGCCGATCAATATTCACAATAAAAGCAAATCTAAAACAGATAGGTAGCGCTTCGACTATTTAACAAATTCTATATATCTTGAGCTAAACGACTGATTTTCACAATATGAAGTAGATACATTTTGGTTTACTATCAAAAAGAGTCAATTAATGCATTGTTTCACCCTCATAGAGAATCAAATAAATCATACATTTATAATTTAAACATGCTGCATTTGTATCTTTTAAAACGACGATAAAATAGGAGTGTTACACTGGGGCGAATACGCACTTTTTCATTTTATTGAATACAAATTTAATAAATATTTGTTTGTGCACGTTGAGTAGGTTTACATAGAATGTTAATGGAATAAATGACCCATTAGAGGCATTTTGGTTCAATCTATATCAATACGAATGAAGAGCTTTCTTTTTAAATTTTGTAGCCATTCAAATTTGTAGAGGACAACGTCTGACGGGTAAAAAAATATCAAAATATGAATTAAATATATGTATTTTGCACTCATCAGTCTCCTTTTTGTGGTGCTGAAAAACTTTGTATGCACACCATAGGATTCGAACCCACGCATATCAGATTTACTCAGTCTTAGCAGTCGTGTGCACTACGCACTCCACCGCTTTAGACCACTGACGTCACAGGTCGAGATGTCTTATTTGTTTATCAAATGCATTTGGAGCATCAGCATTTTTATAAGTGTCTTTAAGTATGCTGTCTTGTTCCGCCTCCATTTTTCTCCATACCTTATTTCGATAGACTACAATTCGCAGTACGTATCAAAGGGGGAGAGGTTGGAAGATCGGTAACGAACCAGACTATTAAGTTATTATTGTTATTATTGTACTATTAGACAGATTCAGTGTAATGAACTCGTAGTTATTTTTAAAACCAATAATTATACAAATTTGTGAAACTTTTCGATACACTTTCAATCGCATTTGATTTGAAACGTGAAAGCTTTTCCAAAAAAACAACTGTTTAATCACATTATAAAAGTAAGTATTCTCTATAATACTTCTTGTGAAGGAAAAAAAGCTTTCCAAATTAAATGGCTTAAGCTTTGAATGAATACAAAAAAAAATTCTAATAAAAAACACTTAAACGAAAACAAACAAAATTGATGGCTTTGAAATAGTGCATTATTTACCTAACACTGATGTCATAATCAATGCATAGTTTACAAAAAAAAGTCTTATCAGCCCTTATCGAAATGAACGACAGAAGGGCTGATAAGTTTTATGAAAAATATATTTTCAAACAAAGTTGCAATGACTTTCACTGCGCAGTTTTGTTGAATTTGCATGTTCTCGCTATTTATTTTTGTAAAAATTATCTATATTAGACAAATAGGAGTAGAAATAGAATTTGTTTAGTTTATTAATTTATTACGAATTAACAGCTTTGCATTTGTTTGTTTAGTTTTTCATTGGAAATAAATTGCAGTTCAATTCTTGAATAGTGAGTTAAGTATTAGATAGTAGGTACTTATTCTTCATAAAAAGTGAACATTTATTCTTGAAGGGGGTTTATGATAACATATTAAAGAAGTTAACATTTTCCAATAGTTCTCAAATTTATTAAGCTATACCTACTCCTATTTTATTCTTGTCAGACACGAAAATCTTAAGACTTAGCAAAAGCTCAGATCTGCTTACAACTGTTCCCTTTTAATATTAAGGCTCACATAAGGTCATTTGATCTGACCCCACATAACTCATTATCGATACCTTAAACGATCCCAAGTCTCTGAGTTGTCTAATAAGATAATAATTCACGTCTTTGCTGAACTATTAACCGAACCTCTTTCTCACTGGCCGGTTGGTCGTCCGGGATATTGTATTGTATATCACATTATATGTATAGTCACATAAGAAGCGAAAGTAATGATGAAAGCGCATTATGCGCCGCAGAAAGAGAAAATTCTTAATCAACCCCCAGCGGTGGTGCGGTGTACATTTTCTTCGAAAGTCTACAAAATTTTCTAAAACAATGAAAAACTATACTTACATATATATAGCTACTTTGTGTGATCTGCGTGGGTGGCAGCCAAAGGGACATTAACACGGATACACAGCTGAAGCTTTTATTTTTCTCCTCTCTTATAGATTCTTCTTTTACTGTCGGTTTTTTTTTTTCTTTCTTTTTGTCTTTTTTTCAATACCTACCCAATAAACTTGCAACCCTCACCTTCACCCTTTCCAAAAGGGAAACTTCCGCACACCAACACATTTGTACGATCACAGCTCTTTGTTGCAACAATCTTTTGCCACTGAAACACACATTGACAACGAGAACGTACCTGCTCTTAGACATGCGCTACAAAATTCAAGGTTAAAGTGCAACGAAACCCGCTGAGGCGTATGTCATCATCATTATCATCATCATCCCCTTACTCTAGATTTGCGTATTTATGCACTTTACCAATACCACTACAAAAAGTGTACGGTTTAATATTAGCCCAATGCATTTTGGTTATAAATTGAGATAAAGACATATCCTCTTGCGTAGAGCGATGTTTAAATGCATATTAAATACCATACTAACACCTGTATTCAGTTTCACCATTGGTCACGTTATATTTCAACATATTAGGTAATAATCCGCCAGCATCACAACAGTAGCCCACAGCACATAACCAACCACCTCCTTCGTCCCCTATTTCTCTAACCAAACCTCTTTAAAATTTACTATTGAAATGTGTTTTTGTCATTTGAAACTATTTTCCTATATGCATGACAAGCATATACCTACCATCAAATCACATCCCAGCCCCTGTTTGTTACTTACTGCCCAGTTGGTTGTTAAAGTTTTGTTTAATTATTTATTATTGTTAGCTCAGTTTTCCGACATGTGCGGCAGATTCTCCATCACCTTACCCCCCACCTTTGGTAAGTTTTAAATAGAGATAAAAAATATAATAAAAAAACAATTCAAGGTCACTGCTGGAAAAAATATTATAATCGTTATAAGCGAAAGCAATATTTTTTTTACTGTCGTTTATAATTTATCAACTACACTCAGATTAATATGCGCACAGATGGAGTATAATAGAAATGGTTGTTTAAAAAAAAAAATAAATAATAATTATAAATCTAAAATCGTTCCGCTTCGATAATGATTGATGATAAATCTTATGCAAAACATTTGTTTTTATGATTTCGCACTATTCTCTTTGGATGAGTATTTTGTTTGACTATTTAGTATAGGCAGGAAAAGATTATAAAAATTGTCTTAAAATTTTTAAATTATGAATTATTAGTTGCTGATTTTTATACAATAGAACATGTTATGTATTTTTGATCAGTGATCGAGATAACGTACTTCTGCTATATTCATAAGCCTGACCTTGATGAAGTAGGAAGTTAAATTATTGAAGTTAAATCGATCAATATTTAATTTTTGAAATTGGCACATGTGTTATTTTTTAAAGTTCTCCCTCTCAACGCTTTTGTCTGTGGACAAACTTATTCGTTGGATTAGAAACTCATTTCTAGTGAAAAGCTGTTTGGGACAGTTTTTCTGAAAAAAAAAAATGATGGTGTGCCACAAGGGTCTGTTTTGTCTCCGAGTCTCTTCCTTTTTTTAAATAATTGAATTTAATCCTCTGCATTATTAAGTGATCTAGCAGCTATTTACCATTTAATATTTTATTATTATAAAAACTTACAATTTATACACCATTTAATAAATAAAAAGGGCGCTAACAAACTGTAAGAAATAAGTTTTTACAACAAACACAATCTATTTAAAAAATATTATAAAAACATGGTTCAATCAATTTTGACAGTTTAATTTTTTGACTACTTTAAAAATATCTTTCCAAGCAAATATCAATATAATTTTAAAACCTTTTGAGGTATGTGAAAATTCAACGTCATATTTTTTTAGCGTCGAACAGATAATTCAAGCTTGTAGGTAAGTTCATGGATTATTTTTACAACTTAGACGTTGACATTGGGCCCTACCAATAATCAAATTAAGTAACGACTTAAATATTTAATTAAAATGGACCACAATTGTATGGGATCTAAACAATAAACTTACCATGGTATGACTTAAAAATATTGAGGTGGACCCTAAATAATGAATATTACATGGTATGGACTCTAAAATATGAAACATAACATGTATGGTTTATTTTTTTTATAGTCCATAGCATTATGGTCTATTTTCCTTAAATATTTAAGTCGTTACTAAATTTGATTATTGGTAGGGCCCATTGAATAAAGTTTTCAGTACTTTCTTTAAACGTAATATGTGAATTATTCTTAAAATAAAAAAAAGTTAGAAAATCTTTAAAACTTTACTTTATTGAACAAAAAATATATGTATATACAAAATACAAGAAACCTGACTCCATACAAAATGGTTAAAATCATAGAATGATTTTACAATTAAATAACATTTGTTTGCATTTATTTGAATTAATAAGCAAAATGAATAAATATGTATTACTCTTTCCATTAAACGCAATACCAACTATACTGGCAGCGAATCTTTGTTTGCATTCATGACACATCTGGGCATATAGTTAACACACATATTTCCCACACAACAATGCACGTCTGACTTTGGGTCCGTATAATCCCCATCAGACCCCCATCAACCCCAAACCATCAGCAGACTACCCCGTCGCCGCCGGCACCGTCCCACCCCAACACGACACACACCGCATCGATTGCAATATACAACTATTTAAATTCTAAACAACCCTCATAGATACTTCCTATCGTTGAAGCAGATGCAATTTGTATTATATACATACATATTTTTATTTGTTTTTTTAAATTATTCTTGTTGCACGCGTGTCGTGAGCTTTTTTATTACCCTCTTTTCCCCCCTTAAAAGTACGTTGGGGTGCATTGTTTTTTTTTTCTTTTTGTATCGTCTCTTCCTCAAGGGCGATAGTTTTCTCTCTATATGATGATTGTGGGTGTTTCGTTGTTCCTGTTTCACACACTTCACTCTCTTATTCACATCATAATATCTCACTTACAAAACTTTAAAACAAAAAGCTCACAAAATATGCAAACTAGAAATGAAAGTTTATCTTTGGGTGAATCTGAGTATAGTTGTTGTGTTGTTAGTGTCTTCTTTTTTTAATGGGTGTATGTGTATTTGTATGTATGTGCATGGGGAATCTCCATGGGTGAGTGAATTGGCCTTGACTGGTCATTATCATTTTTTGTGTTCGTATTTTTCATTTAGTGCAATTTGTTGGGGTTGCACATTATATTTTGTCTCGAAAGTCAAATCGCCTTTAAAATTAGTGACAGACAACCTTTAGATAGACAAAAATACATAATTTTCACGGGATGGGAATATTGGGATACCAGAAAAAGAAATTTTAAGTATAAACTGATCAATATACATATGTCGTAATAAGTACGTACTATACATTATGATATGATCGCTTCTTAAACAAAAATTCGGATTGTCCGTATTAAACAGATGGCGCTTCGAAATGAACCAAAATTCAATTACCTATCAGCTACCTCTCAGCTTGTTAATTTGATTTTTTTATTTCTTGAAAATTTCAGAAAAACTAGTTTTTCTACAGGAATAATAAATATTTCATTTTTATAAAGTTTGGAAGAAAAGATTAATTATAACCATTCCGTGTTGATATAATGACTGTAAAATAAAATATTTTTTTTTCAATTAATTACTCCTACGGTATTGTTTGATTACCTCATTTTCACATCTTCTGGAATGAAACTAATTTACTTAGATAACTTAGTACTGAAATTATTGAAGCTAACCTTTTGCCCATCAATTAATTTTTACCTACATAAATATATTTTTATCGTTAATGTATGTACACTTCGTAACGATCTCTAATTAATAAGAGTTACAAAGATTTTTCTAAGATCGATGGCCCGCCTATATGATTGGCAATTAGTTGCAAGCAAAATGTTCAATTTTCATATGAAAACATCAAACGAACAATTATGTCCTTTAACCTTGAAGATTCGATTTTTATGAGCTTGAATATAAGATTTTTATTGGATTTTTTGGAATGTAAACTACAACTAAATATACGGAAACTTAAATCTAATAATTAAAAGGTCACGAAGATAGGAAATAATCTTTGAAAATTTCTAAAACCAACAAGACCGATAAATTTAGAAAACTAAAGAACGTTGAGACCTTTAAAATATTTGTTTCCAAAATTCAATTTTACTTTAAGATCAAGTATGTCACTGAAGATACATATTAAAGATAAGCTGGGCTTTACTCGTTTTTAGCTCCGAAACCGCACTGAAAACTAGGCTTCAAACTCAAAAAAGTGTCGGATCAATCAACAATAAAATTAAACACTTTTCTGCATATATCATACGTATTCGCATTGTTATGCAAAACTGTCAACTCAGAAGTGATATTTTAAAGTAAAAAATAAATATTCATATACAAGAAGAATTCTTTGTTGAACTACGTACGTTATCAGTTCAAGGACTCTACATAATCATTATTTGGCGTTAGTTTCCTCAGAGTTCGATTAGAAAATGTGCATTTTATATGTACGACACTTATAACGTCTTCTTCTTGGCTCTTGCTATAGATTGTCTGGTGCATTGCAGCAATAACTGTATCTGCATCATGTTTTAAATGCAAAAAATAATATAAAATAAAAATCTAGTGAAAACAGCTTACAAGCGGCCACCAGCGACGCAATCATCAAATAATGAACAAAATATAAATATACATCAACAGGGAAGAGGAATTGAAATTAGTCAGAAAAGAATATATCATAATAATATTTGAAGGTTTTTTTTTGTAAAGAAATAATACTTCTATCATTTATAGTACAGTCGAATCCGCTTATTTCAATTAAATACGATCGAGCTGCATTTTTTTTTTTTGTGTTTGTATTGCTTATGAACTGCATTTTATTCGTAATTTCTCATACAAAAACAACAATCAGGTTGACTGTGACATGTATTTCTGCAAAAATTATTACGAAGAACATAAGCGATTCACCCCTACTACGATTGTCGCTTCAATAAAACGACAGTTAAACGCAAGGCTCTGGAGGCGAAAGTTGGCGTTTAAATAAACCCAAATCTTCGACATTCTCTTCAAACTCCACGCATCTCATCATTATGACGAAATTCGTTTGAATTAAACATCAATTGACGCCTCCAGGGACGTGTCGTTTTACTGTCGTTTTAGTAAAACGACAACCCTAACAAGGGTAATTGATTAAAAGGTACTGAATCAAACAAGCATAACTGAAATAAAAGAACTAAATGCATTTACGCCTTAGACGATTTTAAAAAGAATTTAATACGACTTCTAAACTTGATCTATCAATTTTGACAGTTGTTAGCAATAATCTTTTTTGTTATTTCTAATTCAATTTCTTCTAGTAATTCTTATCAAATTTGCTGTTATTACGAAGGTGCAATTATTATTCAGATAATTAAATTCTAATTTAGAGCTTAATCAAGTTGGGCGGCATCAACTGTTTCCCTATGTATGTATGTATAAGGTTTTTCAGTTTCTTTTATGTATTATTATTTCTATACTGATGACATTATTTTGTAAATTTATTTCCCATTCGCTTATCAGTCGAGTTAGTGTGTTAGGGGGTTCGTTTTGTGATACTGTTCCTTATATTATGAGCGAAATAAATATATGTAGTATGTACATAGGTACAATTGTACATGCATTTAGTTAAAAAAAATAAAACTACTGGAAATTTAATATTTTTCCTATCTCATCGTATAGTGCAATATGCAACATTCGATGCATTATGAACACAAACTTGATTGTTAATAAAAAAAAATCATATAAATACATATGCAACCCCCCCTTATCAGTTACACAATAAAAAATGTTGGCTTTATTTTCTTTTATTATTTTTATCGGTTTGACTTATTGTCAACCATAAAAATAGACAAATAAATATTAAATATCACTCACTTAGTACTAATTGTGAAGAGATATTTAATCAGTATTATTTTTCTTGATAATAACTGTTTAAAGTATTTGTTTCATTGGTATACAAATTCAAGTTTGTAGGTATGAGGGAATTTGCAATTGCGTTTGGTGCAATAAAACCAAGGTCAAGATGCTATTCTAATCAAATATTATTAACAATATAAATTTTCTTTTCCGTATATTTAGTTGTAGTTGTGAATGATTCTTTTCACATTGCATGATGCGTAGTAATTAAATTAAATTAAATTGTAATTGTTGTATATGAATCTATTTCATTGTTCCGGGTTTTGATAACATCTGCAGGTATTCAAAGTTGATAGTTGAGATTTATAATTATATTTATGATTTGTTTGATACGTAGTATGAAAGTATTTCTAAAAAAAAATATATTCAATGTTGTTTATCTGTTTAGCATCTTTAGGTCGAATTTTTCAACGACAAGATTTAAAATTAAAAGACAAATACCTCTAATTTTTTAAAATTCTAAACTTTTTAAATTAATCTTGTAGCAGAAGTCAATAAAAGGTTCTCTGGAAAATCGAGATTTTCCTTAATATTACCGATTTGAAGACTTTTTTGATATTTTATGAATAGATAAGAAAAACTATTAAAATCTGTACCTTCACACTCAAATTAAAAACAAAAATTTGTTTTAGACAATTATAATTTACTAAAATGAGTTTTAGGGTTTTGTTGATTTTTAGTGATAAAATGACGAAGTTGGTAAAAACCAAAGAACTAAAATTTTAGTACAAGATCAAATATTGTACTTAGTTTCTTGGGGTTCTGCCTACCTATGATCTTATTATCAAAACCAATTAATGTAAGTTATTTTATTAATCCGAGAAGTTTCAAGTCTTTATTTATAAACTTAAGTCAAAAGAAAAACAAAATGAGTAAAAGACTCTCATTTTGCTAGGTACAACCCAGAAACTAAATTAACCCATCTTTTCTCAAAAGAAAAACAAAAATAAAAGACATCACACTTCCATTATAAAAATAAAATCAAAATAATCATCTACTAATAAAAGTATAATTAAAAAACAAACAAAACAGAAAACGTTGATTCTTAAAATAGAAAATAAAATAGAATGCGTGCCAAGTCCAAGTGCACACAATTTTTAATTAAACAGCATTCAACCGCAATTCTGCTACACCACCCGTTTTTTCTGTGATAAGCTTCCCATACATGCAGCCAACATGTGATGCGTGCAATAAAATAGTTCTGCAACTCATCAAAGCTATACCTACATGAACTGAACTGCGCAACCACTTTACGAAATAAAAAAAAAATAATAATTGAAATGCAAAAACAAAATACACTTCCTTATGTTTCAAAATGAAAATTTAATTTCATTTTCCAAGCTAAGGGTTGTTGATAAATAAAGCTTCAGCGGGGTTACATTATGACGTATGTAAAATGTGTGTGAAGTCGATCAACTTAGATTATTGATTTAGATAGGTACTTTTACTAGAGTTTTTGACTTACGTAATGCGTACAGCCATAAAATACCCCGGCCGGTGTGATAGTAAAAGATCCAACGGAGGTTGGGGGAGGGTGCATTTCTGTATATCAATTGAATAAATCACAAAAATTGTATCTTCTTTTCCTGATTCTGTGTGGCAAGTTTAAAAAATCTTTTTTTATTTCTGGCAACATGCTGCACATACCAACGACGACAAAGATTCTAATCACACATGAAATATCCTTGAAGAATAATACACTTCCTACTTCACACACACATTTCTGCTTTTGCTTTAGGTAAATTATTATAGATTTAAAGTACATATACATATTTATTTTATTTTTCTGTAAAGAGTGCATTTGTTGCTGCAACGCCCCAGCAAATAGGTGGCATTTTTGTTGCGAACTATGCGAGTATATTCTAACGAAGTAAGAGTGGTGTCAGATGTATAATAGCGCTGTTTGTTTGCCGCCATCATCGACTTATATTTGTTTTTTGCTTTTTGTTGCTGCTGCCGTTTTCACTGTTTAACTTGACGAAAAGAAAATTGTTTGTTAATTTATTCATTTTAAAAAAATCGAAAGTTGTTCGGGGATAATAACAAAAAATAACAAAGACACAAATTGGCAAACAATTTTTAAGTTCTGGCTTTGCTTAAGTAAGGTGTGCTTAAAGTGTCGTTTTTATTGTTGAATTTTAAAATTTTTGAAAATTCATGAAAGTTTCCTGTTTTAAGTGTATTTTTTTATGGATAAATCGGAGCATCACAGCAGGATCTTTTGTGTCATAAATACATAAGGGAGTATTTAACTTATTTTAAGTAAGTAGACAGTTTATCGATGAAAGTATATCAGAGGTCATTTAAAGGATGATTCTTGGATTAAGAACATTTTGAGTAAATCCTGCACATTTCATATTCTTGGTCAACATTTAAATGTGTCTCAGTTCAAATATACATTTTATATTTCTGTGGATTTTGAAAAAGAAGTTGAAAAAATAATTCAAATTATTAAGATTCAAAACTTAAAAACTAACAAATGGTTTAAAATAGCAGTAAAATAAATTAAGTAAATAAAACAATCTATTTAGTTCAACATATATTTTTATAAATATTAATCAGACGAAAACAATTTTTAAAAAAATATATGCTTTTGAAAAACAATTGGGTAATATAAAAATTCCGTCCATTTTTTTAAATGTAAGCATCATGTGATTAGTTGTCAGAATAAATCAACTTCTGAAATTAATTAGAAAAAAACTGGGTAGATATAAATAAATCCTGCAAACCCCAAGTAGCACATTCCACTTGGTTATCCTAAAATTAGAATAAATAATTTCATATTTTCAAATCATTCAAAAATAGACAATAAACTGAATTTAAAAAAAAAATAATTCAAGTTCAGACTTAAAAAAATCCAACGCCATTCATGCTGTTTTTAGTTATATTTTTTAAATCGATATTTTTAAGATTTTTGTTTTTAAATTCTTTATTTTTATACATGTAACTATTTATATTTTGAAAGTCCTTCACTTATATAAAAATTCATTACTTAATAAAATATCAAAAAAAAAATTAAATGGAGATTTAAATAAAGGACTCGGTGGCGTATGTGTAACATTTTTGTCATTCTTAAATATAAATTTTGTCCGTTTTATTTCTGTTGAATTTTTAATATACGTATGTTAATATATGTATGTTTACACTAAGAAACGGGATATGAAGACTATTTACAGTTATTTAAAAAAAAAAAAATTGTAGCGACTCTTTCCTATATTTTTCAACAAGCATATATCAAGGTTTCCGAAAAAATATTGCGTGTTTTATATTTGTATTCGTTTATTCTGAAACTCTTATAATTTATTTAAGACCTTGATTTGCAGTTCCCTAACAAAAAAAAAAAACATCAAGGACAGAATACTTTTAGTCTCTGATATTTTGAGACAAACAAAATTACATATGTAGGTACACTAAAATGCATGCCACAATGCACAGATACGGAAGCTAAAAGGTGCCCGCGTTTCTTCTCCTATCGCCCATTTTGAAATTGATTTTAAGGTTAAACAAAAACAAAAAAAATCACTATCCCCTCGTTAAATACACACCGCTTCACCTTCTTTTCTACCCCTAAAATGCTCGTTATAGGTTCTGCCTCGTCTAGAAACTCTCACAAAATGCACAAAAATAGAACTCACACACTGTCGAGTGAAAAGAAGATAAACGACAACGGCCAATAGGGGCGGGACGGGCGATGGGGGATGGGAAAGGGGATTCCAAATGCAACGGCAGTCAAATGGGGGTGAAAGTGGAAAAAATTTCGATTTCAATTTTAAATGTGAGCACTCTAGTATTGCTGCACATGTGAAATAGCAACACGAACAACACCACCAGTACCTACTCACAAAAAAAAACACCTCTTTCCCCGGCTCATCTCATGACATGACACTTTGATAATGAGCATGGAGGGTGAAGCTATACGAAGTGCAAAAAAGTTCTAAGGAGTCTCTTCCGTGTTTGTGTTGTGTTTACCTTGCACAATATTTTTACAATTGTCTGCTCTCAGTTATAAAATGCTTAATATTATAGGCACTCGGGCGAATGTCTTAGTGCGAGTGAAACTGGAAAGCTTTTTCTCTTCAAACCGGGAAACATACCAACAAGGGTAGAATTATAGAATATAAACTTTTATTTTTCGCAAAAAGCTTATTTTCCTCGCATTTTGCATATCATTGCAATTGCAAGTGAAAATGAATTTTATGAAATCTGTGCATGTGTTGGAGAAACATTATTGCACAATGTTAGAAACTGTTTTCGATTTTCTACTGCTCGGCTTCCTCTATTGCGCTCTCTGTGCGCCGCAACGGGGCGTTTGTAGATTTGGGTCAGTAGTGGAAATTCGATGTCAGTGTTGAAATTTTTTTTTTTTTGATATAATAATAATTGTTTCTTATTTGCACGGTGAGAGAGAATATTATGTGTCCTCAAACGTGTACGGTATGTAAGTTGGAAAATTTGTTGCCACCGATCACACAGTGCATCTCAGAATGCATCAGTAAGGGTTGTCGTCGTCGACGAGTGTGCTAAGGAGCGTTAAGAATTAATAAAACAGAACACAAAAAAGAAAATTGCTCGGAATTCACACAATTAAACAAAACTTATTAAAAAATTGTTCAATTGATACAAGTTTTAAAAATTTATTATTGAGAATCGGTGGCGTATGTGGAACCTCTTTATGTCATTTTTGTATGAAATGCAACTAAAAACAATGCTTAAGGTAAAATGAATGAAATGTGAATTTTTCATTAAAATTATCCGGTTGATAGAAATAAAACTTAAAAGAAAAATGCCGGACTTTTTTTTGGATTTTATTTATTTGGTTCAAGGCGTCTGATACTGTTTTTTTTTTGTCAAATAAGTTAAGCGTGCGCCGAAGTTCGTCGGTATCGGTGTATGTATGCAGTATTGGGGGGAAGTTTTTTAGCTTATGGATTCAAAATTAAATCCATGAACGAGACCTCCATTGAGGGCGTCTGACCGAGTCGACGTCGTTGAGTTGTAGTCTTGAACTACACGACGCCATTGAAATATTCACTCACACACATAAATTCGCAACAACAACTCAGTAATACATTCAAATAAAATCCAAAACTGGACGGTTTTTTTTGATTTAGATTTTTTATTCTGAAGAAAAGTGTAAAAGTGTGTAATCAAGCCAAATTATAAATGGCAACAAATAGAAAGTATATACACATTATTTGTCTTTAGGTACATATATATATGCATATAAGAAAATTCTATATACTAATGAAATATTCCGAACTATTGGAGCAGTTGGGGTAGAGCATTAGAACTTGGATTTGCCGGCGGTTTTTCGGTCGAAGTACGGAAGGGGTTGGTGGTATAAAAGTCTTGTGCCTAAAGTAAAAGTGAATTATCTTAAACCATTTCATTTTAATGAGAATATGTCGCAAGGCGGTTGCGGCAGATAACCTTGGGTTAATGTAATTATATATGTCAATAGTGCGGTGCATTTTTTTGCAAATACATAAGCTCCCCCAAAATAAAAAAAAAAAAATACATAGAGGAGTGACATTCTTATTTCGCATTTTTTTGACTGTTTGTCTTTGATGATTTTACCTTCGCCTTTGACTTTTAACGCCGATTTTGCGTAGTGTGCTGCTTCTTTCAGTCACAATTCATTGCATAATCTAAAAATATCGAACTAAAGTATACTTTTTATTTACTAATTTATTTTGTTTTACTTTCAGAATATTTTAGAAAATGAATGCTGTCCTACAGTTTGAAATTTCATAAATAAAAACAGGACACTCATGCAAATGCTCTTATCTACCACACAATACAACCATCTTACCAACCAACAGCGATAGATTAACCAACAAAATAATAATTTAGTTTAATAAAAAACAAAACAATAAAATATGAACAACATAATGGACAACAACACATCACCGCAACAACTTACAACCACAATATGTCCACCTAGCAATAGCCGAAGTCCTTCGCCAGATGGATCACAGGATTACGATGTGACACGCATGAAAGAGGAAGACTTTGAGCGGTTGGCTGTTTATATTGTGCCTGATGGACAATGTGAACGCGGTGTACCAAATAGGGCAGACAAAACTCTGCCAAGGAGTTTGACATTAAAGCCATCGATGGTGTTATCAACGCCAAATGTTAAGGTAAGCTTCGAAAATATCCAATATTATTCCAGACCTCTTCAATAAGACAATTTTACTTTATTTCGTTAGACTGAAGGAGTATGGAGCACCGGTGTTATACCACGTGGTACAAGATTTGGGCCATTTGATGGCGTTCCAACTCCAAACTATCCCAACGATAAGAATGCCGCAAGATATTTCTGGCGGGTAAGTCCCATTTTTATTATTATTTTAAAACTTAAAGCTGGTTACTTTATATAATGCAACTTCCTTTCCTTCATTATTAAACAATAAATAACAAAACTCATTGGTGTGCGCTTCTTCCATTAAAAAAAACAAAATAAAACAAATCTTCCATTTCATGTAAATACTCCAGGTGCAGGGACAGTGTCATGTTACCTATGGAAATATCAAGGTATATAATTACTATTTTTCTTTGCTGTAGATTTGTCTCTAAAAAAAAAAACAAAAGCAACAAATTATTCTCCTCTGCTTTCTTGCTTTTTCACGCATCTTTTTTGACTTAAAATTCTCAAAGTCCATATTATTATATTTCCCAGATCTTCAAAGATGATGATTTCTACTATCTTGACGGCTCGGATCGATCGCAATCGAACTGGATGCGTTATGTTGCCTCAGCTTATAGCCTCTCGGTTATGAATTTGGTAGCGTGTCAGCATCAGGATAACATCTATTTCTATACGATTCGCGATATTTTGCCCAATGAGGAGCTTATGGTGTGGTATTGTAAGGATTTTGCCAAACGGTTGGGATATGATGTTGATCCTGAGCGAGTGACTTACACAATTTGCCAGAGCAAAGAGGAAGAATCACAGGATTCAACGGCGTTAGCGACGAAGAAGACCTACACGTGTATGCAAGCTCCAGAAATCCCCCCAGAAGTCGCTTACAACCACATAACATATGTTATGGGCTTACACATTCCGCCGAGACGAGGCTCCATGACGCCAAGTCCATCACCACCGATCACTTTAGCTGGAAACAGTTCGCCACATCAAACACATCAAACACAACAACAGCAACAACAACAACATAAACAACAACAACAACAACAACAACAACAACAACAACAACAACAACAACAACAACAACAACAAAAACAACAACAACAACAACAACAACAACAACAACAACAACAACAACAAAATCAACAACAACAACAAAATCAACATCAACATCAAAATCAACAACAACAACACAATAACCATCAGCAACCACATCTTCGACACACAAACAGCCATCAAAGTGTACTGCATTTAAAGCCCGAGCCAGATCAGAACCGCATCCAAGTGATAGTCCGTGATCGTTCACCATCGGTCAGTGATTGCGGAAGTGGCAAGGACAAGGATGTACAATCACCGATCTCTCACAAAAGTGAAGTCCCCTATGAACATCACCTGCTGATTCCCAATGACGGATCAGTACGATCGGTGAGATCAGATGAAGGCTACCACAGCAATGAATACCACGAGGATGGACTGACTCCACCTGAAGATTCTAGCGACAGCGAGGAGAGCGAACACAATTATGTGTTGGATTGCTCGAAGAAAGCCATCGAACCCAAAGAGACTGTAATCACACAAAAACTCAACGATTGTGATAAGAACGAGTACCGCAAGTTCAAAGTGAAGTTGCCTCTTAAGTATGAGTTTAAAAATCACAAATGCATTAAGACTGAATTTGATAAGGACAACACTGTTACCGGGGTGACAACGACGACATCGTCAGCAGAAGAAGAATTAGTTTTGACCACACTAACAACAGCCCCTATGGATGAAGAGCTTTTGAAGAGGGTATCAGTCTCGACGACCACATCGACACCAGCCACAAGCACAGTTATTGTGCTGGAAGGCAGCCAAGAGCCGCACACCATTGTTCCTCTAAATAAGCCCTACTATGAGGCTGAGACTACATCGCCGCCACCACAAGCTTACATGCGGTTTACCCCACCAAGCTCGAGTATTCTGGAGAATATTCTAACGGGCAATAGAACTGCTGCGACAAGTTGTAGTAGTATTGACCAATCTTCACGTCGGCAGCCAAATGCAACACCACCGCCCACTTCACCCACTGAGATGGCGTACTCATACAAAAAGTCACATCGCTATGGCAATGCTGTCAGTCCAGATTCGAGCTCAAATCTTGCACAGCCACCGCAGCATATCCACGATACAGATATTGTGATGTCGTCATCACTGTCGAGGAATGTTCTCAAGAGCGAAAGCCCACAACCGCCAAATATCGTGTACTCCACGACAGAAACGTATCAAGATGGCCACCAGTCACCACCATACGCCATTTATTCCACCTATTCCACCGCCAATGGAACCAATGTTATATCACATGCTCCAACTTCGACGTATTCGCCACCACATAGCAACAGTCCATTCGATAGAAGTATGCATGGTAGTTCCACACCAAATCTGCATCTTCTCCAAAACAGCACCCAGATGCTTAATCATCCCCACATGCAGCCCCTTCCATCACTTCAAAGATTGTCTCCCCTTCGAATTTCGCCACCAAGTAGCTTAAGTCCCGACGGAAACTCGTGCCCTCGCAGTGGAAGCCCTTTGAGTCCGAATTCTCTTGGATCACGCGGCTACCGGTCCCTCCCGTATCCGCTTAAGAAAAAAGACGGCAAAATGCACTACGAGTGCAACGTTTGTTGCAAGACTTTCGGCCAACTTTCAAATCTTAAAGTCCATCTTCGTACACATTCTGGCGAACGACCATTTAAGTGCAATGTCTGCACCAAGTCATTCACTCAGCTGGCACACCTCCAAAAGCACCATCTGGTGCATACGGGCGAGAAACCACACCAGTGTGACATTTGTAAGAAACGCTTTTCGTCAACATCGAACCTAAAGACACACTTAAGACTGCACAGTGGACAGAAACCATACGCATGTGATTTGTGTCCACAGAAATTTACCCAGTTTGTGCATTTAAAGTTACACAAGCGTTTGCATACGAACGATAGACCCTATGTATGCCAGGGATGTGATAAGAAGTATATAAGTGCATCGGGCTTGCGGACGCACTGGAAGACGACCAGTTGTAAGCCAAATAATCTGGAAGAAGAGCTGGCAATGGCGGCAGCAGCTACTTCAGAGTGTTTAGGTACGTTGTTTTTTCATTTACTAAGCAATTATTTTTTTAATTTTTTTATAAACAGTAATATATTAATTTATACCTTTATTTTTCTCTTCAGGACCAAGTGATAAGGACCTCCCAGAGCCTGACTCTCGAGAGGCCTATGAACTGCAGCAACAAATACATGCCCACACCCATCCACACCTGAGGCACATCGGGCATCACTCTCCGCCACGACTTATCACAATTCACGCACAATCACCATCAAACAACCACCACCAGCAAGTACATCATCAAATCTCAGCACCCTCAATCCAACAATCCCAACATCAATCCCTCCACCACCAGCAACATTCCCAGCAACATCTGACAATTCAGCAACAACAACAACAGCAGCAGGTTGTGATGCTCAGTAATCCGAATGCTCACCAACAATCTACAGAACAGCAGCAGATACTACCTCCTGCAACAATGTTGCTAGCCACAGCATCTCAGCTACAACACCACAATCAACCCCATCAGCATCACCAACACCACCAACACCACCTACATCTGCAACATCACCAACAACAGCCCCATCAACAGCACCACCATCAACATCAAGCTATTAAGGCGTCGATGCAAAAGGGTCCAAATATCATGACACACGTCGTACAAACCAACAACGCCACAACGAATCCCAGTGACCAATATGTGGTAACAAGCCACCCGCACCAGCACTCACATCCGCACTCACAGTCGCAAGAATCTCGACCAACAGTGATCGAATCAAATCAACCAATGATCATTGAGTGTACATAAAATGTTTAACAACAATGATGCGAAGCTTTTCCAATGCTTCCAAAGTGATGGAGTTAATAAAGGCTTTGAGTTAAATAAGAAACAAAACATAATATCCCTTAAGATAGTTCTTAAGTTGTAAATAATAGACTTAAAAAACATATTCATAGTTTATGTATAAAAGAAAAACATGAAAGTGTATGTATGAACATAAAAAACAATTAAGTTTTTTATTTAGTTGAGATTAGCTGAGTGAAAGTGTAGCACAAATTTAAAAAATACAAATCCTTGATCTTATAATCAAAATTTCGATCTCATAGCAAATTGGCAAAACCCTTATTATTTGTAATTTAGCTCAAAAATTGATTTTATATCCTTTTTTAAAACAAAAAAAAATTCTCCTTGTGTTCACTTTTATTCTGAGAAAAACAAGAAAGCAAAGTATTATCTAAATCTAACAACATTTTAGCAAAATGTACCTTAAATAAAAAATTCAAAGTCCCAATAAATTAAGACGAAAAAGTTGCCTTATTTTGTTCACATTTACAATATTTTTTTCCTAAACAAAAAAATTAAATAAATAAAATTATTTAAAGAAACATTTATTGATATCCCTTGTAAATAATATTTCTTTCGGTTTTTTTTTATTATTTTTTTATTTATCGTTTTTGTTTCTAACTTATAAACAAAAAGAATCTTTAAACAGACATAAAAATAGATAAAGTTTTAAAGAATTTATATTGACTTGTAATATTCCTATTAAATGATATCTCTAAGAACCTATATTTATTAATTTCAATAAAACACATAATATATAAAATTCAATTGTACATACAAAAAGCTAAACTTAATTATATAAGGCTTACAATTAATATTTAAATACAAAAAACTTAGCTGAAGATCGGTGCTTTTGACCTGTTTCTATTTGTACAACGTGTTAGTAAACATTAAATTTATGCGTTTTTTTTAAACTCAAAAATATATAAAACAAAACTGCAGTAAGACCGTTTTTCTTTTTCCAAACAAATAGTAAAATAATAAAGTAACCATCATGCATGTGAATTGATACAGCAATATCCACACAAAAAAAAAACATTTTCAATAATCAATACCAAACAAAAAAAAAAATAATGATCAATATACAACAAAACTTACTACAAAAAATTTATTGTTAACGTACAGTGGCCAAATAAAGCAGGTAATAAACAATTTTTCTACATATAAGCAAACAACAAAATATAAGCGTAAGTCTTAAAATAAAAAAAAAAAAAAAATTAAATTAAGAATTTTATTATGTATTGTAAATTTTTAATAAGGAAACCCTTAACGACCATTACTATTAATATACAAAACAAGACACATATAAAATTACAAAAACAATATATATTGCAATCATTCATTAAACAAAAAAATCAGTTAGAAATTTATTGCCTTTTGTTTAACAGAATTATGTTTCTTTTTTTATTTTTTTTTTTAAATTAAAAAGTCAATATCGGTTGTGGATTAAAACAAAACCATTTGATTATTATTATTGTTACACTTGTTTTTGTTTTCCTTTATTATTTAAACAAAATTATTTATGCTTTAATTTATGAAAATAAAAAAAATTAATCCCACCGATAAATTTAATTTATTCTTTTTCTAAAAATAAAATTCTTTTCATACTAAATTCTTTTTATGTAAATAAAATTTAAACTAATCAAAAACTGTAAAAACAAAAACAACTATACGAGAAATAAAACTATACATATTTGAACAACCTAAAAAAGTAAGTAACATTTTTATTTTTTTACATAAACACAAACAAAAATGAAAATTTATATAAAGAATTTTGTGGTAAAATATTTGAATATAAAAATTAACAATAATTACATTTTAAGCTTATTTATGAGGCTGATTAGTTACGTACATACCTAATTATCAATATTTATAAAAAAAAAACAGAAAAATTATATAGTTGGACATTTAATAAAAATCACATGCAATATCGATAAATGTTTTATGTATAAATGTGAATGTGCATGTAAATTCTATTATAATAGTATTAAAATACAAGATCAAAATTTTAATTCAATTTAATTTTTGTATATTTATTATTATTAACCATGTATTTAAATATTTTTGAAGTTGACTTTACAATTTATTATTATTTTTTAATGGCCTACAAAAAAATTATTTTTAAGTTTTAGTAAAAAATATATTTTTTAAGCTTAGAATAAAATGCAAAAGAAGAATGAAAGAAGACGAAAATAAAAATTATATTAAATTGATTTGTTTTTTTTTTTTTTTTTTGTTTATTTAATTTGCTTTTATGTTTAGTTGGCAGTGATTGGTTTTTATGTTATTGGAATGAATTGAGTTTGTTTTTTTTTTTTTTTGATTGTGATTTAAAAATGGATTTGAAAAAGCCAAATAAATCTGAATTTTACTAGGCTTGGATTATAGATGGGTTAATATTGAGTATGTAAGCCACTTACTACAAATTGGGTAAGATTAAAATCCAAAACAGGCATGTGTATAGGTATACTATACATAGTGAACATCTTTTTGTTTCAAACGCTTCGAAAATGTTGTAGATTTAATTTGTTTGAGTGAATCCAAGTGAAGGAAGTAGAAGAGGCAGTCGTTAAAAGGCATAATAAGGGGTTGTTTTGTCAATCGTACACAATTGCTCGCTATGTTGAATATAATTTATAACGGTGTTTTTATTGGTAGAAACTAAATTTATTTTTGATTTTGAAAAGTATGTCAAAATACAGATTCTATAGATTGTTGCGTTTTATTGATTTGTTTTTATTTAAACTCAATTTTCGGTACAAATCTAAATTGTCCCCTAGACTCCCTAGGACTCCCTGTACTAACACCATTACAATTATAAATTGTCAGTTTTCAAATAGCGCTCATTAAAAAGAACAACGTCATAACTCAAAAAACCTCAAACTTCAGGAATCGAAATTTAAAGTTTGTATGGCTGTTTTTCATAATCATCTTCATTTGTATCTAATTTTTTTCTTTTTTCTTGGTAGAGATATTAATTAAAGTTTTATCGCAAAATATGACACTTTTAAACTATTATTGGACTGCTTTCACTTCAAAGGTCCCTGCGTAGATGTAAAAAATACAGTATTTCCACAAAAATACATTTAAAAGTGACAGTGTATGTAACGACAAATGATGCTCTATAGCCTTTCATTTTCAAGTTCTAAAAATGAGCGATATGTATTTTGATTGTTTGAATTTATTTCGATTGTTAAAATTTTGTTCAGAATATGAAGGAAACATTTTGTCAAGCTCATTTTTCTCTTCTAAAAGTGCACCAAGTGATAAAGAATTTTTTAAAGTTATACAATAGAAATTCCAGAAATTGCTCATAGCATATTTAACACCACCTAGATAAGCAACAACAAGCTGCAGAAATATTTTGTCTTGAAAAGGTGTAATCTTTTTATTTTTACTTGCGTTTTTATCTATGAAAGATAAATCAAACTCATTAAAAAAAATATGTAACAAATATAAAATTTATTGAATGTACAGCCTGTAGATGATCGGCAAGTCTCAGAGACGTATCTGATTTATCTTTTTCAACAAATAGGGTTACTAAAAGATAAATGCAGCAGACCAAATCGAAGCCAGAAATTGCCACCAAAAATGCAAGCTATTCACCCGCATTTTTCTTCTTAAAGAAAACCCTCCATTGAATCCCAATAAATATTATAAGTTCATGTAAAGTTTATTATCGTTGTAACAGATGAAAAAACATACACATTAGGGTGGCAGTTATTTAACAAAGTCATCTTCAGACTCTCATCATCTATCAGACTCTCTTCAAATCAAAAGTGTATGCCAAAACAGAAATGTACTACACAAAACAAATGTTTTCTGTAGTCAATAACCTGTGTCTCTTACCTCCAAGGGCTTTTTTTTATACAAATTTTGTATTGGATTTTTGCATTTTCTACGATTCACTTATTTTTCTCTCTATCCATACGAGTGATTCAAAAAAAATTTTCATCCAAAAGTTCGATGTAAGATATTTTAGTTTTTAAAATAATAGTTTTATGGAGAGTTTGGTGTTTTTATAAGCTTAGTAGTAGTAGGTGTGATTGATAGCACAATTCGAATGCTATTGCGCCCTAGCCCCTAGACATGAATATGTGGTTCTAACTCTGGTTTAACTCACTTCTGATAAACTGGAACTTGTACTTTTTCAATTTAATTTTGAATGCAATGTTTTAAAGAGATAATCTATATCTCCCATATTAATAAACGAAGGACGGAGCTAGCGGCGAGTAATCATTAACTCGTGGATAAGAAGTTAGATGTTTGTCACTTACGAGCTAGATAAACCAACAAGGAAGGTGGTTTACCGAAGGGTTAAATAAAAAAATTAAATATACTTTTTAATTCCCGAGTTACATACTTAATCCATAATTACACGGGAGCTCGAAAGTTATAAGTGAGTTAAGCGCTGTTTTTATTAATATGGCTGTATGTGTATAGCTGCAGAGTAATATTGAATTGACATTGTAACGACTTATTCTGCAATTTTTGCAGTGACAACCATTTGCAAGCAATATTTGTCTACTATCTTTTTAGCCTTTATATTATCTGGAAGAAGAAGTTCATTAAAAATCATCTGCCTCTCCTATTAAATTTATTGCATAGCTGACGAAAACTTTGTTCCTGTTTTTCTTTTGGATAGCAAGATGTTTAAATTTCTGCTTTTTGTGTATACTAAAATATTTAACTAGTTATTCTGGCCGATTTGTTCAGTATTTAAAAAAAATATAACCTGGCATAAGACAAAAAATACGCAAATTTCAAAACATACTTTACCTATACATTTTTTTATCAAAATCATTTAAGCCGTTTTCTAGTTAAATAAACTATTCTTTAATGTGTTAAGACAAAATATATTTTCCTCAAAAATTACACATTTTAAAAGTCTTTTGTTTTTAAATACTTTCTTTAGTTAAAAAATAAATTTTCTAAGATCTTAAACTATACCTAAACAAACCTATATAACCGAGTTGTATTGTGTTCGACTTTTTGGCGATATAGACCAATTTTTTTAATTTTGTATACGGAAGCTAAATATTCTATTACTATACATATATATTTTAGGTAACTTTTTTTTTTTGAAATTGAGTTTGTGAACATGTTGTTCCATGCCAATTTGTTAGTTTTTAAAACTTTGAACAGATAAAGAAAATTGAAATGCAGCCAATATCCAATAACTAAAAGGTATAAATGTTCTTAATAACTTTATCGAACCAGGTTTATTTAAATTCGACCGAGGTATATATACTATGGAGTGTATCCCAAATGAATCCACTAGATGACTTAACTTATTATACAAGGATTTGTCCAAACAAATAGTTCTACAACATTTTTTTTAAACATGAATACGAGCTTAGGTAAGTTGATATTTTAAAGTTAATTGTTTTAATTTTTGACGTGGCTTGTTAGATATTGCTTTTCTCTTCTTGTATTTTTTTCTTTTTACATACTTTTTTTTAACGTGTTTTACTTTGTTAAAATAATTAACGATTAAGCCTTCTTTATATATATATTGTAATTTCAATGTTTATCCTAAATACTAAATTAAGATATTCATATATTAACACATACACACAACACACAAACATGTAAATTAAAAAACTAATAACTATTAAGGAGAAATAAATGACTGCTTTTTAGATTGTAAGTTATAAATTCATAATAATTTATATAACAAAATCATAAACAAAAAATAAATTGAACATATAAATCTATAAAAATACAAAACGATTTTTTTTTTTCAAATAGAACAAAAATACGTACTTCTAAACCAAATCCGATATAAATTTATGAATTAGAAGTTAATCCAATTAAATTTCTATACATTTTAATTATATATTTGAAACATAATTGAAATTATATATTAAAAAAAACAAAAACAGTAAATCCCAATTGATAAATGAAAAATTTTAAATAATACAAAATGAATTTAATTACGTGTACTTAAAAATCAAACTTCTTAAATTTAAGCTACGATTTATATTTAAAAGAATAAAATAAAACAAACAAAAAATCTCTATTACTCTGGAACTTACGGTGCGATTGTATTTATTGTTTGTTAATACTCAATTTGAGTTTTGTTTATATTGATGATGCATTAGTAAATTGATGATTTGTTTTATATAATTCACTTCAATATTATGTATTGTATGTATGTATTGTATATCCCCTTTTGCAACCCTAAACAGTGATAAATTAAATTTTAAACATATAACTAAATATAATAAATCTAAAAATAAATGTAATTTATTTTTTATATTACTTTATTTATTCTTGAATAACAATAAGAAAATTAAATGTGTTTCATTACTTATTTGACAGAAACAAATAATTTTGGTAATGAAAAATAAAACATAATTATATAAAAAATAATGCGCATGGAAATAATTTGATGGATAATTTCTGTTAATTTTGCATTTATAATACAAAAAAATATTCAATGATGAAAGAAAAATAAATAATTTAATACTCTTACAAAATACCGTGTTTATAAATTCCATTACATTTAATTTTTGTCTCAAGATAAAAATGTTAATTATGTGTAGGTACACGTATGTACATAATTCATTGAGGTTATCAAATTATAATCAACAACACTTTTTTGAGAGCAATTATATCATTCAGCAAAAAGATCATGCGAAAAATAAATCAGGCTACAATATTATCGTCCGAGAAATAATATCAAATAACCCAGTTACTTGACCTGGGAACCTATTTTGATTATGTGAGTTTACAATCAGATTTTTTTTTACAAAAATATAATTCTGTACTGAGTGCATACATTTTTCCCATAATGTATTCAATAAAGAAATCTACCGACCCATCGCATAATGTGTTTAGGATATCTGAAAAAAATGTGATTTTTCAAATTATACACGTTGCTTATACTCAACACATAACTTTATGTGATGAATAACCACTGCTACATTCGTATTGAATGGATACACGTTGCTTAGACTCATCGCTCAAGTAATGAGTAAATTGTTTTATGTAGAAACCTTCCGAGCTGCTACAATCGTGTTGAATGAACACACGTTGCTTGCTCTCGGATATTTTAATTTATTTAGTGAGTACATATGCCACTGTAACTAGTCAATGACGATGTGTTCAGTCAATATTGCCTGTATTCAATACAACTGATAAATTTTCTATAGACTGATTACATAAATTGTACTCTTTGAGGGTGGGTTTCATTTGGTACATAAACTGAAATGTAATGGCAATCCTATGCAAACTTTAGAACGTAGATTTTACATAAATATCTCTATACTGGGACCATACATTATTCCCTCAGAGCATTAAGGAACACAAAAGATCTAAAATAATGTGTAACAAATGGCTTTTGATCAAAAATGTCAATTTCAATGTTCTAACCATACACCAAATTAAAAAAATTATTGAAGAAATTTGTTTTTGTAATTTTTAATTTTCAAACTTAAGGACATAGACGGAAAATTTTAAACAGCCTTATATTATAGTTTTAGTACGGTACTACTTAACATTTTACCAATTTTAAAACAGTTTACTAAAACTTTCTAAATTTTAAATAGTTTTTAACTAGTAACACACTTAACTAATTTCATTCATAACATTCAGCTGAACACGTTCAGAAGAGTACAAAAAATTCACAAGCATCCCTGATTTTGAAATTTATAAACGTCAAAGTGTCATATGGATTTAGTACGATACTAAAAAGATAAAATAGTCTTTTGGTGATTTTAACTTTAGTAAAATGTAAGGAGATAATACGATTTTCAACTCATTTAAGATTAGCAGAATACAATTTTCAAACTAGTATCATACTTAAAATGATTTAATATCGTACTTAATCGACTAAAATTTTGCGCCACAGTTTTAAACCCTTGGCTAGGAACTGATAATCGCATAGAAAACATAACAAAACACTTCGTCTTAATTAATTAAAAGAAAAACAAATAGGTAGGTGTGGTGGGTATCTAATATCAATCCATTTTCCAAAAATGATATCCAATTTCACAATAAAATTTTTCTGAGCAACAAGAAATTAACTTGGAACAATTCCTATTGGGATATCGATATTCTTCCGGAAGTGAAAAATACTATCCCACATCTCATACTTCAAAAAAATTACTTATTATTTCACTTTGAACATCTAGATGGCTCTATACAACAGAAAAAAGGTGTGAATCAAGAATAATGCCATTTTCTGGGGCGAATTCATGTTCCGGTGTATGTCTGTGCTAATTTACGTTATTTCCTTCTTTCTATTGCAGACAATTTTTATTTCTAGTACTTTTTGATTTAAAACAAGAAATTCTATAACAAAAAATAAACAAAATTTTAACGTCTTTTTTAAATATACATTAATATTATTAAAACACCTACGAAACATCAAATTGTGTGTTATACCGTATACTACGTGAAAATTATATGTACTATATTTATTATTAAGAAAGAAGTTTTTAAAAATATTTTAAATTTAAAATAACCTTTGCAATTTTTCAAGTAGGCAGTATAGAATTATGGTCTTGGATTTCGCTTGCGTTTTAATTTTAATTATTTTCTTACAAATGTTTTTTTTTTTTTTTTAATATTATCAATTTCTACTTGTCATATTTGCGAAACCAACCCACACATAAATCAATCATTTTTTTGTGCTAAATACACTGGCACGAATCTGATGTCGGGAGGGTGGGTTTAGTTCTCACTTTCACGCATAACTAATGCACCCTAACATTAATTTAACATAACATCAAATCGACCAGTGATAGCGGTAGGTTAGTGAAAATGCATAGTATTTTTTTTCCGTTCTTATAAATTTTATTTTTCTACAAAACTTTCCCTTTTGTTGATTGAAATTTGAGGATTCTGTTTGTTCGATTCGAATAGAATAATTTTGTATGTTGTATTGAGTCAAAGAAGGAAAAAAATGCAAAAAGGTGGTGGTATGTGGTCATTGGAAATAAGGTTGGGGTGCATCTGAAGGGTAGCACGCGGCAAACAAAATCGGGGTTGAGTTTGAAGAATGGAATAATTCTTTTGTTTTCGTTTATGTGAAAAATACATTTTTGTGACTCGTCGATATTCGAAGCGAATAGCAGTAATATCGATGAGGGGTGGTGTTTTTTAGTGATGTTTTAGGGATTTTTTATGCATTTTTTTTAAAGAAGGATGGATTTTTAACAACCAATGAAATAGATTAGCCAATCAATTGCGGCGATATTATAGTCAAATGGAGGAATTTCCAAACCCGATTTTTCGTATATGATTAAGTTCGTAGTATACGGTTGTTTTGGTCATTTAACTATTTTTCAATATCATCGAAAAAATATGGAAAACAATGTTTAATTTTGAAAACGTATATAAAAGAATTAAAGTTATCGTTATTTGGCTAATAAGAAAAGTTATTTAATATTCTATTAATTAAAATTAATAAAATTTGTTGAACCCAGCGTTTTTGTCAATTAAAGTTGATTTATATTAAACTATATTATTTTAATACTATATTAATAATCTGGAAGCAAAAGAATACGAGGAAGCATACACGTCAAAAATACCCTCTTGGACAAAATAAAACTTGAGCTGGTACTGTCATGTACAAAGAAGATGACATGAGAACCCATGTTCAAAAGGCAATAGCACATGACGTTCCACCACTATCCCGGAAGAAATGCAGGCGCAAAAACCCCTGAATGAAACAAATGCAACGAAAAAGAAGAAGTATAAACTGGTCTAAGATTTTCTTTTATTTTGTTTGATTTTGAACTTTTATCTACCAAAAAAATAAACATTTTCTTTAGGTTTCAAAGTTAATGTACATATTCCTATTATCGTGACCAGTTTCGAGGATTAAAATGTCTATTCTTATGTTGGCTGTAGGTCATACGAATGAGAATTTAGTGTAAACAACAAAAACAATATTTTTTATCGTGTACCTTACCTATAAGTATACGTTTATTTTCTTTTTTTAGAAAAAATTATTTATAAAAAAATGAAAAACAATACTACAAAAAATACTCAAATTTTAAGAATATTCATGGTTTTTTAAATAAAAAATTGATTTTTGAATGCTTAAAAAGTGTGTTGATTTTGGAAAGCAAATTTGAAATCTACACATACATATGTATTATATGTATGTAATTCATATATGTGTATTTATTTTTCGGAATTTCACTTTCGAAAAGGGTTTTTTTTAGTGATCCAGGCAAATAAATATTCGCAAACAGGTAGAATTCTCACACATTTTCACTCCTGTTTTGAGGTAGGTATCTGATATATTATTAAAAATTAAAATCTCGAGTTTGAATTTTGTACGTGTCCGAAACTTGCCCTGAAGTATCTATCTAGCTAAAGCAAAAAGAAAAAACTTGTTTCTATTTTAGTGCTTCTATATCGACAAAGAAAATCTATAGAATAATATTTTTTTCTTTCTTGGGGGCCAGTTATAGCTATCATTGAAAACCATCATTGTAAATATTAATTGTCAATTTTGAGAGATTTTGAAGTAAAAATATATGATTATTTTGATGCCAAATTAAAGCTTATTGACTTAATATTTATTTCTAGGTAAAACAAAATTCAATTTTGCACAACTTTTCTCATAAATTCATTGAAAAAATTAAAAGATACGTTTTCGGGAAGATATGGGTCAAAATGATTTTTTTTGGAGGAGAAATAATTTTGAAGTCGTAGTCTATATTTCTGCATTAAAATATTTAATGATTAAATCTTCCAAGGGTCTCAAAATAAACAGCTAACTTTTTCAATGATGGTTTTCAATGATAGCTATAACTGGCCCCTTATGCGTCTCATTAATATCGTTTTTTTTTTAAATTCGAGAATCTTAACATTTTTGTTTTTCATCAATAAATATTTATAAATAACACGTCTTGTAGACAAACTTCAAGCAGCCTAGCTCAATTATAGTGTGATCAGAAACCGTAAGACCACACGACTGCATGCTGCCAAGAATCTCTTGCATACATAAATCTTAGTAGCAAATGTCTTAATTTGAAAGGATCAGGAAGGTCATCGAATGATGAGTGTGAGAGGAACCTCTATTTTCGGTCACAAACGAGAACTATGGAGTTCCCTTCGCTTTTCATTAATTTTGTTTTTTTTTTTTTTGTTCAACTAAGCCGGATGTTGTACCTACAAAAAATGATGGTGCAATCAGGAATCGGTACTTTTAATATACTATGAAATTGTTTAGGTTTTTGTATAGAACTCTATATGAATAACAATCTTTGTTGGTGCGGATAAAAATAATCCCCCGAAAAATCGATGGTTCCGCGAGGGAACTCGTGCCAATTTATGTTGTTTTTTTTTTTTTAATCTCCGCATGTGCTGTCCAGCTGCGATGACCTCTATCGATACAACACAAAAATACTCTCACTTTTTATTCATTGATATGTATTGATATTCCGCAGCATTTCTAATAGTAAAGAGCAGGGGGAGTTTTTTTGTCTGTCGTCCCATTTCCGTATACGCAACGGTGAGATAATCCTCAAGAATCGTAGAAAAAAAAAAACTGATAGTATTTAACAAAAGCTGAAAAAAAAATAATTTGCATGTGCCCCTAATTGTATGCCTGTCAAACAACCAAGCCATGATAATTGTCCGATTTTTGGACATTTGATTGACATCTCTATTATTTGTGACTATTCAAGTGGCAATTTGCATTAAATGCAATGTGTAACGACATTGACATTTAAGTGGACACTACGATTGACAGATTTCTGATTCAAATCATAAGCACTGAGTGGCTGTTTTGGTCATAACTTCACTCAACTTGGATTAAAGGAGTTTTATACGACTTTTTTCACTTATGGTCGATCATTGATAGTAGGCACATGTATGTAGATACATATATTTATGCATAAGTGTTTGAATATTAAAAACAGCAACAAAGTATGAAAATAGAATGGTTAACATTAAGTTATTAAACTATTAGCACAAATAAATTTCAAAAATGTAATTTGTGTTAAAATCACCAAATGTCTATTTTATCTTTCAGGATCGTACTATAGCTAATTATCACAATAATTTTCTTCGACGATTTGACACTATGACACTTTAACCGAAAAATGTACTTTATTATAATTTAAGCACATGATTCAGGTTTTTAATCTAATAAGATTAAAATCGAGAAGATGCAACTATTTTACAAAAAGTTAAAGTCCTTTTTTACTAGCCAGAAATATAATTACCTATAGATACATACGATCTATAATTACTTATATGGCAATTAATGGATTAAAACAAAAATAAATAAATTAATGACAGGTAGTAGCCCGTAACGAAATGGTTAGTGCGTTGAACTGTCACGCTGGAGGTCTGGGTTCAAATCTCAACCTCGTTCACCTAAAAAATCTGTTATATACTATAGAAAAATGTATGACTTTTTATAGGACGGGAGGCGACCGTAGTAAATAGCTGTTTTTACAAAAGTGGTGGGACTCACCACAACAACCAACAAAAGTCTGTCCGATCACTGGTTTTGTAAAGAAGGCAGACTAAGCTTTCATTTGATACCCCATTTATAAAAATCCATCATGGTTTAGGTATCCTAAGCCAAAAATGCAACCAAAAAAGTGCGTTTTCTACCCATTGGCACCTGAAAAAGCTTGTCCGACCAGCGGTTTTGTTAATGTTAAGACTAAAGCTATGAATTGGCATCATTCTTTGCTGAAGCCGCGATGAGATAGGTAAACCTACGGTCGCCTCCCGTCCTATTAGCACATGGTAACACTGGTAGAACTTATTTTTTGTTTTTTTTTTATACACTCCACTCCACTCCACTCCACTCCACTCCACTCCACTCCACTCCACTCCACTTGAATAGAAACAAACTTTTTTTTTACTATCTGAGCGTGTAGCGCTTTGGTAAATTTATAAATTCACCTTTTGGTTTTTTTTTTCTTAAAAGAGAAAAGAAAAAGAAAAGAGAGGGATCTATTGCGAATAAAACTTAGGATATTTTGAATGACTTTTTTAATTACTTCATTAAAAACACTGTTTTTTTAGGCCACTTGAATAGAAACATTCTCTTAAATAATTAAACAAATTGAAAAAGTGCAGTAAAAGTGGGTAGTTTTCTATCCACCTTTCTTTGAAATTACTTGAAAAACCCTGTTGGAGACTGAATCATGCAGTTATTTTATATAATTTAAGGAAATTGCACTTCGTGCTTCTTTGATTGCAGCAGTAAGTGATTTTTTGTCCTCATATTGTCGGTCAGAATCGTAAACTTTACGAACCATCCATCCACATACGTTTTCAATAATATTTAGGTCCGGAGAATACGGTGGCCATTGAAGTAAGGTAACATTTTACTCGGATATCCAAGTGTTAATGATCCTTGCGTTGAGGATTGGCACGTTTTCTTGTTGAAATGTCCATGGTATTGGTCCAAAGACATCGGTAAACTTAGGGAAATCTTCTTGCAATATTTCCTTGTAGGAGTTTGTCATCATTTTTAATGCGGGAAAGTCCAGATAAATTGTTCAAAACCAGAAATGGCACCACAAGCCATTACAACGCCTTCTCGGCTATGGTGACGCTCCAGAAACCTGTGTTTCTTCCTTATAATATGAAAATATTAATTATATCCGTCCGGTCCATCTTAATTGAATTTTTTCGTGAGAAAATACCACCTTTGTCCACTCTTCCTTCCACGTCATATTCTCCCTGCAAAAATCAATTATATTGTGTCTTCGTATTGGATTTAACGGTGGTTTTTTCTTCAATTTTAGGCGCTTTAAATGTTGCGACCCACGAATAACACGTCAAATAGTGTAAGGACTCGCTGTAATACCACTCTTCGACTTGATTTTAGCAGCTGAGTCGCGTGAATTTGAAGCCAGTCTAATTATCTTTCTCCGTCTGCTTCTGATGTGGCTCTTGATTGCCTACCTTACACATTTTCTCCATAGTTTTCTTTGTTTCTAAGGTTCCACCAAACAAATTTCAGACTATTACTTATTTTTTTGACAATTTTGCGCAGAGGAAGCTTGTTTTCCACGTGTGCTTCTATTTTGGATTTTTCTGCAGGGTTTGATGGTTTTCCGCGACCCATCTTTTCTTTGATAAAACAATTATTATTTTTAATCTACACTTCCATTATTAGAACCATATTTTTTTTTCTTACCGTAATGTAAAGAGACAAAACGCACACTGTTTGTATTCATGTGGCGAAAAAAAAACAAACAGTGTATTTAATGAAGTAATTAGAAAAGTGGTAAAAATAACCTAATGGTATTTTGCTGAATTATTCTGTCCCTGCAGTTTTATTCACAATAGATCACTCTTTTAAAAACTAAAACTAAAATGTGAGTTTTTAAATTAACCAAAGAGCTACACGCATTGAAATTAAAAAAAAAGTTTGTTTCTATTCAAGTGGAGCGGAGTGTATGTTAAGAAGCTTCTTAAAAGAATTTTAATTTCTTTGACAATTCGATATTTCACAGGGGTTGACGAATTTGTTTAAGTTAAATATTTATATTTATGATAATAATACCTTTAAATTGGTGTTTCAATTTTTTGTTCTAAAATTTTCTTTAAGACTTTAAAATATATATAAAAATGGATGTTTGTAAGTATGTTATAAACTCCGAAACCTCCCAACCAAGAGCCCAAATTTTTAGTATATTTTTGGTGTAAATCCGTTAGTGTTCCTGTTAGGTTTGGTCGAAATCTGTCTGGAAATTTGTCAACACGGTGACAAAAATGCGTTCCGGGAGGGATAACTTCATCAAAATCTAATGATATCAGATAGAAAAATGTATGTTCTTAGATGATGATATTTTGTTCGCAACAACAAAGTGTACCTACCGACAACGCCAGCCAACATTAGCAAGGTGCACATGTCAATAAGTAATTGCAATTATAGTTGCACCTGCATTTGCAGTAATGGCTATTTAAAAGTTAATTTATTGTGAAACATATAAACAAAAACAGTAGGTAAACATGATATCTAGCAACTGCATAGAACGATTTGTACAATAATAATTTATGGCCCGCGACTAATCCCGGATTTAACTAAATAAATTGGATGATAGTTTCATTTTACAATAATTAATAACATAAGAGTAGAAGTAAATAAAAGTAACTTTAGTGGGCAAAAATTCGCAGGATGAACATTGAACATGGCAAATATATTTACACAATTGCATTTGAAAAAAAAGGATTCTGGTCTATTAATTCCTTTTTTTTTTCAAAAAAGTGAATCAAGATTCACAGGGTGTACGTTGCACGCGGATGTCAACAAAAGCAATTGCAGTATTAGTTAAAACTGCAAATATCATGATATAACATTAACATTTGTATATTATTCATAATTCAGAAATAAGGGAGGCCCGACCAACACGCATTGGACAAATTTGGGTTCAAGTTCGCCAACAACTACTGCGCAAGAAAAATGCTGCGAAACCGACTGAAAAGTTCAGCCAACGTTATTCACGTCTTGATCCACTCAAAAAGTTTATGAAATTGAAAGAATATACTTTTATTTGGAGGCATTTAACTTTGACAAAGAAAAAGATTACTGGCGTCATCACGATAATCCTATTGGCCCAATGCACAACGTTTACCTGCATTGCCATGCATTGAGGTTCGAATAAAAGCCACCCGGAATAGGTTTGTCGAATAGGAAAAGTTAAATTGCCCAGAACTGGCGCCGCGACACCAGAACAACTTTGTATGATGTTTCTGGAATGACTTCAGACTCAAAACATTCGCAAGTACAAAACATGTTTCCAAATGACTTCCTTTTGAGCAAAAAAAATTGACAGACACAATTTAGGTCTCATGCCCATCAAAGGGCAAGGGAAAGTATACCATAACCTCTATTCAATGAAGACGCCAACTTTTTGTATTTTAAGTGAAGGCAATACAACATTCCCCGGGCACCGCTAGTACATTTAAAAATCAATTTAAAAAAAACGCTTACAAATTTTTTAATTTTTTTAGCTTTAGTTAACTTTTGTTCAAGAAGTCATTTCAAGTTGAATATTTTTTTTAGAACAAACACGATGTAACCCACAAGTATAGCTCTGATTCTGCTGCTTTTTTTAGCACAAATCAAAAAGTTTTGTTTTCTTTTTACGAGGTCCTGTTCCTGTCATGTAACGCTCACAGTTTTTTAAGCTGTTTTCTTACTTGGTCTTTTTAACAAATTATGTATTTTCAATTTGTCATGTAAGATCATGAAAATCAGACTTTATTACCACAATTTAAATGTGTACTTCCTGGAAAAAGGAGAAGAGGACCTATGTTTTAATAATACAAAATATAAAAATAGCAACCAATCGGCGTGTTCAAGAAAACGAGATGTCGGACATTTTGATCCTTCATCTGAGGAAGTGAATTCTTCAAATGTCTTTTTCAACGTTATTTTGACAGCAAACTGAGATTTTTTGCTGAGGAATCTTGTTCATGCTGAGACCCTCTGAAATCTCCTTTTCTTGAACACGTCTAAGCAATACGGTTACAATCACTTTAGTTATCAAAAAATTCATTAAGGACCAGTTTGTTCACAGCTGATTATTTTTAATTTATGATTAGTAGAGCTGGGAAATCCTCAAATGTTTTTGTTAATCAAATTTTGTTTAAAAAATTCAAAGTATGAGTCATGAATCATGGATTTCACTAATCAGCCAACTTTGGTTGATTAGCGTTAGTTAATTAAAGCCTATGAAAGTCACATACTAAATTTAACCCACTGTGAACAAACTGGCCCTAAGAGCAATAATAATAATTGTAGTAAGAAATATATGCTAATCTTAAAAAAATAAAAAATATTCTCATGATAAAAGGCTTAAAAACATAAACAAAAACAAAATATAATAAAATAAAATAATCTGTTTGTGTGCCCAGCGGATATCTTCTCGTCATCGATATACACACCTACATTTATATATTATATTTTTCATAAAGAAAAACACGAACAACAACGAATGTAAAAACAAAACATTATTATTCTTTTGCTTCTAACTCCATTGTACACTAAGCCTTGCCCAAGGAAGATAGTGGAAAATTGTCAACTCAGTGTAAAATATCTGAAAACACTCGCAAACAACAAACACACAACAAAAAACTGTTGATATTTTTCCAGAGCAGTTCAAAGTTGAAAACCTGATGCAATCCATCTGCATTTGAGTGGCAAGTAGCCGAAAAAAGAAGATCCAATAAAAGAAGAAGAAAAATAAAAAAAAACGAGGCAAACATGGAATCCTAAGAATTTTCCAAATGCTACGCATTTTTCTTGGATCGACTGCTTAACAATATTTTCAGGTCATGGTAGAGTCCAACAACTATTATTTTCTTTTTTTTTTTTTTTGTAGCGCATTAGAAGAAAATATTATGTGTGGTGTGAGTGACAGAAGTAAAAGGGTTCATTATATTAGATAAGGGCTCTGGCACTGTGTTTTTCGAAAGACGAACAAAAAACAGAAGAAAACAACCTTCTTTAAGGTCTTTTACGAGCAGTGCTACGCTACATCATATTAGTCAAAAAGAGAAGACGATCGAAGTTTGTTTTGCTGTGCTTGCTTTCGTTCCTCACTTCTCCATCCTTGATTGCTATCTATGGAGAAAAGCCATAGACAAAATGCTAGAAAATAGTCAAAAGAGCTGAGAGTGTGTGTTGTGATGTTCCGTGGTAGTGTGAGTTTTTCAGTTCGAGACTCGAACCCTAATGGGTATTGTTCATGTTCATAGGTTTAGCTCCTAGGACCTTTAGTATTTTCGTATCGCATCTCTCACATCCGGAGAACCAACATCGACAACAAAGGGCAGGTCATAGTTTTCATATATCCGATGGGAATGGGATTCTAGGGCCTGATCATTGCCAACGTCGAACAGTGTATGTGTGTCAGTGTTGTAATTCGGTACAGTGCAGAGCAGTTGTTACGGATTTTCAAAAAGGACTTCAGTAATTTTTTTTTTTTAATTTCAAAAACTAGACAAAGTGCGTTTTTGATAAATACCTACCTATATTCCATAAAGGCTGAGTGTGTTTTATGTCAGGCTTGTGAAAAAGAAAAGTTGAAAAAAAAACTAAAGGATAATGTCTTGTTGTTGACAAATGTTATAAGAAAAAAAAAAATAGAAACTTAAAGGGAGCACGGAAGAAAAAAATAGAAAAAAAAAAGATTCAAGTGACGTTGCTTAATATGTCATCGCCGAGTTCAAGTAACACAGGTGATAAACAAGTACCTGGTGATGATGGTGGATCACAATCACAACAACGTGAAAGGAGCTACAGAGAGGATGTGGACGAAATCGATGCATTATTTAAGGATAGCAATATAAAAGGTGATTTATGAAGGAGTTATTATGTGAATTAATATACTTTTGGATTGATATCATGTTTTTAATGAATGTGTGAGGCATTTTTGAGAACCAATCAAATCACTGTAAACAAAAAACTATGGAAAGACTTGTGTTTTTTTTTATTATTGGGTGTTCTTTGTTTTTTGTTTTCCGAATTAACTACCCTTACCCATCGGGAAATGACAATTTGAAATATTTGTGGGAAGAAAACCACCCTCTCAAACAAATTCCGTTCATAAGTAGTAAATTAAAATGGCGAAAATCTAGTGCAATGTTAGTTGGAGTTTTTTTTTTCTGGCGAATAAGATAAAATTCAGTTTGTTATTATATTTATTTTAATATTTGTCATCAGCTAAAATTATGTCCTTAAAATGAAAGGTAAACCCAGATTGAATGTTTGTATACCTAATCTACCTACTTGCATGAACATTTAAGAATTTACAATTTGTTTTTTCAAAAATTTTCTAAATGTTAAGTACGTGCTTACTATTATATTATAAAGGGTGTCCCTTAATTCGTCAATAATATTTTAAGACATAATTTTGGGTGTATTCTAGGAAAAAAAAAATCGTTTCACAGCAAGGCTCTATCTCCAATGTTCACATCTTTTACTGGGTATTTTAGAAAAGGCTAACTTTAGTGTACCCTGCCCTGACTCATGTTAACAGAAGTTGTTATGTTAATACTAAAGCATAGTACGCAGCTGAAGCGAAACGAACATTTTCATGAACGAAAAATTTTGTTCTCGTTTTGCTCAGCAGTACGCAGTTCGATAGTGAAAATAGAAAATCGTAGTAGATTACTACAGTCAAGTCGACACATTTTTCCGCACAGAATTTATTATCCGAAACCTATTGCTGATGCTGAAAAAGTTACAGTTTCTGGACGAAATTTATAATTAGTTTAAGATTCAATTTTGTAAAGAAGAAATAAGTACCTACATAGATAATGAGCCACACCATTCTCTTAAACTATTAACAGAACAAAAAAAGAAATTGAAAAATATTTTTTGTATGAATAATTTAAAATATCTTTTAATATTATTTATTTGTTGTTTTTTTTTATTTTATTTTTTTTTACATACAAATACAGTCGTGGCCGCCTAATTAAGAACGATATTTTTATAAATTCATAAAATGCATAACTTTTGTTTGGGAAATCTGTTGAAGTTGAGTAGTGGTTTTAATAATAGCCCATGAACTAACACTTTGAGTAATGTTTAAAAAATATAAGCATGAGAATATTAGTAGGAACAAAATAAACATTAATTTAACTCTTATTTCGTCTGGCAATATAATTAAGAACAGAAACAAAATGTTGTCATAACATTAAAAATCTTTGAAATTTCAATATGTTAATGTAAATATATTGTAGGAAAACCTTAATTCTTTATAATTTCAGTCAAAATACCTTGCCTATTTTCGCGCAAGGCATGGAATCTTGATAGTGGTGTACTCTATCAGATTTCCTCAATATTTAGAACATTCTGATCAAAATGTTGTTTTTTTTACTTTAACTATCCCCTGAGATTTGGACGGTCTAATCTTAAAAATGACTTCTTGACTACGTAAACAGCTTCTAAGCAATCCGTTGAGGACTTCTTGGATCATTATCGTCCTTTAAAACAAATTTTATGGGCATGATTTCAAATGAATAAAACATGTTCCTCAATGTCTTTATAAACTTTCTGGTCAATTCGAGCAATTTTTCCTTACTTATCGACCATACTATGCCAAGTCAATGCACCCTTAACAGATTTCCCATACAAAAGTTGTGCATTTTTAAATTTTATACAAATATCGTTCTTAATTAGATGGCCACGACTGTATGTATGTACATCTGATAGACTTCTCCATAAATATTTTTCGTAGCCTCTGCGTTTATGTTTTCGCTATTGATGTGGAGAGCACATACATTTTTCGTTTCGCTTCAGCTGATATGCGTACTAGGCTTTATTAAGCTTGACAAAAAAAATGATTTGTGTGGTTTAAGATAATTTTTATTTTATGTGTGAGCTATAACAATTATAACAGTACCTCAAAAGTTTCCACTTTGATTTTCTCTGTGTGCTAGAGCTAGTTTTTTTTTTGTATTTTATTAGTAATCTAAAGCAGGCCATACACGACCGAGCCGAACAGCTCAGAGCCAATTGGCTTCGAAGATTTTGTACTGGATAAATGTCAAAATGGTTCGGCGCCGAACCATTTGGATATTCAACCAGTCGGAAAAACACGAACCAAACTGGTTCCTAGCCGTTCGGCTCGGTCGTGTATGGCCGGCTTAAGAAAGATAGGATCTAACCGGGAACAAATTAATTCATGAAAATTTATTGCTGCTATCGACGCATCCTGTACAACATATCCGAAGTGCCCAAAAATGCCCTCATTGGCTTTTTGTAAAGATGCATTTAAAGAGGTGGTGAGAAGGGGGAGCCGAGAGTTTATAAAGCTGAAAAATGTATTATAATACAATCTAATCGTATGACACATGTTTTTAGAGTGCTTTTCAACGCTGATGAAATGAGACCAAAACTGAAAACATACATGTATCCTGTAAAAAGTTAAAGTCCTTTTAATGGAATAAAAAATGAAAGTTCTTTCATTCCATTAAAAGGACTTTAACTTTTTACAGGATACATGTATCTGTTCCAGTCTTGGTCTCTTTAGAATCAGCGTTGAAAAGCATCACCCTAAAAAAATGTGTCATATGATTAGATTGTATTATAATAAATTTTTCAGGTTGATAAAACTCCCACCTGCCCCCCCTCTCCATCTCTTTAAATGCGTCTTTACAAAAAGCCAATGAGGGCATTTTGGGGTACTTCGGATATATTGTACAGGATGGAATTCTGCGTCGATACCAGCAATAAAATTCCATGAATTAATTTTTTCTCACTATAGATATAGCCCAGTCAATAATTACAAAAAAAAAGTGCTAAATTCACAAAGCGCGATGTAGTTCTGCATTTTTGATATGTTGTTGCGGCATGTAAGAGTAGCTTATAGCAAAGTTTGCAACTTCGAACCTGTCCTCGCTGCAAGAAAAATGCAACAGCTAAAAATCACACCATTTTTCACAACATTTTCCTTTATAACTTTGGAAATATGCAACTTAGGAAAAACCGTCCAATATAAACTTGTTTGTTATAAAATTTTCTACAAGACAACATTAGTTTAACATTCATGCATGTTATATTTGTGTTGCTATCTAACTATGAATTAAAAAAAAAAAAGTTCTGAGAAACTGAGTAATTTTGAAGCACTCAAGAAAAAGGTCAAACATTTTCCAATTCTAGTAATTTTGAAGCACTCAAGAAAAAGGTCAAACATTTTCCAATTCTGATAAAAAATTGGAATCAAGTAGTCTATAGTATTACAAAACTATTTGACCGATCTGGATCAAATTCGAATTTCGTCTTGTAGTACTCTAGACTATTAGAATCCAAATTTTAAGCAGAATTTAACAGCTTTTGACCTATTTTTTGAGTGCTTCAAAATTACTTAGTTTTTCAGATTTTTTTTTTAATTGCTGGTTAGATAACAACACAAATACAACATGTATGAAATTAAAACTAATGTGGTCTTGTAGATAATTTTATAACAAACAAGTTTATAGTGGACGGTTTTTTTCCTAAGTTGCATATTTTCACAGTTATAAAGGAAAATGTCAGAAGAAATGGCTTGATTTTAGCGATTTTTTCACTGTTGCATTTTTCCTGCAGCGAGCACAAGTTTTTTGAAGTTGCAAACTTAGCTACAGACTACTCTTACATGCCCCAACAACATATCAAAAATGCAGAACAACATCGCGCTTTGCGAATTTATTGTCGAATTTGACTGGGCTATTAGTCTCCTACAGAAATTTGTAAGACTAACTACTCTTGACAAAACAAAATTAGTGTTTTCTTTTTTGTATGCAATATAAATATACGGCTGTTATTGTAATAAAAAATGAACTCCCGATTGAGATAAAACTACGCATATTTTAACGTCTGTGAAGTTGGCAGGGAAACTTTCACCTAGAGTAACGGGACCAACAGAGTACAATTTTAATGCATATTTTTGCTTACTATTCCCGATTTTGAAGTTCTCCAAATAATTGGTGTAATCGAGTGACCTGCTAACTTCACAGTAAAGTTAACAGGTAAAATAGTGTATCTCGAGAACCAAGCATGCTAGAGACTTAAAGTAAGGCTCCAAATTTGCAGTTTATTTTGCATTTCAAGAAATTTTTGGTTCAAATTTTGAAGTTAGCAGGTCACTCGATTACTCCCACTATTTGGTGAACATTTTGTATATAAATGTGTATATAATTACATATGTATTGCGAATTGTAAGCCACTTAAACGACAAGAGCAAGTACGTATGACCCAGTTGTCAATTTTATTTTATTAAATCTTCAACGCACTAAAGACTATAGGTACATAATTACATATACTAAATGAACTCTAAATGTGTGAGATAAAAGACAACTAGGTACTTAAAGAGGGGCAACAAAACAAAAAAAAAAAAAAAAAAAAATCTTGATTAAAGCGAGAAAAAAATCAAATTCAAGTGATAACGGTATAGTAGGTATGTCAAATTTGAAAGATATCTCTAGCATTCCCGAAATCAAAGGATAGACCCAAAAATAAAAAAAAAAAACTACAACAACAATGCGATTATAAAAAAATAAACCTAGAAAAAGATAAAAAATTTCTGCCGTCTTGCGTGTACTTTATGAGATTTCGTTTGAAAAAAAAAAACAAAAACCATAATACTCCTACAAATCATTGTAAATTCCGATTCCCATTCATAAAATTTTTTAGCTGACATGTGAACGAAGATAACACTTGGGTAAAAGGTCTCCGAAAATAAAAAATGATTTCTAATTTTTTAATGTTGATCTAAGACAACATGTGTATAAGTGTGTGATTTTTTGAGAACCAGTGATGGTTAAAGAAACATTACGTAATGTGTTGTAGTATTTACTAAATAAATCATTCAAATTAAATCAACGTCTATTCTAAGAGCTGAAGTGTACAGACAAAAGGTTTGCAAGAAGTAGCTCACAAATAGTATTTTAAGGTAAGAAAACGTGTAAAAACATGTGTTTTGCTTAGCCTCTTTATTGTGCAGGAGATAATAGTGATGTGGTAGTATTCAGAGATAATCTAATTTTACTATGGAAATCATTCCTAAGAATAACTAAAAACGGGCAGAATTTCAAAGCAGAATTTCGATACGTTCCCTATAAACTATTTTTATTTACATTATGGAGTTAGTTCAAAAGAACCTCAACTACAGAAATGTGTGTTGCTCAGATATGATAGTGGGCTCATCAGTTATATGCTGTCATATCCTTTTAAGAAGAAAACATTCGTCAATGTTTACCGAATCTTATAAGAATCACTGCCGAAACATATTTCTTTTAAATGTAAAATATTTAGTAATTCCACTTAAACATTAATTTCCTTAGTTAAGAAATTGGTTTCATGTCAAAAAAAACGAGGTTTTGATCAAATCTCTGATTAGCTTCATATTTTATAGCATTTGTGATTCCATATAGTTAGGTAGAAAGAAATTCGAAATTTCGTTCTAGTTCTACCTACTAAAACGGGTAGCTGCTATTCAACATTAAATTACATAAGTTTGCAAATAATTTGATTTACATATTAAACTACTGACTGACAATATTTTTACATGCTGTTCTGAATTTAAGTAGTAGCCCGTAGCGTAATGGTTAGTGCGTTCGACTGTCACGCCGGAGGTCTGTGATCGCTTCCCAGCCTCGTCCACCTAAAAAAAAAACTAAAAAGTTTTTTTTTCAAGGCTACTGTCTCTTGCTAGGAATTGACAAATCCTCCAAGAGTATCACTTGTCACGAATAAGTGCTTCTCGTCTAGCCGTTCAGATTCGGCATAAAATTGTAGGTCCCTTCCATTCCTATCGAAAGGCGCACACAGGAATGTTTGCGAGTTGTTAGTCACTAGGCCCTGGTTCTTCATGAGCCGTTGTACCACCCGAATTTAAAAAAATTTCTGAATTTAAAAAAATAGATTTTTAGCATACAAAATAATTTTGCATGCAAGAAACTTTCAGAAACTGTGAACTAGATACGTTGCAACGATTTTTGAAAACCAATTTCCAAGAATTCATAAAACGTCATCGTTTGAAAATTAAAAAACAAAGGTGTACACATAATCCATTTCTCTCGCAACTATAAAATACCTCTTGTAATATGACATACTTGATTAAATATCAATATCTATGTTCTGAAACATCTTGATTTTAACTTTTTATAATATTTAAATTGCCTTAATCCAAACATGTTCATGCCCTTGACCTGTATCTTATTACCTACATATTTAGATTGAATCCTTAGAAATCCCAAAAGATTACCGTGGAGTCCGTAATTAATTTTATGTTTCATAAATTCTAATATTTCATATAAGAAAACTTTAAGGAGACAAGAAATATTTGTTCTTGAACATAGAAGTTTTTAATTTGTATTTTTCTTTGAATTTACCATCACTGTACTTAGAGCTACTTTTTGAGTTACATTGGGTCAATGACGCCACAACATAGCGCAACGAGCAAAGGGAAGAAAACTTGTTCTTCTCAAATTTCATTGAATAGTTAATTGGGGTTCCAACAAAAAGCCAATCTATTTATGCGTCCTTAATTTAGTTCGATTTACAATTTTGTTTTTTTCTTCAGTGGGAAAATATTGAAATAATGTGAAAAATTTCAAAGGGTATATCTACAGAGATGATAAAAATACGATGTTTGTATAGTTTTGGAAGACAAGCCAAAACTAAAAACCATTGCTCATAATAATTATGCTACACTTGAGTTGTTAATGACAAAAAGAAAGCACACGCATTACTCCTTATAACTGCTATATACATATGTACTCGTATATCACAACCTTGAGAATCTTTTACCTTTTCTTGGAATTAATTTTAGTTTTGAGTTTTTGGATCCGGTTTTGTTTTTCTGCTTGATTAAGGTCGTTTACAAGACCACTTTTGTAATGTTACAGCGTTTTCATTGCATTGTTTTCGGTGGTGAAGAAGAAAAAAAAATAAAAGAAGTGGTTTAGGGTGGATTTAGGGGATATAATCAAGCAAGACCACAAAAACATTCATCATTTGGGCTGTAAGATGTTTACTGTTTCTTAACTTTTGATTTTTTTGAAACAGGTTAGAAATAGGTATGTTAAAATATTTGACAACTGTTTGGTTACTTAAGAGATAAATGTAACAATAAAAATGAAAAATTAAGCAAATGACGAGCCGGATGGATAAGCAATAATAATAAAAGAATTCACTTGGTTTGAGTTATTTGGAAACAATTCTAGGCACATTGGCATAGAAATTGCACGGATAAGGTTAATATTTTAATATGTACCTACCTACTTGAAAATAAAAAGGATAATTGGAACCAGATGTTGCAAGAAAAGACTTTTAAAGGCTAAAAATGTAATTAGAAATGACAGGGCTGATATGCAACGTTTTAAAATTAAAAAAAAATCATTTTATCTTTTTGTTTGACAAAGTGCAGAATATAGCAGAAAATGTAGATTTTTCCATTATTATCTTATTTTGATTAACGTGAATTTTTCGTTTTTGTATACCTTACAGTGATGTAGAAAAAGGCTTACACTAACAAAATTAAGTTTTCTCTGATTTGTCGTTATTAATAATAATAATTAATGTTGATGCATTTTGGAATGTTATATACATTGAGTCAACGCAACCTATAACGACGTGGCTCATAACGACCAGTCGCTTTATACAACACCTTTTCCTTCAATTGGTTGGGTTAAATAGGTATAATTTGTAGATATTAGTTTATCGTGGATTATAATATAATAAGTTGGCTATCCTATTACGACTTATCGCATATAACGAAGAATATAAGGCAAAAAATACAGCGACAGAATAAAGAAAAATGCAAACTTTAAGATAGCAACTTACAATTCAAACTTGAGCGTGTCTGAATAGACACAAATCTTTTCTTTGCAAATCAATTTAACTAGTTTTTTATTAGTCTGTTCCTAAAATTTGTATTACTATGTAGATTTTTCTATTTTATTCATTTCTGTGGTAAGTCAGATAAAAAGACCTCCACTGGCTGACCTAATTAGGCTAGAGCCTTGGCGGTTGTACTCGTAGTTAGCGATGTCTACTGTTTTTGTAATAGGTATCTAGTAAGCAGTATCAAATTTATATTTGTTTGATCAGTCGAGCGGTAATATCGATGCAGGGAAATAACCAAACAACAAGTACATTTCGAAAAATGCAAACAAATTTAATACCAGCTTGAGCAACACATATTAGTTCAAGCCCAAAAATTAATCGCTTTGGACATTCCAGAAACGAAAATAATTAAAATCGCACGTAAATATAGAGTGACGGACGCTATGATATAACATGTCTTTTAACCAAGTTAAGTTTGATTTTGATCAACTTCGAAACTGCTGTTTTAGAAGTCGCGAGTATCATATTTATGCATGCTATGGTGTTCTTAATTTTTAAAAATATGCATATTCGAGGTTCAATAATTTTTTTGTGTCGAAATAATCTCTAGACAAAGGGGACAAAATTTTTTCTGTTAGTATTTTTAGGACCAAAAGAGATGGTTTTCAGCAGTTCAATACCTGTACACAATAAGAGAAGCCTTATTTTCCTTTATATCTTTTGTTCATCACTGTAATTATCATTTAAAATGAAAATAATTATAATTCTGTATTTTTGATATAAGTTACTTTCTGTATGATCCTTCTTCAATACACAACTCACACTCTTAGCTAACCCTTATTTATTTAAATGCCTTTTAAATATCAATCCAATTTACTATGCAAACACTAAGTAGCCAGATCAATTCTTCAAGTAGCTATGTATGTATAAAGTAAAAAAATAATTCAGAAACATTGATTTCTGTTTAACATTTCGAAGAGTAATATTTTATTACAAAGACAGCAATCAGGTTTTCCTTTTTTTCTTAATGGATTTTCAATTCTCAGGTCAAAGGTCCCAAGTCTTGACACTGCTGACATACATAGTTGACTGATCCCTTCTTCGCATTTGTATATCTTCTTGTCTTTTTTCTTATAATAACCATATAAAGGAGGTATGTAGTTGTTTATGATGGGCAAGTCATTGAAGGGTGAAAGGATTCGTTAGGTATTCTTTATTTCCCAGGACATGACGTATATCAATTCGTGTATAAAATTTCTATGAACCTATTTTATTACCTTATAGATATCAGCATATCGGAAACCCAAGGAGTTCGCTATGGCAAATGCAAATGGTTCAATGTGGCAAAGGGATGGGGTTTCATTACGCCCAATGACGGCGGACAGGAAGTGTTTGTACATCAGGTAAAGAAGCGCACCGAAAAAGGATTTAAACAAAAAAGAGGATAATTTATTAATTTTTTTTTCTCACACAGAGTATCATCCAGATGACCGGTTTTCGATCATTGGGCGAACAGGAAGATGTTGAATTTGAATGCCAGATTACAGAACGTGGTCTTGAAGCTACTCGAGTATCCGGACGAGAAGGTGCCGATTGCAGTGGAAGTACATTCCGCCCAAGGCCAAAGAAACGATACCGAAGAGTGCGTTGTTATAATTGTGGCGAATTCGCAAATCACATCGCCTCCAAATGTCAACTAGGGCCACAGCCAAAACGATGCCATTTGTGTAAGAGCGAAGACCACTTATTCGCCGACTGTCCAAATAAGAAAGTAAGTGCCTCGGCTATAAAATTGGTTGTTATATTTGATGCTTAAAAAAATCCCTTTATATCTTAGACAGCAACCCAAGACAGCGAATTGGGAGAACAAGAAGAATCCGATGAGGCAACTTAACAGTGGTCCTTTTCATTGTACGAAAATCCTTGGACGAATTTAACATCTCGACAAGCTTTTTCAAACATTTCCACCACTTCATCGGCCAAGGATTCAAATTTTTAGTTTAAAACTAAATAAATAAATAATTATTAGAAGGAATTTATTAGTGTGAAATTTCTTTAAAAACAAACAAAACTATTTTAAAATTAAAAATTCTATTTAAATTTATTCGAATAAGAAAAAGAGAAAATATAATGCATGCAAATGTTTAATCTCTTTTAAATGAGAGAAAAGAGGCAATGCAATTTAATATATAATATACTAATTATATACTATATACATTTTTTTGATAAATTTAGTTTTTTTTACGAGTATTTAGGCATAGGATTGTAAACTATTTTTGTATGTGTATATCATAATTCAATTTAGATTAAACTTAAACTTACAAACTTTTCTAAATTTAGTTTTATTTTGTTTGGTGTCTTATATATTATATTCTTTTACCTCACTTAAATAATATCAGTGGACTGTACCAGAAAATAACAAGCCTTGTAGTACAGCTTTCGGTATAGAGAGCTTGCCAGGTTTCGGAGCACTTTAATAACCCAATTTGAGATTTTTTGTCATCTAATGAGAGCCCGAAACCTATAGACCAATCTCATTTTAGAAATCTTAAACCTGCATATTTAATTCGTGTTTTATTTGCTTAAATTGGAAAAAGAGGAATTTTTACAATAAAAATATATGAATTCGCAATTATTTATACAATAAACTATTGTTAAGGGTAAATATTCAGAATACAAAATTTAATTTAAAAATAATTTAGGTATCCACATGATGAAACAATATAAAATGGGGTTACTTTCTTCAAATACCTGTCGCAAGTTAAGAACAAAGGTAGCCGCAATTTCGATAATTACCACAATATGGCAACCCTCTAGCACTCTGGAGCTCGTCACAATTGGCACAGAGTGTTAGGAAACGATTGTTGAACATCAGCTGATAGTTTAAAACTGATCTGCCCGAGCTGTATGTTTTTGTGGTTTGTGAGAGTTGTTAAGTAATTGTAATGATTTTATATTTTCAAGATAACATATTTTAATAAATATGCACCAAATTTAAGATAAGTAAATTTGTCATTCATGCTAAAAATTTATCTTTCACTGTAAAAAGTATTTAATTTTTTTAATATTTCCCAAAATATATTCTAATATAAAGGTGATGGTTGAAATTACCAATTTTTTTTAGCAAACGATTCCAAGCAAACTGCAAGTGATGTTATATCAGTGGAACAGCATCTCTTTGGACATCATCATCCCCAACTAACAATTTTTCCTCTATAAGGTCCATTTTTTGATTTTCAATAAGTTATTATTTCTACAAGGCTTGTATTTAGTTTGGACATCGAAGTTGCAAATTTCCGAAGCTATATTTTTTAAAACAACTTCCTAAAAACCTTCTACAGGCAGAATCTATAATTTTCTGCAAGCCTGAATATTTACAATTTGGTTATAGTTTTAGTAAGGTTTCCCAGAAATTAGTTTTGAGAGGCATGTGAAATAAAAGCAAAGAAAGAGCTTTCACAAGGAAGCACTGCCAAGAGCTCTTGAAGGGCCTGCTTACAAACGCCTGAAACAAGCTTTATGTGTGCGAAAGTCTAATGGAAGCATAATTGTCAGTGGAATTATGTCAATATATTTTGTTTGTGTAAGCCCCCTGCGCAAAGCCCGATACAAGCATTATTTTGTGTACTGGTCGGCGCATTGTATGTTTCTACTGCCGAAAGAGGGCTACCACAGGTCAAATTATTTATGCAAATAAAAATAGGAAAAATTGTATCATTTTGAAAATTTAAATTAAACCGATTCATTGAGTAGGTATGGTCTAATATTAAATCGTTTATAGTTTGCAAAACAAAAGCGGAACAAACATTTATTTTCTGCAGTGAGACATATATGGTAAAAGAAAACAATTTAAATTCACTTGATAAAAACGAAAAAAAAAAAATATTTTTTTTGTACATAAAACTATTATTATGTATATTTAGAATTGCACTACAAGTACAAATAATTTATTTATTTTTTATTAGAAATGATTTAACAAAAACAGATAAACTTTCTTTATATTCGTGGTTTGTCTTATTTTTCACAAACGAGGTGAATTATTCACAAACGAGGTGACCATGGTATAGTTCCTCTTTCATCGTTAAAAAATATTGTCACGTTAAGAAATTCGTTAGTTTTAAAAAATTATTTTAGTATGAAGCTTTCATTTCTCAGTAGTTTTTTTATTACATTTTAAACGTTTTTTAATATCTATACTACATACATAGCTACTTTCAGTTGAAAAAAAAAACTTAATGATGGTCTTTATTGTTTATGTTTGTTTTTTTGGCAAATTAGTGTTTTAAAAAAAAAAGATACAAGTTAAAATTGTCAGTAAAGGGTTTGTGTACCTACAAAATAAAAAGTACATATTTTATTGTGCATAAAAGAGTTTTTATATTTTTTCTCAAATCAAAGCATTTCGTTTAAAAAAAAAAACAATTGATTTCAACGAAAAACGAACTTATATTTTATTTGCTGTCTCATAAAAAGTATGTTTGAGTGACCACTTCCATGTTTTCTCTAATGAGTAAAGTTATCATGGAAATATTAATAATTAAAAAAAAAAATAACATTATGTAAAAAAACACTCCCTTGCCAGCAACAGACGAATGGTCACCTGTATTTTTCAAATTAGTTTAATTCATCAGGAAGCCCCAAGGAAGTTTTTAGGAAGCTATTTTCGGTTTCAAGTGGTTTCAATTTGGCACTCATTTTTCATATGCCAACCCAACCATCCTCGGTTCAATTCCCGCAAAATCCATCAAGTAAGTAATGTGTTTTTTTCAGATATAAATAATTATTGTAAATTAAGTTTCTGAAGAAAATCATTACTTGCATGAAAATAAAGGAGAAAATAAAGAAATAAATATAAAGAATTAATTTTTATTTTGTTTTGCATTATGCTTCGAAAAGGCTTCTCCTAGGCCTCGAAAAGTCTTTTATAAGGGTGTTTAGATGTGTCTATCGAAACACTAGAACAAAACTACACTACTACATTTGCAATGTTTGAATGTAGTTTTGTTCTATGAGGCCTTAGCGAAATAAATTGAGTACTTCCAATAAATCTGTAAATGATTGCTTAAAAGCCTTTCGAGCTTCTCAATGTGGGCCAAATTTGTTTTTCTAAGTCCTTATAGAGTCAAATTTGCTGATTAGAAAATAACTTCAATAGACCCTTACAGAAGTTGAATTGTTAGTTGGGTCATCATCTGTATAAATATTTGCTCACAAACCACCTTGCTTTGCTTGGTTTATAACATCTTATTTCCACTTCTGAATCAAACCAGTTTGTTTTATTTCAATGATGAATTCATTTAAAATTTTTTCAAAGGGCGAATGATCTGCGAGAAAATATCCAAAGTGATAGCTGTTAATAGTTCTTTGTGCTCTCTGGAAAGTTTTTTTCTGTAAAATGATTGGAAACCCATGAGAAATTGACATCTATCTTCTATCAATGGCATAAGCAAAACTGGTGTTACGCATTGATGTAAATTGTGGAATTTATATTGAAGGATGAACTGGAAAAATTATCTTTTCCAATACTTTTGGATAGTAATCACGTTTTATTGAAGCAAGAGAATCCGAGGAAGTCTACACGTTAAAAACACCATCTTGAACAAAATACAGCATGACCAACTTAGCTGGTACAGTGATGAACAAAGAAGATGCCATCAGAACCTAACTATCGCGGACGGAAGGCAGGAGCAAAAACTCCTGCATGAAACAAATGTAACGACACCTGGCATTTAGTTGGCCTCAGACATGGAACAATCTAAAACCGGAAGGCCTTTCGACGTTTTCTGAGGTCAACCCGGCGAACCCAACAAGTGGAACAGGTGAAGCAGTTGAGTGGGAGAGTTGTGGTCCCCCTCGAGGTCATGACAAGCCTAGATAATCTATATTAAACTGCTTTCAGGAAAAAGGGCTTTTGAGCCAAGTTCGTTCAAGAATTAATTTACAATTTCAATAGATAATAAGTTGACAAAACATAAATTATTTGCATGTATCATAGGTTACTGTACCCATATACTTGGTAGGTATATAAGCTTTACAAACTTAATTGCAGTTTTTAATTAAGTGTACCTTTAGTTATATTTGTAGACTTTTAGGGAGTTATATTTACTTTTCGTGAAAAGTGTATAAATAATTTGACCTGCCATTATTATTTGTAATGTCTTTTCGTTAAAATCATAAATAAGGGTATTATTCGCATATAACGAACTCAACTTCAATTCTAGATAGCAGCAACCCTGCAAGAGGTTGATTGTCAAAAATTCAGGTTTAAGCTTTCAAAAAATAAAGGTCCTTCCCAAATTTCATATTGAAAAATACCCAAATTGGTGCTTATGTATGTACATATGCACAAATTTAGAAACACAATACTGAACATTTTTGAAGTCAAAACAAATGTCAAATAAGGTCAACTCTTCATTAAGTATACTTACCTAGATAGGTAACTATTAATAGATAACTACCGATTTTGTACGGTAGTCTTAATCATTCAAACAGGTAATTTAAAAAAAATTGTTTGATTTATGAATAAAAATAAGTTCACAAATGTTGGCCCTATTTATGTGCACATTTTGCTTGACACTTGAATCCAGGGAATATTTTACTTTTAGTATTTAATCTTGACATTTTCTCTTCCTAGGGCCCCAGACAAATACATAAAACCAATTGCATCCATCATCATTTCATCAAGTCAACCCTTATAACTCAATGCTCATATGTGTTTTCCAGCTCCATCAAAATACTTTGACTGTAGTACTGTACAAAAATAAATATAAAACTATATGAAGTTATCCGTTTAGCAAAAGAGTTTTTCTCACATCATAGGTACTTTTCCATACTTCTTTTGAATCAAGAACGAGAAAAAAAAATCATAAGAAGAAGAAAAAGAAAGTACCTACACAAAAATGGTGTGCGAAATGATTGTCTCACATCACTCAGAAGAACATTTCATGGCACATCCACTCACTTAAGTGTCAAAGGACTCTTATGATGACGATCTGACGAGGAAGAAAACGTTCCGCAACCGAGACTATGTTCCTCCACTTTTGACTTCAACACTCTTTGTAGCGCATCATATCATCGTCATGATGATAATAATAAAAGAAAAATAAAACATCAACATCCACACAAAAGTGACTAAGGGTAAGTCAAATAGTAAGCAGGAAACCAGCATAATGATAACGAGTCAAGCTAAAAATAATAAAAAAAAATCGACTTAAAATAGTCCTGATGGAAGGCTCTGCAAGAATCAGAAAAAAGAAATTGCTTTCTAGAATCGTTTATCTCCGGCACGTACCGAACATAGACAGCTATTCTTTCTTCCAGTGGCACGCTCCTAAATAAATACACATATTCCTACCAACAATTTTTCCCTATATCCTTTGAGAACCAATAGTAAAAATTATTATAAAAATAATAAAAAAAATTACAGAAAATAGGTTTGGTCGGAATGAAAAAAAAAAAAAAAAACAACAAAAATGGTGGTAAAATGATGACAACAGCCTTTAGTTCTTATTTAACTCGGAAAGTTGCTCAAAACTTTTGTTCGGTCCTCTTGTCATCATAGAAAGACGAGCGTGATGAGTTCAAACACACCAGAAGAATGCAAGAAGGAAAGAAAAAAAGAAAAAAAACCTAGCAAGACAAAGGACACACAAGTCGGTGAGCTTTATTAAAGGATTTCTCAAGTATCCTCTCTTGTGAAATCTCCAACTACCAACACTTGCTGAGGTCATTGTAACCGTATATTGTGCTCGAGAGAATTGTTTTGTTTGCAAGTTTCTCCAAATACGAACAGAACAATCCTTTTTGTTTTCATTTTATAAATACAACTCACCATGAGAAGTAAAAGGATATCGCAAAATTTAATTTAATAAAAGTTTAGGAAGCCAAGCAAAAAAGTCATTACAAGATGACTGGATCAAAGGACGAAAGGGAGCAATATAAGTAGGTACACAGAGCACACATGGGAAAGTATAAAAATAAACTAACTCATCTCATCCGTATGTGAGAACAAATCTGTAATAAGGGTCAATGTAGACTTAAACAAGGACATTACGTGAAAACTTATTTGGAGGACGAGATGAACAGATTATGTATTATGGGAGTAATACGATTACCTTCCATCAAGGGGTTTAGATGTAGGTACATATACATATGTATTTTCGAATATAAATCTATTGGAAACCGACCGACGGACGCGACCGCGAGAAGATAAATGTTTTTGATTCTTGGCATTGTGCTTTGGTCTGAAGTAAGAAATATTATTGGCCGAGGCTTTGCAAAAAGTTCGTTTTATTGGTAAAAATTGGTTTGTTACTTATGAAGGAGAGAGGACTCAAAGTTTAGTTAATTTAAAAGAAGGATATGTTGATTGATAGTTTTTTTGTTTTTTGTGTTCTTTTTTTTTGTCCAAATAGAAGTGCTGAATCTTAATTTTATTTTTTTCTGTAATTTATTCAATTCATATTAACTAGATACCTATTATAGCCCAGTCAAATTCGACAATAAATTCGCAAAGTACGATGTAGTTCTGCATTTTTGATATGTTGTTTGGGCATGTTATAGTAGTCTGTAGCTATGTTTGCAACTTCGAAAAACCTGTGCTCGATGCAGGAAAAATGCAATCACCCCATCCGACATTTTCCCTTCATTACTTTGGAAATATGCAACTTAGGAAAAAACCATCCACTATATTCTTGTTTGTTATAAAATTTTCTACAAGACCACATTAGTTTAAAATTCATGTATGTTATATTTGAGTTGCTGTCTAACCATGAGTAAAAACAAAAATTCTGAAAAAGTAAGTAATTTTGAAGCGCTCAAAAATATAGTTTCAATATTTATATCTTTTTTTAAGCAACTTTAGTTGCAATTTTAAAAGTTCCGAAAATTGATTTCTTGGCATGTAAATATGTTATTTCGTGAACATTTTCGAAACTTTTAAATTCACTACCAAAGTTGCTTAAAAAAAGATATAAATGTTTTAACTATATTTTATCATAGTTAAGGGTTCAAAGTACGTGTACAAAAATAAGTGCCAACTTAAGCGTCCTACTTTGACCACAGCAATAATGCAACCATTGCTTGTTGCACTTAGTTAACATAATGTTCCTTGCCAAAACACTTTGACCGATTTGGATCGAACTTTCGAATTTCATCTTTTAATACTCTAGACTATTTGATTCCAAATTTTTAGGAGAATTGGACAATTTTTGACCTAATTTTTGAGTGCTTCAAAATAATTTAGTTTTTCAGAATTGTTTGTTTTACTCATAAATAATTAAATATAACGCACATGAATTTTAAACTAATGTGTGCTGTAGAAAATTTTGTAACAAACAAGAATATAGTGAATGGTTTTTCCCTAAGTTGCATGTTTCCAAAGTTATAAAGGAAAATGTCGAACAAAATGGGTTGATTTTTGTGTTTTTTTTCACTGTTGCATTTTTCCTGCAGCGAGCACAGGTTTTTCGAAGTTGCAAACTTAGCTACAGACTACTCAAACATGCCCCAACAACAGATCAAAAATGCAGAACTACATCGGGCTTTGCGAATTTAGCCCTTTTTTGTAATTATTGACTGGGGTAATTAGATGTTTAGGTGTACAAGTTTTAGTCACACGGCTTTTTCAATATCTTATACTTCGGAAGACCAGGCTATAGTTTAATGATTTGAATGTGATTAGGGTGTTCGTGTGTCCTATCATGACGCCGATCTATAAGGGCGTAAGATTCTGTAACAATTTATAGGTACATACATAACTACCTATATGCACTTAATGAAACCAGACCTGCATTTCGCATTAACATTAAGATATTGAATAAAACTTTGTATATGGCCTGCTCTACTAGATTTCTTGGTTCCTACTAAGAGTTTCACATATCGTAAGAAAGATACTATTAGAAAATTCCTTTTGTTTTAAGATAAGTCCATACTATTCATATGCAAATATGAAAGTCTGGCATGTACGGGTTGGGGGCTTTGTATGTAATGCTGCACTGAAAATGCATTTTTTGTTCTTAAGGCCCAGGTACCAAGGCAAGGCAAAGAGCTGAGCGCTCTAGATATGAATATGGGGTTAGGTAAGGTTCGGTTAGGTAGATGGGCTGCCGGTAGATCTTATTCCCGTCACACTTAGATCAATGTTGATCCTCTGTGATACCCCGATGGATTGGACCATCCCTTTAAAATAAATAACCTATGAAATCCTATGGAGCATGGAGCTATTTCGATATTCAATATTGAAACTTTGAGTGCGTCTTGCAGTCATTTGGCTCTTTTTTTGGACTACATACCAATGCCTAGGGCACTCAGCTCTTTTATTAAATATGATTTTGAAGTACCTACACTGCATTTTCCATGCACTTCATTTTAAATGCAGTATTGCATACAAAGGCCCCAACATGCCAGACTTTCATATTTACATATGAATAGTATGGACCTATCTTTACACAAAAGCAATTTTTGCTATCGTTCACACCCAAAATTGGCTTTGGGCTCTTAGTCTATATGGTTGGTATCATATTTCCTTCAACATAATATATAAAATGTTAAGAACCGCAAACTAATTAAAAATAATGCTACACTCTGGCGTATACTTACTTTTTTTAGTTTTTAAAATGCTTTACTTAATTTGTCTGAGCTTTTTTAAAAATTATGTTTCATGTCATTGCAATTATTTTGGACGACCAGTGCGAAAAATTTGTATGTAAGTCCTACTGTAGAAAGTCAAATTTTTGTTTTAGCTCATCTATCCATACAACGATTTCGGTTTTATCGAGTTTCCTCGAAAACAGCTTGAACGATTTTAATTAAACTTTGTACATGTCATCCTTAGAATAGTGCCAATAATACTATTTACCACTTCTTCCCAAATATACGAATAATGGAAATAAAGGTATGTTTTTTTTTTTTAAATTGCCCTTTTTGTACTTCCTTAGGTATACTCCCTCATATCTCGTCATTGGCTTAGTTCATTTTATCATTATTTTGCGATTCACTACTTCTAAGTTATTCAACAAATATTGCATTTAAAATTTATATAAAAAAAAAAAATTTTATGAAAAAACATAAAATCAAAAAAGAAATTGCTTTCTTTTTTATTTTTAACTTTTTTTCCAAATTTGTTTGTATTAAATCAAAAAAAAAAATCAAAATTGCTATTTTAACATATTTTCCTTATTTTTTCATTAACGATATAAGAATATTAGTAAACCATCACTATATCTACACCGTCAATGTCTAGCTTAATTCTAGTTGTTTGCTACAAGAGCAAGCTAGTGCAATCCAGTCGTGTATTTTATTTTATTCAGTATAGCCAATTCTAGTTTAATTTAATTTTTTGTTAACTTATTGAAATTCCAAAAAACATATCTGCAGGTGATAAATGTATGTAAAAACAATTGATTTTAAACAAAACCAAAAACCAATTTATTTTTCACAAAGACATAACTCTAAGCCCTTACACCAAATTCAATCGACCAAATAAAATTGTAAATTGTTATCAACTATATATGTTCTATGTCCTTCCATCCGAAAAATTTCTTATTCACCATGCAAAAGAATTCCCGAAAATACCGTCAAAAGAACAAACATACAAGAAAGGTAATAAAATCAGAAGCTTGCACTTGGCAGAAACCCAAATATCAGAAGCAAATGTTTCAGTTAAAACATTTACAATCCAATGGACATTAAATAAAACATTTCAGTTAAGAGAAACCCAACAAAAAATTGAATTCCAAGAAAATTTGCCTGTTCATTTCACCATCTTCACTCACTCAACCGAGTATTTTTCAATGTTTCTGCGTTTTTTTCTCTCTTTGTCAGGTAAGTTAGGAAAACAGTATGAAAAATATTCAACAATTCAAAAGAAAAAGGATACTTTTCCTGAACTGCTCTTCTCCATTTCCAAACTAAAGTTCGGTAAAACAAAGAAACAAATTGAAAGAAAAAAAAAAAAACAACGAGAAAAATGTTGCTTCTCAAACTTTTGCATGAACTTCTAGCAATTCGCATATGCATTGAGAAGGGAGAAAATATGTATGGTTGGCAATTTGGCATATGTCTCCCCCGTTTGCTTCTTCATTTTCATCTACCTTGGAAGAAAATACAATTTTCTTGAACTCTTGCGGGGCAAAGGACACAAATTGAGATCGGTAGTACAGGAGCAAAGGATGTGCATGTGCATATTCGTATAGAAAAATTCTCGCTTCTCTCTCGAACATATAAATGTTGGTAGCGATGCTGATGTAATTTGGGTTACAGAGTCTCAGTTTTTTGTTTTCCTCTTGTTCGTCGTGGTATCTGTTTCACAATTGCATTCAACATGGATGGAGTTCTAGGGCAATGTTACGACATTACTAGTTCTCTCTAGCTCCTCCAACCGCACTTATCGTTTGTTTAGAGAAGGCGTTTTGTCTTTTGCAAGAGCGCAAATGTATTCAAAAACAGATCCTTCGGTTTGACACATAAAGGTATTGATTCATAAAAAGAAATTACTTGCACCAATGGTGTGATGCACAAGAATCAAAACTTCTGCAGAACCTCTATCATCCTCATCAGCTCAACGTTCAACGAGGCCATAACTTTCAAACCAGTTTTCCGAGAGGAGGGTATACGAAGATGACTTTAGCTTTCATTTCACAAATTTTCTTTCATTTATTAATTTCGTTTTCGCGCAAAACATATGCAAAACTTTCTCGAAGGAAATTTATTGAATAATGTTCTTTTGTTAATCATCATCCTGTCTTGGCAGTCTGACAGCAGGAGACATAAGAACAATGAAATATACAAGTCGGCCCCTGAGGCAACTTCTTGCAACAAAGATGGAAGTAGTTGTTGCAGCAAAGTTAACAAAAGTGACTTTGCCAGCATCGAGGACTATTTATTAATTTTGCGAACATCTTTTTTGTATAGCACAAAACACATATAAATATATACCAAAAAAAATAAAACAGCAAATAGATGCTTTCTGAAAAACAAGATGAACAGAAAATGTTACCTTAAAACCAGGGCAAAGCAAGACAATAGTTACACAAATTGTACATCATCATCATCATCACCATCATCATCTTCATGGAGAAACTCAATTTCCAAACGGGAGGCACTACTACATTATAGGTTAGGAATGATTTGCTCATAGTTTTTAAAAAGGATATCTGTGGAAGGTGTGGGGAGGGAGTTTGTGAAAATATACAATATACATACAGAAGTTGAAATAAAGTTTTCCATGTTGTTTTACTCGATGCATCAATCATTATTGCTGGTGGATTTTATGTATAAAAGTTATCTAAAGTTATCTTTTTTTTGCATAGTGGATAGTCAGGGAAAGATTGAAAAGATATCAATCACTCAAGTACAACTGTTGAGTTAATTATGTTTATATGTTTGGCAAACTAAAACGAGGTTGGAAGGTTAAAATGTATATTATGCTAGTAAGTATTATAAGGAGTATAAGATCTCCTTGAAAAAAAAGCTGTGAAAATGAGGTCTTCTTATTCATGCCTTTATATTACTTTTTTGCAATCGCGTCGAGAGGTACTTTTCCTTTATTAATATAGTTTATTAAAATCTGTATATCAGTGTATTAGGGTATCCGTTATTTTAAAACACATTTGCGATATAGTAAAACCTCTCTTAGGCGGATAACGACGGCGACAACACTTTTTTCCGCTTAAGGGAGTTGTCCGTACAAGAGAAAAAATGAGGAATTGTATGAATGTTTCTTTACTCTAAATTTCGGAGATTTTCTGTACATTTTACTCCAAACTCATGCCAATTATATTTTAGCATATGAACTTTGAAAGACTTGATTAAAATGGACGAAATTACAAACAAAATCCTCTGTGAACAAGCGTGCATGTTAAGAATGAAAAAAAGGGCGTAAGTAACTCAGTACTCGTGGCAAAGGTGAAACTTCTTTGGCGATCCAAAAAACTCGATATATACAGGGATATTAAGCTTATATGCGTAAGACGCAGCTATATGTTCTATATCAAAATGATCGATGGGTTGGGGTTGTAAAGTTGAAAATTAAATAATAATGGTGAACATTTAAAGTAAAATAAGGTGAAAATTTAAAAGATATAAATCGGTTTATTTGAGTAGGTTTTCCGACTATTTCCAAAAATTCCTACACTCAAAATCTCTGCAAAATCAAAAATTTATACATGACAACTTTAATTTGGTTTTATTTATTTTTCAACCATATATAATTCAAATTTTTAGCGGACTCTCCTGATTTTATTAAATTTTTGAGATAAAATGTTTTAAATAATTTATATCTCCATACTAATAGGAGATATATACAAATTTTAAATTAGTAAGATTCTTAGAATTTCATTATCTATTCATCAAAAAAATGTCAAAACTCTAAAGAAACTCTAAAGAAATTAGGAAAAAGACATAGAAGGACATTTTCTCTTTTATCTGCTACAATAATATAGATTAAAATTCAAACTTATTGCACTATAAAATATACTAGCCTATCAATAAAATGTTTTACTTTTACTCTACCTCCCACCACTTAGCTAATAAACGATCTCAGCGTTGCACATGTGGCGTTACATTTTTTCGTTTCACAAAAATTCAACGCTCGCAACACAAAACATATCCGCTGTATATTGCTCACTTGTCACTGACTAATGACTCAATTGCTTGTTTTTGTTTATTGTTTTTAAGTTTTATAAAGCACAAGACTGAACTTCATTTTGAAGTGCAAAAATTTAAAATTTTATTCAATGTAAATTTATTAGAATTTTTGATATTTTTACAAAATGTAAGTCTAATTTATAATGTTGTCATACAATTGTTATTATACTGATTTTTTTTTATATTTTTGTGTGCAGGCAGCAACTCCTGTCGAAACGTCGGGAAAAGCAAATGTAACTTGATTGTTTCATTGCCATATCCATTGTGACCAAAAAAGCCGAAGGATAAATAAAGATTTTTATCTTATCCACTTTATAAGTATAGTACTACTATGGCAAGTTAAAGATTCGTAAGAATATTTAACTCGAGATACTGATCAAACTTGCTCTAACGATGATAGGGAAGAAGAAAAAAGTGGGTCATGCGGTTCAGTTTTTCTGTCTGTCTGGAAAGAAAAGCTACTTTTTTGGTAATTTTTATTTTGTTCGAAAATGGTTATTTTTGGATCCTTTACTGGAATTACATTTTAGGTTCCTGATTTTCTCGAAAACAGTAAAAACAAATATGTAATAGATTTGAGTAATTGTATACTAAAACAATTTAAAAAAAATCTTTTTTGAAATTCAGAAAACTTGAATTGTAAAAGCTGTTACTGCTTCTGACGTGTACCTACAACTGGAGTATGTTAAGGAAATTGTTTCAGTTGGTATGCTTCTATAGTGAAAAAGTATTTAAAACTTAGCTCATTTAAAATTAGAAAAATATTAAGTAGTACAATGCTAATGTTTCTACTAGGCTGTTTAAAATTGTTTTCTTTATTTGTATATTGAAAAACAACCTACAAGAACCCCAAACCTAAATATGTATAGTCTAAACGGAGCAAATTTACTTTTTTCCGCACATCTAACAAAGTTACCACAAAAATACAAACAACACAAATTCAACCAAACATATATACATACATACGAGTATATAGAGATCGCTTAACACCAAACAGTTCAAAAACTGAGTTATTTCACTCATAAGGGTAAATTGCCGGCCAAAATGTTTCATGAATTTCAGATTGAATCGTTCCACCATCATCACACAAACCCACACTCACACTCCCTGAATGCTCATTTTCCGGGAAAAAATTCTTGTCAACGCAAACATATTTCCTCCAAAGCATTATTTTCTTTCTTTCTTTTCAAAATCCGCAGAGGAGGTGAGTGGGCAGATGAAAGCAAAATATATTTTATATAGGAAGATGGATGTGGTCCTTGTAAACACACACAAACTTGCTTGCATACGAATTTTCAAATCCTGTAAAATGTGAATGCACTGCACGCTTCGCAAATATTCCCTCATATTTCCCAACAACGACGAAGTCAATACTGAACCACGTCACTTTCGTGTCCCATTATGATGATCCCGCTCTTGAGAGAATCCATCACATGAGATGCTCAAATATGAGTCGTAGCTCGGAGAAGTCCCATTCAATGCAATATATGTATGTATATAAATACACGAGTATTATGTACGAGTATGCTGAAAATGTAGGACATGAGGGAAGGACATCCTGCAAACAAAAAAAGAAATTGTTTAAACAATCCCATGACATCAACATTGCATAAATGGGGAACAAATAACTCTTTCTGTGGAACTTATTTTTCTCATTTTGCTGTTTAAGTTGCAACTTAGGAAAATGCAAGAAGATATAGTAGTATAAATAGGTATCTTCAAATACTTCGGAGTTGTTAAGATGGTGGCGGAGGTGTGGTTTGGGGAAATTGTTCATTCTTCTTCTTTTCTTCGTAAATCTAATTTCCTTTTATTCAAGTTTGTTCTGATTACATCACCCATGACAACAGCAACGACGACATGATAATCAACACCACTGACTGCTGCAATGAGTTAGCTATGGAAATTAATCTGGGGTTTGGGTTTTCCTTTTATACTTCCCTGTTTACCATTACCCCCACTCTCACCAACATCTCCATCACCCACCCACATTCTACTTTGGGGAAAAGAAAAAGCAATTAAAAATTTTAGAATTGCTTTCAAAATACTTCGGGCATCCTTTTGATGATAGACCGCTGACGTTGAGAGAGGGCGCAAGGTGAAAGTGCTTTAAATTATAAATATTTTTTGATAAATCATGCATACTTACCTACTTACACAGAAGTAAAAACGCTCACCTAAACTATTGTTTAATTTTTGAAGTTCTCGATCACTTGATGTTGCATTCGTTTGTTCATTGAATTCACAGTTATCATTTCTGCTTTCAGACAGTAAAATGTAAACTCAGTTCAGATAAAGCCAACGTTTTTGTACACAAACAGGGAGTTCCAGTGATACTTAATCAAAAATTCGTATTTTTTGGATTGAAATTAAAGAGAGACTTGGCGTTCAGCATGGTCACGGCAGGAAAAATGATAAATATTAATATTGCGATTTGATTTTTTTTTTTTAATTTAGCAGCGTATGTTATTCACATAAACAATGTTACATTCTAAAATTTAACAAAAAAAAAATATTGAAATTTATAGTTTTATTCGTTTCAACTATGTCCACACTTTCCACCACCAAAGTATTTTTTTAATAAACTGATAAACTTGACTCACAAGAGCAAGTTTGTACAACCCAGTTGTGCATATGTTATTTGAAACACTTATGACCTGATTTTGTTGAAATTCAGGACTTTTTTGGAAAATAAGCCAATTTATCAAAATAAGGCTTAATATTACTTAATTTTAATGTTTTTTTAATCAATTTTGTTTAATATACTTAATTTTAAATTTTAAATGTGATCTGCATACCATAAATACTTGTATACCTAGCTACTAGCATTATTACAGTTAGTATTTTAAATAAAAGTTGTTAGCTATATTTAAAATTAGTTTTGTACATAATTAAAAAAAGAAAATTGACATAAAATCTGCAATTTGTCCAACCTACAAGACTTCTTATACAATTAAAATATTTAATTTTTAATAATATATTTTATTTGATTTTGTTTACATTTTTACTTGCGATATACGTAGTATAGGGCAAGTTTAGGATTCGTGCAAAAAAAAATTCGAGATAATAATTTTCCCTAACATTACGATTATAGAGAACGCGAAAAAAGTGGGTCTCGCAGTTCTGTCTGTCTGTCTGTACCAGAGATTAAAATGAGTCGAGTAATGTTTATGAACATCGAATACTCACTCTAAAAAGCGATTTCGAACAATCAGAGTCAACGCAACCAAGATGTTTACGAGTATCTTTGTTCATGAGCATGATGCTCGTAAGTCAGCACACAAATCAAACGAGCGCAATCGAGTATAGGCTGCAACCGAGTTAAAGTGCGTTCGAATACAAACGATCAAGCGCCTTGTTCACGATCAATATGATCAAACGTACTTGACTCATGAACATTGCTTGGCGTAGATGTGTATCCAGGGTTGGTGGCCGATGGTGATGGGTAAACTATTTTGTGTGGATGGTGGTTGGTTTTTGCGATGCCATTTGAATTTTTTTTTTTTTCAGAATAATGACTGAGCAGTGTGCATCACTGAGATATTACGTTTGTGCCCTGACCATAATTGAAATTAAATACAAGATGAAATGTAGTTTTTTAACAATTTAACTTAATTAAAAAATACTCAAACAAAATAAAATAAAACGAAATTAATTAAAAGAAATCGAACAAAAACAAATAGAATAAAAAAATAAAATAAAATAAAACTAAATTAATTAAAAGAAATCGAACAAAAAGAAATAAAATAAAAAATATATTAAGAAAATCTTAAAATTATTATTTTCTAATATTGTCATTCAGAGATATGGGATTTATCTTCAAATTGGAATTCGCCACCATTTAATTATTGACCGTTTCTGGGTTCAATCTGGTTCTTTTTTCAGTAATTATATTCCCCCCCCCATACAAACAAAAAGAGACAGGTATCCTTTTTAAAACTAATGTCCAAAAACTACAATATTCCAAAACTTTTCTATGTGTATATGTTATGTACATAATAACTAACGTAAATGCACTTGTCACCAGTAGCGGATCTGGGATTTGGCTGTTGGGGGGGCAGGGTAGATCCAGTTTGAGACATTAATGGCCAGTTTCACAAGTTAAACTACAATTTATGTTTAAACTTAAGTTCAGCACTTGATTCGGTTTCAAGTAAACCTTGAACTTAGATGATTCTGTAGTTCTAGTTAAACGAATGTATTCTGCCATTTAAGCTTCATAGTCTAAGAGCCGGCAGCAAATTTTGGGAGTGGATTGATAACCAAAATATCAGTATGATGGTTTGTTGGTGCATTTATCGCGGTATCAAAAACAACAGTCTGGCAGGTTTCTTTTTCAGCCTTTTGCGGCGGTTTGAAAACAGCGATTTTCCAGTTTATTGCCTCGTTATTTTGTTTTGACTCCTGATTCTGATTTCTATATTTCAATCAATTTTAAGAACCGCCTGTGGGGGGGGGCTTTAGCCCCTATAGCCACCCCCCTGGATCCGCCACTGCTTGTCACGGATATTGATAATCATATGTTACAAAATTGTATTTTCTACCGATCTATTTCCTATCCATCCATTCATAAATCTTTTCTATGCCTACTATGTATATAAACATAAAGGAAACCAGTTTTTTTGTCAAACCCAACCCATTTCTTAAAAAAAAAACAAGTAGAAAAAAATATACACATACATACATATATACCTGACCTACATACGCCATACTAAAGTTTTGACGAATTGAAATCATTCAGTCATAATACATAATAGCATATTTAACCTATGTATATGTTTATTTGTGTAAAGGCGTTTTTACATACCTACAAACAAAAGAACTAATCCTTTTTTAATTACAAATGCCCGAACACCGCGTAGTTGCAAATTTCTTCCGAATTTAAACCACCGACCACCGAACACAAAGCAATAAACAAATAAAAATAAATACCTTAAATCTACCTACCCTACCACGAACAACGACAACGACCGATGACCGGTCCACGACCATCCATCGAATTATACTTGCACTTGGTTGTCCATGCATCGTGATGTTCACGATCATCCACTTTCTTTCGAGTATACTCACTTGTTTTCGAGTACTGGAAAGTTGTTGCAGCTGTTCATGATCAATTTTGGTTTGTGTATGGAAGTTCATGATCTCGATCAACTTGCTTGCATTGACTTGTGAGTGTTTTTACTCGTGCACAAAATGACTTACGAGTATAGAGACAGAGCGATCAAGTATGAACGATCATATAGACAAAAATGGAAATGTTCGAACTGATCGAACATGCTCATTTTAATCTCTGGTCTGTACCTCGACCTGCAACCTAACCCACTGAAGCGATTTGGTTCAAACTTTGGACTTAACGTTCTAAGGTAATTCCCTGGAAGGGAAATTGAATTTTTTTAGATACAAAAAAAACGATACCTGCCATACAACCAACATAGAAAAATTGATTTATTTAAAAAACGGCTCAAACGATTTTGAAAAAAAAATTACGAGCTACTATAATTACTACAGTTTATATTTTGGTAGAAAAAAATGTTTAATAACGGTTAGTAACGGTACCTACCCGTCATAGAACCGATTTTTTGGTTTTCAAATTTCTTTTAACGGCTACATCGATTTCAACCAAATTTTTTTATGTTAGAGGTCCTATGAAATTTTAACAATTTTCCATATACAATTTTTAAAAAAAACTATTTTTGGATTCCTAAAAAAATATTTAATTTTTTTTATCGGGATTCCTCGAGAGATTTGCAGATTGTATTGGTTGATTTTGAAAAAGCATTCGACAGACAACCACGAGATCTGATATGGGTTGCACTTAGGCAACGAGGAGTTCTACGTGCGGATGTTCATGGACATGTACGAGCAAGTTAAAACAAAGGAAAGACGCCCCACAGGAATCACCGAAGAGTTCCCAATTACAGAAGGTGTGCACCAGGGAAGCATCTTGAGTCCTTTGCTCTTTATTACTGTCCTTGACTTTCTGCTAGAGGATAATGGATAATGGATTCTTTGCTGACGATGGAGCTATCATAAGTGAAGACCCTATGTTCTTGCAACGAGCACTTGATGTATGGGGGGATGTTCTGGAGTGAAATGGATACCTCATTAGCGCGAAAAAGAACGAGTACCTTTGCTGTCCATTTTTTGATCCACAAGTGCTTCCCAAGTGCGAAAAGTTTAAATATCTTGGATCAATGATCAATAGCGAATATCGAAATGGAAGGGAAAAATAGAGCCGGGTAAACCATTCCACATTCGGGTAGTTCGGCTAAAAAAAGAATCTCTTTACTTGACCGTACGTCCGAAGTTGGGCTCAAGGGTAAACTGATGTGCATTCCTGAAAGTACGAGTATTACGGTTAAATTGTTTTAGGGGCGGAATGCAACTGGCTATTTCAGTAGACACTGCTAATAAAAATAACGGTAAAACAACGAAAGACATGAAACATTGCGGCGGTGTTCGAGAGTTGCAAATGCTTTCGTTATATTTCTGTCACCTATCATTTTCATAGCTCTTCTTTGTATCCTATCCAAAAGACACAAGTGGGTTGATTGAGCACCTGCCCAAACATGGCAATTGTACTCGAGTTTTGGACGGATAAAGGCTTTATATATAACAGCCAGATCAGATGGGGTGAAAAATTTCTTGCATCGCCGTAGAAAACCCAAACACTTAGCAGCATTTTTGGCGACATCAAAAATGTGATCATTCCACACAAGGTGGTCTGTGATACACATACCGAGTACTGAAAGCTTTTCGGTTTCCACAATGCAAGTGCCACTCATGGATAGTGGCATGAGGGGTGGGTTTCGTTTGGACATAACAAATCAGATGGCATATTTTTTTGAGCTCTATCTGTTTTAGCTATTAAAAAACAAATTTATAATAATTTTTAGTAATAGTTTATATTTTAAATTGTTTTTGAGACATTTTTAATGATATAATAATGTTATAGAACCACTACATATGCACATTGTCAATTTTAAGCAACGTTCAATTTGTAAGCTACGAGAGCAAGTTTGTGTGATCCAGTTGGGCCCATTTTTTATTAAGTTTCTTGTTTTCTAAATCTCATTAACAACAAAAAAAAGAAAGAAAACAACACCCTGTGTTTAATTTATTTCTGAAGTAAAATGAAAGAGGTGAGTTAATCCATGCATTCAATGTGTAGTACATTTTAACAATAATAGAATTTAGTGCATACAAATGTGGATTTACATGTAACTCTTTGTTGTTGTTTTTGTTTTATAGAGAAAACAGAGAGGATAAGGATATAGAAAATCTCTCATGAGGATTTTCGTACAAAAAAAAAAAATACCTGTCTTTAATCAAGTTGAAAAAGTAGGTGCGGCCTTGGTGGTGGGTAGAATGCAGAACTTTTTGACATTTTTTCGTATTTTCACACTTCTTTCACAAACTTCCCAACAACTAACAACGAAAACCAAAAAAATGCTCTCGCATGAATAAGTAAGTCATAGGATTAAAGCTGTGCAGATTAAATTAACTGCTTTATAATATGAAAATATAAAAGAATAAGGAGAGCGTTTTGTTTTAACGTTCAACTAAAATTTGAAGACAAAAAAAATTAGTATTCTTTCAAAAGTATAACAACGCAGTTTGAATTTAAGAATAAGGATATTGCTAATCCGCCAGCCGCACCGTCTGTCTTTCTGCTTTTTATCGTACCTATGTATGTACTTACACGAAGGTACAGAATACATAGTTTAAGCTTATGAGAGTTCGTAATGTGTGTTAGTATGATAAATGTAATAGTATGGAGGTAATTAAGAAATGTGAGAAGTTGTAAGTTCTAAGTAACTTTAAGTTTGGAAAAAAATCCATTAAAAAGAGAATGGGCATTTTGGTCTACCTAGTGCCCACGAATAAGATATAATGTCGTTGGAAAGGATAGCCCCTTCTACATAATTTTTTTGTATGGACACTGTAAGACATGGGGTTTAGGCAACATATATGGCAACAAAAATAGCAATAGTGTGCCATTGAAATGACACTATTGGTCACTTTTGATGAACTGAATAGACCCTAAAATGAAGGAACTTTCATATCAATGGCCAATAAAAGCGAATATCATGATAGCGAATCAGGTTTGGCGAATAATTGGTGTAACAGTATGAAAATTGTACTTTTTTTTATTCACTATCACTAGGTCCTTTTTATTTTTGCCTAAGTAGGCCCCTTAGTTGAGAAAGTTGCAAGCATTTTTTAACAAACCAATTTGAGTAGTTTTAAATTTAACATAGTTTCAACTAAAAATTCTGAAGGTTTGTTTTAAGATTATATTAAAAATTTAAACAAATATTATCATTTATTATTATTCTCTTCTTTAAAAGGAAACAAAGAAAAAAGAAATTATTAGAGTCGATTAGGAAGAAGAAAACAAATAAGGTACCTACTCATATCCACTTATACATATGTTTGTAGGTACCTATACACTCGTACAAATTTTAAAATATTAATATTAAAAAAAAAAAACAGTGGCCAACGAAATGTATTTAATAACGAAAATAAATTTTGAAATAAAAGCCGAGTTTTTTCATACCCATTAATTAATCTCTTTTCAATTTTATTAGCAAACTAAAAACAAAATAAATACTGAGTAGTCTGATTTGATTTTGCTTTGCGTTTAAAATATAAAAGTGAGTAATCAATGAGTATGAAAAAAAACTCGTCTAAAATTGATTCTGTTCAGCATCTTACTGGGCTCATCAGTCATTGCCTGGGTGAAATTCATTGAGTTGAGCTTTCAATCGAAGGCTATTTACGAGCTTACCATGAACAAAATTGTATTAAATTCGGTAAGGCCATAACGTCGGAAATTTAGAATTAAGCCGCATTATGTTGCCCTCACGATCACAATTAAATATATCTTCCAGAATTTAATATTAAAAAGAAAAACCTAATATAGAATTCGATTAAATAATCTAACTTAAACTTTAAAATGATTTATACAACAAAAACAAAGAAGACACTATTTTCAAAAGATTATTGTCGAAGTACTATCTCTCTAGTTGGCAAAATCCTTATAAGATGGAACATCAGGTTGTTGAATAAATTCTTCGACATTCCTATATATTTATGGGTATGTAGTCTAACATAACGTATAAACAATCTATATAATGTTTACTATATGCAAATCAAAATATGGCATTCTATTTAGGAATTCCCTCAAAAGGTATGCAAATTAATTCGAAAGGAACACAACAGCATCAAGGAACATCAACTCAACTGAACTCGAAGCAAATAATGCGATGAAACAAGGATATTAGTTTATAAGTGATTTGCATCGACAATATTCTGTACACAAACTGGATGGGTTTATTTAAAACCCTTCCATGTTTTATTGCACTGCTGAGCATTATTGAGCTGAATGGAGAGATGTAAGTTAACGATTTACTGGCCGTGAGGTAATCTTCTCTCTCTCTCTCCCTCTCTGTATCTCTTGCTTGTATCTTAGGTTTTTTGAGTTAATTTTGCCCTGTGCTGTTACTTCCTTTTGAATGTTTGTATAAGGCTTTGGACTTGGATTTTAGATTAGTTTACTTTAGTTTAGTTCTTGAAAGTGAGCGTTAAGTGATTAGGATGCTCATGCTTACTGTTATATTTGTTTTTGCAAATAAATTTAAGACACTTTGTTTTAAAAGTTTGTTGTTCTTCAATGAGGGGAAAAGATTATATGGTCATTGTGGAATATTGAACTTTGCTCTATTTTATTTATTTTCAATGCAATAGTAGTTTGATAGTAAAATTTTAAATGCAAAGACAATAGTGAAAAACTGGCCTTTTTTGCTCCAAAGACAAAATGTCGGTATATAAAAAATATTTTGATGGTTTCTGTAATGGCAAAATGGTGTTGAATCGGAAAGTTTTGGGTATACCTCCGTCAAAATTATGGATTTTTAGATATGACTCCACCAATAAAGGACTTCTGATAAAAGAACGGTATGTGGTGTGCATTCACGAAAAATTGTGAATCACAATAATTTAACACTAGTAATGCAGTTTTAATGATTCCCCAAGTAAGACAATAGTTTAACCGTTAAGGAGAGTAAAAATTGAGTAGGCAAAGTGGGAGTGTGGGGAGTGGGAGTCAAAAACGTTATGACACGAATCTAAGAAATAAACTTTTTTATTCTTCCAACTTATCAACTTTGTATTGTCAAAAATGTATCTTATGCACTTTTGCAATATTGTCAAAATCTTCGAAAAAGGTTATTTCATCTCTTAAAATTTCAAATCTATTCTAATTTGTGTAAGTTCAAATAATATCAATATAACTTTTCAAACTACTGACTTGGTTGAATTTGACTTTTTGTCTGGACATTCATATTTTTACAAATCGATATGGTTAAGCATATCTCTAACTTCTTATTGCAGAAAACTCTTTTCTCAACTGCACTCAAACTATTACAAGTTTAGATAAACGACTAATATATTCCATTGGCGCCATACTCACTTGTATCAGCAGGAAATAAAAAAAAATAAAAAAAAGCTCCTTAAGGATAACAAAAATCATCCCAGTGAAACCTGAATTTCGACCATCAATTCTAGAGATTTATCTATTTCTAAATCACAGAGAAAAAAATACATTATACATACATATATAATAAAAAAATACATCTAAATCGGAAAAAGGGATTTGAAAGACCTTACCATGTCTGCCTCTGTCTCATAGCCCGTGCCTCACTTTGCTCACACGGATATTGCATTTCACAGAGTCTTATACAATTTAAAAATTGCATTCTGCACTCATTGAAATTCATTGCATGTTGTTACCTAGTTTTCAATTCGACTATACGAAAAAAAAAGCATTGAAGAACGACGCTGTCCAAATCGCTTCCAAGTCCAGAGTATGGGTCATTTTAGTGGACTTTAGCTCAGTTGTATCTCCATTCATGGATTCATATATACACGCATACATCTCTATAAGTATAAATGTGGGTTAGTTGCAAAAGAACAAATCAAAGTTGGTCCTTTCAATTGAGTCCTGAGTTGTGAACAACAGAATGGAAGGATTGAGTTATTCGATGTGGTTTCAGTATGGCTTTTTAAGGTGATAGGTTTCTATACTTTTGCTTTATTTTTTTTGTAGATAGGTTTACAATGTATGTGTTCGCTAAAAGTAGAGATAAGTAAAAGTAAAAAAAAATTAAAGTAGAGTTCTGGATCAGTGAACTTATTTAGTATGAAATTTGTTGATCCTTGTTTTGCTAGTGTACTATGAACTTTATTGTTTTAAATAATTAAGTACCTACCTATCGAGTTTCTTTAAGGAATTGAAATAAGATTTATATAAAAAAGCTCTTGCGACCTGTGTACGAAAACATTTTGTTAAGCATAGAAAGGTGACTTAAATTTGTTTAGCAGTAACATTACATTTTTGAGTTCAATTAATTTTCTTACCATCTGGAAAATCTGAATGGCATCATTCTGGTTTCAATATACTGTATTTTAGGATAGTGTAATTAAAAATTCTAGTTAAGTAAAACTCTTAATGAAGAAAATTATGTTCATATGTATGTATTTTAAAATACTGTAGGCACAATAAGGCTGATTTATTTTTAAATAAGGAATGAACATGAAATACAGAAAGATTTCTCATGTCCTATCTAGATTTCTACAGATTTATGTGAGCACAATTTGCAATTGTTGCAAATGCTTACAAATAGTATTAAAAATTCGATAAAATAAGAAAATTTCGTATACGCCCAAGTGTACCACTGATTTGAATTTTATTTTGTACGGATGATGGATCAGTTCGTAAATACAAAAAGTTTAAATCTCGGTATGGTCCTGATGGAAGCTCACTTGATTTGGGCCTTATGGACAATTTTAAAAAACTATGTTTTTTTCATACTTTGAATTTTATTCAAACGCAGTGTTTTCTAAAAGTTTTAAAAACAGAATTTTGGTCTTATAAAATTTTAAAACTCAGAATACTTACCCGCACCTTTAAAATAACTGTTAAAACAGGTTTTGAGGCTGGAATGGGTTTTGCCCGCAGAATTTACTCCATAAGAAGGATTTTTGGTAGAGCACGCTATTTGTTCAATAATCGTATGTAGGTATAGGTACACAAACGTTCGGATTTTTTAAGTTTCAAAAGAATCATTTTTATTATGGGCAGTTTTTCATTGTAGCCAAATTTTAAACGGTTTTGAATGAATACTAATCACTTGTATTACCACCAAATATTACATTAGGCTGGAATCATTGCATTTTCATGGCTGACACAACAATCATCAGTTTCCTTTTTTAGTGGTGCTTAGTATATAGTTCCAATTTTAATTTATACATTATTATTAGAAGCCGTTGCAATTTTTTTTTATTTTATATTCAACTTAAACTATCTTAATGCTAGACAAAAATTCATAAAAACTAAAAATTATCAATATCTTACAACTAACTTACTGACCCTGTGCGGGCGCCCTAAGCTAAACAATAACTTGATACTATTGCTCTTAGGCCTTAAAACTAATTATATACTAATATCGATCTGATTTTATTTTTTACCAAGAAAGATGTAAAAAAAACTTGGTGTCAGTATCTATCATTTTTTTATTTTTTATATAAAACTTACATTCTACCTAAAAAGATCTTAAAACTACTAAGGCTGCGCGTAAAGTAGTGCGACAAAGCGATGCGATGCGAGAGATGTTTCTGTGCGAGGAAAATATTTACATTTATTCTTATAAACGTGGGCACAGTGAAGCGATATTTGCTGCGTGTGTTGCGATTTTATCACATACTTATCGCAAGCATCACGTTCACAAACTCTTTTGACCACTTTTGCTCGAATACCTTCTCGCATCGCTTCTCGCATCGCATCGCTTTGTCTCGCTACTGTACGCGCAGCCTAAGGCTACTTAAAACTACTTACATCTACTTAAAAACTAGAACAGCCACAGCAAGCATTTTCATTTTTATAATTTTTTTGTTTGATTTTGTTGTTTTTATAATTTTGTTGTTTGATTTTGTACTTTTTTTTTGTTTTTTTGTGCTACGAATTTCACCAGTCACCGCCGAGGTCACCTGATCGTGTCCATCTTAATAAAGGTTTTTTCATTTACAATTGCATTTCGACAACTAGCATTTTTACAAGCCACACACAAGTCAGATGTTATTCATTGGGGTTCTTTCTTTTTCTCCTCTCCGTTATCACCGCAACAATTCGTTGCATATGAATGTGTAAGGATGGAGAATGTATGAAAGATTTGACACTATTCAAGAATTAAATTTCATTCAAAGGTGTTTTCTCGTGATAACACTAAGAGAAAAATAATTCTTACATCCTTAATTATAAGTGCAAAACTTATTTCTCAAAAACAGCTTATTTTCAAAATAGTTTAGTCTTTTTTAAAATGTATTCTTCTGTATAAAATCATTTACACATTATCATGATACGTTTTAAAATATTAAATTTAAACTCTATAGCTTGTAAATTGAATTAGTTAATTTTAGCGCAATAAAAATTTCCTTTAAAAATCTGAAGTTATTTCAAGAGTGCCTGTCTCATATTCAAGAATAAATAATTCATAACTTGCAGTACCTTTATATGTTAGCAATACACAAACACCCGGTACCACTCATAAAATTCAACAAACTGATACCTACCTACTTTCTTTCTCTTCAGTACAGAAGAGTACCTACCTACCAATAATGCCTATATACACGAAGCTAAGCAAAAAGAATGAAATAAAATAAAATACAATAAAGCTCTGATCACACTTAATATACAAACAAAAATCAGAAAACTCAATAAAATGCACAACCAATTCGCACTATGGTTGGTCATCACCCCAGTTTTTATTACTCTGGACACACACGAGCCACTCGCCCTACTACAAAATCTCCAAATAGATACTACTCTTCTAAAAGAAGACAGCACAGCAAAATAAATGCTATTTTCACAACAAAATATAGAAGATAATAAAAAAAGAAAACAAGAATTTACTGGCCAAAATCCAAATTGGAGGGACAAAAGGCAACGCGACATCATCAACACACAAGTCAGCAATAAGGGCGAGGTGGCTTTAGTAGAAAATATACACCATCATCATCCAGAGCACAAGGACCAAATACCAAAGCAAGGATTTGCTATACTCTCTATGTGTCAGATTGTTTCCATTTTGTTGGTGTTGTAAAAAAAATGTAGGTGAAATGACGAGAAAAACTGTGCTTCTGTGCCAATTTCTATGTCGATTCGGGCCAGCCGCACCCTTAAATAACCTTAAAAAGAAAACGGGTATACAAACACACCACTGGCATCCAGTTCCACCCAACCCAACAGCTACAGCAGTATCAGCAGCAGGACCAGAAGTTGGAGTAGGAGAAAACGTATTAAATGAATCTCACCCAAGTTTGTTCTTTGAAAATGAGCACACAAAGTGGGATTAAGACAGGCCCGAATAGAAGAAGCCTAGGATTCACCATCATTGGGTTCACACTAATCAACCGCACCCTTTTTGTTTTTCAAACTCTCTAAAGGATACGCATACAACCACTGCTGCTAAATGTAGGTACATCCAAAAGAAGCATCAGTCAATTTCTGATGATAAGTGCACTGGTAAGTATGACACTCTCTTTATGTACATTTGCAATCCTTTTTTTGTTTATTTATTTATTTTTTTCATCTTCATCATTTTTCTTGTGCAAATAATTTTGCAGAGAATATCCTTCCATGATGTGAACACATCGTTGGGCTTGGGCAACGAAAAACTGATTGTAACTTACTTTTGATATTCAGTTTTTTTGGCACAAAAATTTAAATTTTGGCGGCTTACCAACAAGACGAAAAAGCTTTTTTGAACATTGTAAGCTTTTTTTGTCTCGGACGGACATCGAAAACAACATTGTAGAGCAACATTTTGTCAAGAAGAAAAAAGGAAACTAGCTATGAACAGAGTAACACGATTTTTGTTTGTAACACATATACTAACTCAGTTCTAGTTATACTGACATCATTATTTGTATTTGCAATTTTGTGTTGATGGGAGGCTGTGTTACTTCGATGTTAAAGATGTCAACGTGCATGTCAAAGGAAAGTTTCTTTGTTTCGAGATTTATATGGATGTTGGATAAATAAAACATGCATATACCTATAAATAGTTTGCACGATGGCCTGGATTTGTGGGTATTTATTTCTATTTAAAAGGAAACTCATATCAAATCATAAAATAAAATAAAATAAAATAAAATAAAATAAATAAATTGGGTAGCGCAACGGCTCGTGAAGAAGGTCCTAGTGACTAACAACTCGCAACCATTCATGTATGCGTGTGTCGACAGGAATGGAAGGCACGGCTAGACGAGAAACACTTTTTCATGACATGTGATAGTTGGAGGATTTGTCAATTCCTCGCAAGAGACAGTAGCCCTGGAAAATACTTTTTAGTTTTAAAGTGGACGAAGCCGAGAAGTGAACCCAGACCTCCAACGAACGCACTAACCATTAAGCTACTACAATGTAACGTTTATAATACTCTAAATTGTGTTTGGATCTAATACGAATTACCTTAAATGTCCTACTGTCGCCATGTAACCCAATTTTACCCTCAGTATTTGTTTCATTCTCTAAGTAAAAATAAGACCATAAGCACTATTAATTATTGAAAGTTTCAACCATACATTAGCATTTTTCGTCAAAAATATGAATTGTAAATATTCTGAATTTAAATAAAATACAAGTAAATAACAATGTTTAAGTACACCAAAATATTAAATCTGAAATGTACTTTAAAAGTTTAAAGTTGTAACGTTTTTGTAGGCTTTATTGAGTAAATATTAAACAAAACATTATGAAGTAGTAGCCCGTAGCGTAATGGTTAGTGCGTTCGCCTGTCACGCTGGAGGTCTGGGTTCGCTTCCCGACCTCGTCCCACCTAAAAAACTAAAATGTTTTTATTCAGGGCTACTGCCTCTTGCGAGGAATTGACAAATCCTCCAAGAGTATCACTTGTCACGAATAAGTGCTTCTCGTCTAGTCGTTCGGAATCGGCATAGAATTGTAGGTCCCTTGCATTCCTGTCGACAGGCGCACACGGGAATGGTTGCGAGTCGTTAGTCACTAGGCCCTGGTTCTTCACGAGCCGTTGTGCCACCCAATTTATTTTTATATTTTATTTATGAAGAAAAAACCAAATCACAGTTTAATCTTGATTTTTTTTTTGTTTAACAACTCTAGTGTATAATGAAAATTAAATACCAACCGACACAGATCACAGTATCACAATTTAAGTTAAGGTAGGTCAGTATATTACCTCAAAAATCAGTTCTATCCGACAAACTATGTCTTGCTTACCCTAAAAAAATACCAGAGTTTGCGTACTTCTCTGACAACATTCAAGAGCTTTTTAATCGCACAAAAAACAACTGTTATAATATCACTAACACACTTGCAATTGATAAGAATAAACTAAACCAAACGATTCGTAAAATTCACAAGGACAACAACAACAACAATAATAAAATAGCAAATGTGAACATCTCTAGATGAATGTTTGTTATCCTCTGTGAAAGTTACAAAGCAGCCAGCCGAAGCGAAGGACTCGTGATGAATTTTTAGCTTCTCAGATCGCGTGCTGATGTCAAATAGTGCCGTTCTGTGTGTGTTAGATAAAAATTTATTGCGATAAATATTTTTATTTCTTCGTTTGAACATAACAACATAACAGAAAACATCCTTAACAAAAAAAAATATTAAAAGGATGCGGTGATTGATAACAAGAAACTCGAATTCAAAGTGCATATTTTCGTATAAAAAATATATGTATTTTACAAGAAAGTAATTTTTTTGTAAATAAATAAAAAAAAATTGTCTGAAGCTGCATAACCACTGCAGTAACGTGTAGGCATTGAAATTAAGTTCAAGGACATTTGAGACAAAATCGGTAAACATAATTTTTTTCCTTCATTTCTCCGGAACCCCCTTTTCGCTTTTTCAAAAAAAAAATGATACAAGCTTTTTTGTGTTGAAAAGAAACATCATCTCCTTTCCGGATTGTGATTTAAATTAATTCGATAAGAATAACGGTCTTCGTACACGCCTAACAAAAAAGTACATCCTTTTGCGTGTTAACAGTGAAATAAAAGAAGAGAAAGATATGAGAATGTAATTACATGCCAAACGGCAAATTCAAATGTGACAAAAATATTATATGTGCTTGGTCTGTGTTACGCGTTACGTAATCCCAACTGCGAGCAAGGATACATACGTAGATTTGTATTTAAAAGAAAAAAAAAAGAATAAAAAAGTATCCTTAGTGCACATCCAGTGTTGGGTTGGGTTGTAGCATCGTCATCGCCGTCCTCGTATACTTATCAAGTTGCGTCGTACTGCCAGAGTAGCGCCTTTTAACGTTTGGGATATTCCTGTTGGGAAAACATTCTACAAGCGTCGAGGACTTCCTTTTTTAACGGATGAGGATTAATTAACGTGTTGTTATATTTCTTTTTTTATTGCTGTTTTTTTTTTTTTGTATTTATATTTTCATTTTAATGATGCGATACACTTTATGTGTGTGGAATGCGTATCTTAATTGTTTTATAATAGAAAGTGAAACATTAAAATCAAGTGACATAAAAGCAGATAAAAATGATTTGCGGCTTAAAGCAAGGGAAGATCAAAGTATAAGAAGAGAGAAATCATAGAAAAAAAAATTGATGTTGAAATATGTTTAAAATCTCTGTCATGTTTTATCTCTTGAACGTACATACATGTGATTGAAGAAAAATTTAAGATTTCATTTAAAGTGAATTCATGTTTTTAATAATTCGATAGCTAAAAAGGTTTAAATCCAAGGGATTTAGTAGCTAGTATGCCTTTCAAGTGAAAAAAGGGATGTTAAGGATTTGAAGGGCCAACAAAGTTATACAAAAATAACTTTTAAATAGTGTGTGTGTGCTGTACTTTTTTATTTAATTTGGCTAAAAAGACTCATTTTAAGAAGGTTGTTCGGCAAACAAAAAAAAGATGCTGGTTAATAATTAATTAATTTAAGAGCCCTATTTTGACTTTGATATAAAAAGGTTTACCTATATAAAATTAAAAAAAGGTTTTTTGTTAACTATTTGATTTTTCCCTTTGAACTTTTTGTTCTTAATCAAAAAAGTGTATGTCCTTTTTAATAAAAAATTAATTCAGCCAGTTTCCCAGATAGGCGATTCGACTTGCCGACCTCGCCTATTTGTTTCACTTTCATCGCATTTTTTTGAAGAAAAAACAAAAGCTCAGATACGCCATAGTGTCCAGAAATCAAAAGTGGAAGTATTCGGACTTTTGTTGTTATATTAAAGCAATTGACTTATTTATATAAAGCTTCAATTAAACCCCTTGTTTTTATTGTCGAATGAAGGATGGGAATAAGTATAAACAATGGATGGTTTTGTTGCTGATGACCTTGCAGTGGAAGGCAATGGAAATTGTATGTGCTAAAATGTTTAGATTTTAAGCAGATACATTTTTGATTCAATTTGTTTATATATATATTACGTTTTAAATAATTGAATTAGAATATAGGTTTAACCTTTGGTAACTCAACGGAAAAATTTGTTTTGCGTTTTCTCGGAATTAACTACTTTTGGGCGATTCCCACGAATTATATTTAATCCTATAGTAGAATCCATGGACATTCGACAGAAAATCGGTCTTAATAGCCCTTCCACACTAGCTCACTGTGTATTAATACATGTCAAATTGAAAGTGGGAAAGAATTCCACGCGACTTCCAAATTTGTGGGAAAGAAATGACTTTTCATATTTTGCTTCCACACTTGCTTGTATTAATACATTACCTTAAACTATAAAAAAGTGTGATAGAATGTGGGATAGAACTAGAACCATTCCTTAAATTATTCATGTATTAACACATGTCAAATCGTGTGGGATAGAATGTCGGGTTGTGTAGGCTGGGCTTTCATATTTTGTTTCCACACTATTCCACGTGATTTGTTTCCCACTATTTTGACATGTATTAATACACAGAGGGCTAGTGTGGAAGGCCTTTAAGCTATACATAGCATCCACTTGTATCCATTTTGAAAGAAATTTTAGATAATTTGTAGACAATTTCCGGTTAAGATGGGTTCTATGAAAGGGGTGATAAAAACACATTTTAAAAAATTGTAAATAAAATACATTAAAAAATATTAATATTAAGCAATATTTATGACGTATTAATAAAATTACGAAAAAGATTTTATAATAAACTATAGTATTTTAGAATTAGCATTTTGAAACCAATAAACATTTAAAATATAAAAAGGGATATTGAGGACTATATCCTTGTTTCAGAAACAAACCTATAACGAATATTAAAAATAAAAACACATTTTCAATGATGTCCACTACTAAAAACGACTTAAGTAGTATTAAGTATCGAATTGTCGCACCTAGTGCTAATTTTGTCAGTGGCTGCTTTTATGTTTTTAAAAATCGTATATTTCAAGGAAAATAAATGTTTTTTCAGTTTTTTGTTTTTTTTTTCGTTCCGAATGTCAATCCTTTTCGAAAATGCTTTTGATTTTGTACTCTGTAAAACATTCGAAACGAAAAAAACAGTACTTAATACTTTTCCATCTTACGGATTAGTTTTTTTCGAGTCTTTAATTATTTCTCGTGAGATCTGTCAAATCAATAAATCAAAACAAATAACAAACAAGGCGGGTAAGCAAATTAAGGTTTTTAAAGAACAAAAGGAAATGGATTCGGTTGCACTTTGGATGGACGTTGAAATTAATGAAGAACGGATTGAACGAAAAATTATACGGGACAAATCAAATATTAGAGAAATGTGTGACAAAAGGTAAAGTTTTACTGGTGGCAAAGATTTCACAAATTGTTGGATGTTTGCTTGGCGTCCGGGGTTTTTAAATGGCCTTTGGCATAATCGAGATGACCACACATGAACTCCGCCAACATCTCGAATTGTTTCTGTTTTGTATGCACTTTTATTTCCCCGTAATTAAATTTATTTGCTTAAATTGTTATTATAACTAAGATTTTCTAAAAAAAAAAATTTCATTTTAAGACTATCTTTCTCAAATCCGTTATCACATTAGTTGTAGATAGAAACAAATTTTCCGTGTAAGAATGCTTTTGACGTTCGAAAACGTGTTGACAGGTACGAGGATTCCACCGTCGGAATTGTCAATTCGAAGTAGTAGATTTTCGCCTTCCGCTTTAGAAATAGAGAGTACAAAATATTCGTTTTCATATATTTTCAGAATGAAATACAGAGTAGGCCCCCAGTATTTTATTTGGAAAATGTTCCAGAAGTATTGAATATAATACCAGAAAAGGGTGAACAAAGATAAAGTAAGGCACAAATTGATTATAAGACAGCCAAACCGTGGTGGGATGTGATGCAATGCACCTTTTAAGTACTTTTTGATGAGAAATGAGTAAATGTAAGTTTATCTACACAATTAAAAGGAAATACAGGTTTCTGGTTCTATTTCTAAAATAAGAAAAGAAAAAACGCCAGAAATGTTGTTCCTGTCTTTTTCTTCAACTAATTTATTTGTCCTTCTTTAGTTCAGTACATTATAACATACAAAGTTTAATCAACATCCTTAGAGTCGTTTTTGAGAAAATTTGGAAAAAAAAAAAATACAAATTATTGTAAGGCCGCTACTCGAGAGAAAACTAAACAAAAATCGGGTTGGGGTCGAAATACTGTATGTGGCAAAATACTGTGTTCAAAATACTGTATGCCAAAATACTGTACGTCAAAATTATGTATGTGTAAAATGCTGTATGAGCAAAATACTGTAGTTATGTCAAAATTCTGTATAGCAAAATTCTTGTTTGTCAAAATACTGTATTTCATAATTCTGTACATCAAAATTCTGTAAAAATGCTGTAAAAGAAATATCAAAACGATATTTCTTTTACAGCATTTTAACAGAACTCCGAAATACCGATTATTTATAAGAGGTTTTATACTGACGTCATAACTTTCTTATTACCACCTGAAACAATAAAAGATCGACATTGATAAAGAAGCAAGCTTCAATTATTGATTAATAGTTGGGAGCAAAGGAAAAATGAAAGAGAGAGAACTAAATTCTATACACTTATTTACTTCTTGACAAGATTTAATATTCTACTATTTACTTAGTAGAAACAGGATCTTTGGAGCAAATTTCTTTTTTAATATTTTAAGTTTAGAAATTAATTTCTCAAAAACTATCGATTAAAATAACTTTATTTAAAAAGAAAATTCAATAATGGGTTTCTGAGCTTAAGATAAGTTATAGGAGAATATTGTGGATGTTATCATTGTTTTTTGTTTTTCAATGATGTTGTTTCTACCTTAAGTAATTTTTTTTTGATAGTTGCCCCTCCAATCTTAACGGGGGTATATAGACCCCCCTTCCGGTATGATTGCCCTATTACTTTGGCTCAACCTACACGCTCCATTAGTTTGATGCTTTTATGTCAACCATTCTTTAGTTTCCATTATACTATTTTATAATACTACTTGTTATATTTTTGTATCGCTAAATTTTGAAATGCTGTATTTTGAAAACCATTCGGTCGACAGAGATGATTGGGGCTCAGATTGGAGCAAAGTAGGTTACTTTGAAATCGTAGAACGATGTTCCTATTTAAAATTACTTTTTTAGGACTAAACTCGCTAATAACTGAAAAAATCGCGTTTTTTTTTATTTTTGACCCTGAAGCGGTCGCCGCTCGAGGTCGAAAACTTAGGATATTTACCAGGCTAATATCCTGAACAACTCAAAAAAAAATCAGAAATACCAGATTTGACGAGTACGTGAATATATATAGTTATATTGTACTTTTAAGAAAAGTTTGATTTGTTTTTTCTCAGGATTTACATATACCTTTACTTTCTAACTAACATAACTATAGTAAGTTAGTTATAACTCAATTTTATTCAAAACTAGTATTCTTCAAAAGAAAAAAAAAAAAAAAACAGTATTGAAAATACAGTATTTTGCCGTTCAGCATTTTACAAAACAGAATTTCGCAAGTCAGTATTTTGTTCATACAGTATTTTGACATACAGAATTTTGTATTTACAGTATAATGACATACAGAATTATGGTCTTACAGTATTTTTACCACACAGAATTTTATCATACAGAATTTTGAAAAACTGTATTTTGACCCGCTCCCACAAAAATCTTTGACAAATCTGAAGAAAAACCACCCGTTAGGCCAATTTTCAAAACCCAAAATTATTAAATGGGGAAACAAATCTCTCAAGAAATGTTTGCTTTTTTTTATCAAAATTTTGTTATTGTATTTTCCAATGTTCTCAAAAACTTGAAGAAATATGTAAAATCTTTTTAATATTTTCTCAATTACTTATAAATTTTGAACACAAAAAAAAATGAAAACAAAGAAAATCAGGTGCAATTTTTAAGTTAAGGCTACTCCTATAAAGTACAGAATTATTCAATATTTTAAAGTTTCTTTGCCTAAAAAAAATGAATCCAAAATTGTTTTATCACACTAGTAAAATATATTTGAGTATCTGTCTGTATAGCAAAACATTCACACATACACGTCTTCGTTAAGTAATTACTTACATACTATAATGACTTTTATCATAATGACATAAAAGTTCTTACACACCATTCTGATTACATATAAGCAAAAAACATAGATATTTTGTGACTGCTGTTTGAAATCCATCAAATTTACGTCAAACATCTAAGACATCCATCAAAGTAACACCCAATAGAAATATATATAAATTGTCATAATGAACAAGAACAAGGATGTGCTATAATATAGAAATGAGTAAAAACCATTAGTTGCCATGTCAATAGGAAGAAAAAAAAACTTTCTATTTGGAATGATCAGTCTAATTTAAAACTTGAGCTTTTTGCTGTTTTTTTTTTTTTTTTTTTTTTTTCATAGTTCAATTTATTTATTTCTAAGTAAACCTAATTTAATGTAATATTACTTCCTTCTGACAGCTTTGAGGTGGTACCGAAGTTAATTAGTATCCATTTCAAACTCATACACAAATTACAAAAACACACTCAAATTCTTTTATAAATATTCGCCCAGCTGTGCATTTTGTACTCGTGTTCATATTGCTTACATGACTTTGCGGCAAGATTGCATGTTTTTCATTTAATAATTGTGTGGATATATGAGAGCATTTCGTTGCGTTTTCAGAAAGGATGCTTGGGAATAAATGTACATCTACAATTATACATTCTATACAAACACATGCATATGTATTTAATGCTCTTTTGCATTTGTGGAATAGAATGTCAGTGTATGTAAGCAAAGCTGCATTTCTCGGTCACGTTTTCAAATAATTTTGAATTCGTTTGCTATGATTTTCTTAACAAGTTAGTAATTGCATACACAATGCTAAGTAAATAATTTCAACATTATGCACAGCGGTGTTGGATTCTTGTATCATATTTTAAGTTGCCTTACAGTTCAGTTTGCATTTAGTTATGAGAAGTTGGTATTTCTGTATTCACATATTTACACAAATTTCCAAGAAAAAAAATCGCATTTATGAAAAAACTACCATGATATATGTATATAAAATATTTTCAAAATTCAGTTTCTCCAAAACGGATTTAAGATTTTTTGAAATATGGTTTTTTTTATTTTGTATAGCATGTTATATATATTTGTGTGCAACTTAAGCAAAATTCGCTCAATTTTACCCATGCATTTTTGGAGGAATGGACATATTTCAAAGTGAATTTGAGAATTTAAAGGAAACTAGATTTTCTATCAAGATTGTTTGCTTACAAATTTAAAAAAAAATTAAGTATTTTTACAAAAAAAAAAAGTTTATGATAAATCTTAAAACTTGTAACATATCTAAGTATGCATTTATTTTATTTACTATAAAAAGTATACAAAATCAATTATTTTTAAATTTTATATGCTACGCCTCTTTAAAAATTCTTAAAAACAAACAATAAATATCGCTGTGATTTTACTTAATATAACCACATACATACCTCACATACATGCAGTTTCCAAACTTGAAGATATTTTTTATATTTACCTACCTATGCACAATTTTACATACCTTTGTAAACCTCTATGACTGAAAAACTTTATTTCTGCATGTTTGTCTATCTGTAGGTACCCCGAACTAGTGTTCGAAATTGCATAGCGATTTTCTTCAAACTTCAGGCATAATGATTTTTGGTGATTTCCTAGTGCATTCCTAGTGCATTTCTAGTGATTTCCTTGTTTCAATATTTTTGTCACACCTTAGATAATTCCAAAACTAAGCGGAACCCCTATGAAACCAAAAAATTCTGCAAACGTTCAACTTGCACAGTGCGCACAGTAAAAATATTACGTATTCGCCATAGTGTACCTCAGAAACATATTTATTAATTTTTATTTCACCTACAAAGAAGAAACCTTCGCCAATACTGCAAAAAGGGATATGTCAAATTTCTTTTATTTTTCAGGAAAACATAAAATTATTTCCATTTTAATTGTTTTTCATGCTTAAATTTGATTATCATACTGCATACTGCTTTAAATGAAGAATTCATATTTGTTGAGTTCCTAAAATAATAGTTCTTTCCCCTATACAGGGTGGATTCACATAAGATTCGACAAAAAGCTTGAGTGTGTTGTTTGGGTGTATGAAAAAATAAAGGTGAGGTTATATTTATCCCCCGTTGTGCGGAAGGGAGGGACAATTTTCTAATCAAAACTTAAAATAAATAAAACATTAGTAATAAAACAACGGCAACACTTACATCAGAAGGCTTTGTCTTTTTTGAAGTCAAAAAATTCATTCTTTTATTTTATTTTTAAATAAAGTTTTTTTTATAAATAAATTCTTTTTAAACTCAAAGTTAAAAAAAAACATGTATTTTTCAAACCGTTTTTTTTTTTTTTTTTAATTTTATGTTAAGAACTGTTTAAGATTTGACCGTTCAAAGCTTTTATTAATTTTAAGTCAAACACTGAAAAGTACATGGTTTTAGAATTTTTAATTATCAAAATTTACAAAAAAAGAAACCAGTTTCCTCGGAAAGATTAGAAGAATCAAGCTAATTGATTATCATTTCAGCTTATTTTTTCTTGATTTAATGAAAAAGTTGAATTCTTAATATGGATTTATAAATTTTAATTTGTTTTTTATTATTTTTATTTTGCGTTTGATTAAAAATTGACATAAAATCGATGAAAAGGTGCACTCAAAAACTTACAATTTTAAATAAAAAAGGCGTTCGGATAACTTTGTTAATTTTGACTTTTAAAATTCTTCAAGATCACTTTAGTCGTCCAATTGTTTACTTAGTTTTAATTTTGAAGTCTTTTTTTAGAACATTTTCTCCTCCCTCCTCTTACCGGAAGAAAATACACAACATTTAATAAATACAACATTTATTGAACCAACATACACGCCTTTGTTTATTGTGCGAACCACCCTGTTTATTTTTGTATTAAAGAGCAATTAAATAAAACATTTAGCTTGAGTTCCTTGGAGCAAAATGTTCGTTATTAACTAAAAACAGTCATACCATAAAAAAGAAAATTCTCAGTTCACGAAGCTCCAACCAAGCGTAACTGATATCTTGCAATCATATTAACATATTGCAACTAAAAAGAAATCAATTCAATCATTCAATCAATTCAAAATAATTTATTAATTAAACTTTAAAAAAGATTTTAAAATTTCCCAATAAGTAGGTACAAACATAATATGAATAAGAGCATTTTGCATTTACTCCAATAATACATCTCCAAAGTATGTATGTAGGCACATTACTTTTGCTATAGATGCCTCTTAATTACAATTATACATTTTTAATTTCGAACTGAAGAAGATCGCGCGAGTTGTGAAACAAAAGGAAAACTGAAAAATGAGATTATTGTATAGTGCAAAAAGTAATAAACTACAAGAGTAAGCAGAAAAAGGCAACTTCATTCACTTTACCGGATGGAATTCAATTATCATTGTTCAGTTTCCCTTTTTAATTCATTTTCCAACCATTCAGTGCGCTCCTCATCTTTTTTTTATCCCACCTAGCACTAGAGGAATGAGGAAGTTGAAACATTCAAATAGCCATTTAATGACTTGGCTCAAAAAGGCATAAAGTTATTTTGATGATATGAATTCACTTTCATAGAAAAGTAGGTAACTTCTCTCCGAGGATGTTTCCAGTTTAGATGGGAGAAAATATTAAGCTTTAAGCCTTACCCATATCCAACCCAAACCAACGACGACGCCAAGATAAGCACATAAGAAAAAGGATGAATTAAGAACTATTTTGCTAGTGAATCCCTTTTTTTTGGTTGAAAATCTCTTCAGCCGCACACACTTAGCAACACAAACAATATTAAAAACAAGAACGACAATATTATAGTTATAGTATATAAAATGCCTCTACTTCACTTTTACCCACTCGACTGCTATAAGTAAAACAAATTCGAATGGTTTTTGTGTGTGAAAAAAGCCAAGAGTTTGTGTTATTTTTCGCCACTCTCCCTCCCCCCGTAATCTGCCATCCGGAACACACACCTTTACACCAGATATAAATGATGGAAGGGGGAGTCCTTTTGATCCTTTGTGACTGAGAGCTAGTCTCACACATATAGTGATGCGGTATATTTAGCCATAGGGCTGCCAGGTACTCGTTAAATTTAGTGTGCTTGTCGTCTCAAAGGTAAATGAACATTTCAGTGGATGGGTTGATGCAAAAGAGTATCGTTGATGATTAAGGAGAATGTCGAGTGAGAATGGCGTATATAAATATACGTTTTACTATACTATACACAAACGGATATTTTGAATTTCAAGTCGATATTTTTACCAAGTTTTATTATATTTACCGAATATGGTGAATCTTCAGAGAGTGAGTGTATGTTTATTTTTCTAGGCAAGACAAATATGAGATCATAATTGCTCTTAAATGTTTTGAGAAAAGAAGGAAAAAAGCGACTATACTTACGTTTTGTTAGTGGAATTCATTTTTGAAATTTTCTAATCAAAAATTCTGTGAAATTTTCACTGTAGGTATATAGTGTAGGTTAGGTTAGCTATCGAACAATGTTGAAATGTATTTGAAAATTCGGAAACTGTTTCAAATTTCTGTACAATATTACGCACATTATGTCGAAAAATGTGAGTGCCAGTCTTTTTAAGCGGAGGAAGTGGTGGGTTTATTTTAATTTTGACGTTTTTTTAAACCCAAAACAAACGATAATGTCCTAAAAAGCAATCTTCGATTAAAGAAAAGAAAATAAATGGTAGTAGCTTATACAGTCAAACCAGCTTTAATGAAACTATAAAAATCTTATTTAATTTAATTAAATTTTCCATTAAGTAGCCATTTCTTTCACTCAATTTACAATCAAAAGTTTTAATTAAGATGGCCTCGGATAACTGGAAATAAAAATCAATTTAGCGTACCCCGAACAGACAGTTATTGTCACAGATCGTTGGTGGAAAAACAAATGTACCCATTTTAAATCTGATCATTACTTTATGTTTTGTTCGATACTTGTTTTTTTTTTCAACGGAATTATTTTTCAGACAACCGTTTTTTTTGTTAAAGTGGGTTTCAAAGAAAGCGTAATAATTTTTGGGAAATTTGTTGATAAATACACGGATATATGTAAAATTGATAAGATGATTTAATGTCATCCAGCTTAAGAGCAATTTGGAAATGATAAAAAATACAAAAGATTTCCTGTAATTTTAAAATTTCTCAAAATCTAGAAGAAATAACACCACCTGTTTTTTTCTTTTTTTCCAAAAAAAAATTATAATGGCCTTGAACAAAAATAAGCTAATTCGGCAGTTAATATTACATAACATTATGAAAAAAATTAAATTTCAAATATTTTGTCTTCTTTTTTGTTTTCGAAATGTGAGTTTAAAAATTATTCAAAATAAAAAACATTGTCAAAAAAAAATAGATTAAAAATCTTGGTAATAAATTATTAAAAAAGTTATAGGAAAATACTTTGATCACATTTTGTTTTGAGAAAACTGCTCCTCCCACCTAATAATCGGGCGGAAATAGACCCTCCTTCTGGAACAATTTTTTTCTTGTCTTGAACAAACCGTAGGTCTTATCTGCAAAGCATCACCCTGCATTTTTAACAAGGATAGGAATTCTCAACAACCACTTGAGTGGACTACCACCATTGTATTTAAATGGAATTATTGCAATTTCATGGCTGCCACACCAATCATCAGATTCCTTTTAGTGGTGCTTAGTCTTTATGTTCAATTTTAATTTATAAATTATTATGCCGTCAACTGGAATTGAACCTAGACGAGCTACCTCTGAGGCCTATGCACTACCAATGTCACCTGATCATGCCCATCCAATGTAGGGTTTTGTGTTTATAAATTGCATTTTGAGACAACTAGCATTTTTACTAGCCACACAAGTTGGTTGTTGATCATTCGGGTTCTTTCTCTTTTTCTCCGTAAACGATTTACAAACCAACAATTCGTTGGACAATTGTAAGGTGGAGATTGTATGAAAGATTTGACACTGGTCAAGTATTTATTTCATTCAATTGGGATTTTTCGTATGATAACACACTCGCAGTTAGGCTGCATAGCTTTCGCTCCGTCATATTTAATACTTAAAAAATTCAACCAATTTCTTCCAAGTTGAACAGTTAGGAAGTGATGCACTTCCAAATTTATTCACAATTTTTGCTCATACAATTTGTATGAAAACAAAAAATAGAGATAAGGGACCTATAAACGTTCTACCACGTATCTACCACAGTTACCATTTTTTGTTTGTTTTATACCATCTCTTAGATTTAAGTTTTGTACGCCCTTAAAACACTATACAAACTTTTATTTTTTGCAGATTTAAAAAATGTTGTTAGTTCGAGCGCATCAATTTTATGAGCAAAAAACATATTTTGGGGTTTTTAATTGTTCAATAGTGTTTTTGGTATTCAAATCATCAGTAGAAAAATCAAAACAGAAACTGAGTTGTTTCTTTTCATTTGTCAGAATAAAAATGGATATAGTTTTGATGGTTTTTAATTGAAATTCGTGAAAGTTTGACAAAACAATAATTTTTACCATTGTTCAAAATGTCCCTATTAAAAAAAAAAATAACTTTAATTCGAAAAGTTCTATTTGATTTTACTGAAATCGTGGTCCACCCTTATATACACATTCGTAAGTAAGGTAAATTCGGAGGGCATGCATTTAAATGGTTAACGCTATACATACCTATGGGTTTAATTTAAAAAAATGTAAACAGGTATTACCTATGTAGATTTTAACAACAAACATTTGACAAATGATAAAAACCATCAACAGATTTAAAGAATTTAAATTCTTCTTGTAAACTCACATTGTTATCGCACAAAAATATTTAATAATCCAAAAATCATTAAATCTGATAGAAAAAAAAAACAATCTCAATAGCACAACCACTTCATAGATACTCGTATACGAATTAAGATATTCAGATTTATTTTAAAATAGAAATGTAGATATAAAACTAAAAATCATAAATCACTTACCTTAACAAAAACACAAAACGATTTATCACGCATAAAGCCCAAGCTTTACAAAACAACCAACAAACAAATGGATGGGTACACGAGACTATCTCTATCATACATTATGCATGAGTATTATGTGTCCATTTTGTACAACATATATTATGATCCTTTCATTTCGACAAGTCCCACAGCACCAGGGATTTAGATTCCCCCCATTCCTGGCCAGAAAAAAAATCTTTTCTAAAGTCACTATACATGTTCTTACCTTGACAAAATATGTGTCCTTGTTTTAAGGGCATTCCAAAGATGTCAACAATCCATTGTAGCCGTAGGTATAATACATAGATAGTCTACCTTTGTTGTAATTACTCGCCTTTATCTTCAAGAAGAATACAAAACAAATGCAATACAAATAATGTATAAACGAGTATATGTTTGTTTATGTACCATGTAAAAACTAGTATAACAAAATCCTGCAGATGACATCTATTGTTTCAATTCTAAAAATCCAAAGAAAACATTTCATATCTAGTATCTAGTAGCTACAGCTAGGTATGTTCGTTCATTTTACCACGCTTGCCGACACCGCGTGGGTCGTTTCTCTCATGTAAAACGTTCTTTTACATGTTGCATATGTGTTTCTGTACAACAAACACACACAACAACAAAAATAAAACAAACGCATAGACACAATTTAGAAATGCTATTTCGCAGCTATCTTGTGTCCTTGCGGAATCCTGCCTAACCACCAAACCAACTATTATCCATCTGTCAACCCCCTGTCTGAAAAATTGTTACTATTGTTCTGCTGCACGAAGCTAGTTTTGTTAGCTGGGATTCCCGAGCTCTATTGTTTCATCCGTTTTGGCCACATTCAGAATAAAAAAAAACATAGCTATATCAGTGCATCGCTACAAAAGTAGATAACAAAGCTTGATCTCAGACACAGAACACTATGTAGTGCGCTAAGCCAGAGCTCTACTCTAGAGCCATATCCATATTGCTAAAGGTAATATTTCTCCCTCATTAAATATGTACAGAACATCTGATATTCACAAATAAAGCATTTTACCAGGACCCGGATGAGCACCCGTGGGCTGCTCAGATAAAGGTGGACGGACACGGACATTTCAGTATTCAGTGCTTCCAAAAGTATAGCGAAGCACAGTATCTGCCTTAAAATATTATATTTTTAGTTACACTCGGAATTAAGTCGGCAAGACGAAATGCAAATACGAAAAGCAGAATATTGAAGTTTTTTTTGTAAAAGTATAGTGTGTTCTTATGCGCTTTAGGGGGATAACCTACTTAAGCAGTCGGTGATTATCACATGCAAATTTAACTAGCTTACAAAAGCATCAGCAGCCAAGAGAATGTTGGAGACAGCCTTGATGTATACTTAATTTTTTTTTTATTATTATTTCTTGCTTTTATTTATTATTTTTATTTTTCATCTTTTTTTTAAATTTATTTTATGAAATGCAAACAGGTGACAGGGGGTTAAAGCGCAATCTTGGTAATGCTATGCAACACACAGCACAGTGTGGAGCATAGCTTCTCCTTGACCTAGGAGGAGAATGCTCTAGAAAGCTATGATGTGAAGCTGAAGAAGAAAGTTCAGGCAAAATTATACAATTTAATTTTGTATCTAGATGGATTTTTATTTTTTAACTAGAGCCTAAATGGAGGAATGCAGCTACCTGTTTGTAATGAGATGCTCTTACAGATATTTTCAAGAAGATAATTGGTGTAAACTTGCTTCAAGGAGGACGAAAAATTTAATAACGCTGGTGCGTTCAATGATTAATAATTAAGGGCCAATCGCCAGACGAGAAAAGTCAGTCGTATATAACCTAGACTACTATTTTCAAACCATCTAGAGTTACCGAAACAAGACCCTTATATCAGGACAAAATTTCACTGAAAGTCTGGTCTTGGATGACAAAATTAAACACACAAAATTTGAAGTGTAAAATTGAATTTTTCAATTTACATTTTTTAGATCTTCTATAATTCAAATACTTCCACAAATTTATTTAAATAAAAAAAACGCAACTAGAACGACATTATACCAGGAACAGACCTAGGTGAGAATTTGTTGTACGAAACCGAATCTATGTTCGGATAAGAGATTAACATTTTTTGATTTTTTGACCTTCAAAATAATTGTCCTGCCTAGTCTCGACGCCATCCCTAAATTAAGTTGTTTTTGTAAATGGTTTTGAAGAAATTAGTTTTCGAATTCAAAATTTTGAAACTGCTTTTTATTAAAAAATGTTCACGTATTTAGTTACTTTTCTTGAATAACAATATTGCATATTATATTCAGTGCTCTTCTTAGTTTTACATCACATACTGAAAACCGGAGGGTTTTTGGACTTTTACTTTCAATTTGACTAAGAATTAATAAGAGCATTATATATTAAAATCAAAAATATTAATGACAGTCCAGGAAAATAAGATTTTCCCTCTGAAAAAAATTCGACAAAGCTTAATTCTGGTGGAGCTCTTAATTTGCAAGTCCTAACTAACTTCCTAAAAAGTCCTCTAAATTCTGAGTAGGGCAAAATATTTTAAGGTTTGAAGGGGTAAAAAATCCTATAAACTATAGGTTCTTTTGAAAAAAAAATTGAGATATCTCAGAAAAAGTCCTTTCAACCCTATTTTGACAAACGTTGAACTTTGGACCCCTAACTCAAGAACAACTTGACATTCAGATGTCGTTAATATGTCATTTTGTATATTTGAGAATTGTACTATCTACAAGTTGTTTTTAAGTCATTTTGTGAAAAAATAAACTTCTGGGGAGTTATTAAACAAAATAAAACAAACCAATTTGTTCAATATGACGGAATTTCTCTTTCTGTACCACTGTGCAAACCCAACAAATAAATGGACCCACCCAAAAGTATGTTTAATTCAATTTTGTTGACTCATTGTACAGGGACTACACCCCAATGTTTTCGACCGTTTTCCTCCAAATCTATCAATTGTATGATTGTATTTTTTCGTAGAATTACATAAGCTACAATATGTACCCACTTCTTTTTTCAAAAGAACCTATATTTTTTGAGCAATTTGGAAAAGAAAACCTAAAATTGTTTGCTCTATTCCAAATTTAAAGTACTCTTTAGGAAGTGTTAATTCAGTTGTGTCGGATTTTTTTTTTTTCGAAATAAGCAGTTTTTAATCTAATTATCCTAGACTATAAGTTAAAATTGCCAAAAAATCATTTTACAAGAAAACAAAAAAATGGCGCAAAATTTTAAACAGCCTAATATTAAGGATTTAGTATGATACTACTTAACATTTTTCTAAATTTATAACAGTTTACTAACTGTTAAATTTTAAATACTTGTTAACTAGTATCATACTATCCCAATTTCCCTCATAAACTTTTCCTTCAAAAAAAAACATACCTCATTTTGACATTATTTTTAAACGTCAAAGTGTCATTTGAATTTAGTATCATACTAAAAAGATAAAATAGCAATGTGAAGATTTTGGTTTAGTAACATTTTAGGAGAAAGTACGAAGCTAAGCTCATTTAAAATACGAAAAATACACTTTTTAACCTAGTATCATGCTAAACATGAACATACCTCATAACCACTCAAAAAAAAACACATCAAAATAGAAAATCCGTGTGGTTACAAAATGTATTTCACTTGGCATTTGTCATATGACCTATATCACCATAACATCTATGGTAGTATACCAATGGTATAACCCAATGAAATTCTGCAATATAACCTCAATTCCAGTTTCAAAAGGACACTATGGCAAGAACATCATAATATACATCATTTTTCATGCATACATTATCGAAACCAAATAATCTGCTCATAAAACGAGGACATATCAGCCGTTGTCTGACCACACCCCTACATATATCCTCCCGATTTCTAAAATGATAAACGACACACTTAAAGAGTATCCTCTCTCTCTATCTATATTGGCATATTTTTACGTAGCCGGGTATATCTATATGAAAGTCTATATAAAAGAAGCCAAACCTTTCGCCATAAACCTAATTTATGTGGAAAGAGGTTCCATTTTTCTTCTTTTTTTTAATAAAATTCAAAAGTCACAACATGCAAATTTAAGGATATTTCAATTTCAATTAATAGTTTTCGCCTCAACGTTGGTTTCTCTCTTCCTTCCTTCCGCTTCCGGCCACATCCAGGACGCAACCAACGAGTGATTATATTCACTATTAGTGGTTTTGGTTAGGTGCGGGGCTTTTATATTAATGAAATTAGCTCTACGAATATAACAAACACACACTTACAAAAGCTTGATAGATTAATATAAATATATTTGTGTTCCCAGATACGAGTATAGATCCTTTTCTGAAAAACTAAGTGGCAGGTGCGGGAGAATTTATGCCAAAAGTCTTCAGAAATGAATTTGAAATGTGTCGTGGCTAATGTCTTCTACTTATGTTTTTGATTTCATGTTATATTTTGTTTTTTTTTTTGTATTCAAGATGGACGATTATCTTTATGTAATACGGGTTTATACATATGTACATACATACGTACACACTCGTACGAGTATTAAAGGAGATTAAGTTGCCAACTGTAAACTTAGACTTGAAGGATTTGTAAACTGTGTCAGTTGTGTTATTTTTCCATTCACAATATTGAGAGAAAACAAGAAAAATGAGAATTTTTTTTGTGTTAAAATTCAATAAATATAAGTAAAGCAACGGTAACTGGAAGAAAAATAAAAAAAATCCTTTGCAAAAAGTTTCACATTCAAAACATTCGCAGCGAGTGCAGTGGAAGGAAATTGAATTCAAAATCGAAACCAAGCAGTACCTATGCACTTAACATTGATGCCCTTTGATTGAGGAGCTGCTTCATTTATTCAATTTGCCGCATAGACACAAAGAGCAAAAGAAGGAACAACAACAAAATACATTTGAAACTCAATTTGTTGTAACTTTCAACGACCATAGAAGAGCACCATTAAAAAGCAGTAAGTTTTTATATTTTACTTTTTTTTTAAATTTAAAATTTAAATTTTTTTTAAATAGTTAGGTACCAGGCTTTTTTGTCGATTTTAAAGAGAGCTCTTTGAACAATTATTGAATTATTGAAAGTATTTAAAATGAAAACAGGACTTTTTGACAAGGTTTTGAGATTTGTTTCTTCGTTTTTAATACTACGTTTCCACCAACCACTAATCCGAGATTTAGGTAATGAGATTTGTTTGGTGTTTCCACTGCACAAAAAGAGGATTATGGCAAAACATTCAAATGATGTTTCATTTTTTTGATATGAAGTGGAAGTGAGATAGATAGTTTTTGTTTACATTTCCATCTGTCAATAAACGAAAATAGGTCGGTTCCACAATTATTCTTCGAAAAAAAAGTTTGTTTGATTTGACAAACTAATGTTTCCAAGTAGATTTGAATGAGTTTTATTTGAAATCTTCATTTGAGGAGATTAAAATTTGTATGGTAAATCTTGTAGATTTCAAGGAGATTTGTGATAATCTTGCTAAATCTCGGTTTAGTGTCTGGTGGAAACGTAGTATAAGACATTTTTATTATGTTTTAGGCAAATCCAAAAAACATGATTGTAGCTTACAAGATTTGTTTAAAAAAAAGTCTTTAAGTGAGACAATTTTCAATGTATTGAGTTAAAACATTTTGGAAATGGCTTGCAATTTCAAAACTGAAAAACAGGGGTACTTTTCGGCACTTTAACTTTGAAAGTAGTATACACTGGCCAAATGATCATATATTTTGCTATCTTTTCACATTAAATTCACCCTTTTGTAGATTAAATTAATCCTCTGATAATTAATTTCACCTTACATGTTATAGTATTTGGTTAGGAAGAGGTGAATTTCATTTGCAAAAGGCTGATTTTAATTTACAATAAGAATAATTTAATTTGCTAAAGATTTACGCCCTTATTTATAAAGAAAAAAAAGTTATTTCAGCTCCCGTGTTTAGGAAAACGACACCATGGAATGAGAATTTTCTGGACTCAAACCAAAGGCATTTGTTTAGTGCTCCATTCGAGTGCGGAACATTTTTATTCCATATGATGTAGTTTTCCTAAACACGGAAGCTGAAATAAATATTTTTTCTTTATAAATAAGGGGGTTAAAGTGGGTTTTAATTACTAATCAAAATCAGCCTTATTTCATCTACAGGCGCACTACTTCCACACTTAATAAACATGCACAAATTGATAAAAATCACAATTTCGTTTTCTGTGGAAGCCCTCATAAGAAACCTCACAAGAACAACGTTAGTTGTGATCTGCCAAGGAGCAGATCATGAGGCGAGTTCACCACGAGTTATGAGGTTATTGTGACTTGTGAGGCATCAGTGAGGTTGCCAGAAAAATGCTGTAAATTAGCCAAAGGGTGAATTTCATTGCAAAAACGTGAATTAAATTTGCAAAGAGATTAATTTAGTATGTAAATCAGTGAATTTAATGTGAAAAAAAGACTGTACGAATACGAAATTGAATTAAAAAACGTGTCTTGGCTTGGCATTTGTGTTAGCTAATTTCAATTTCCAAGTACGAATGAAAAACTATAGAAAAAAAATCTGATATTGGAATCCATCATACAAAAATGCCCTTAATATATTTAATAATACAAAAATAATCTGAAGTCTCAAAACTATTGAATTCAATATTAAAATACTATGTCACAGCTCACAGCACCAAAGTCAATAACAACTCATCCGACAAAATTAATTACATCAAAAAAAATTAAATTTTATTCCTTTTTAATTCACAAGAATTCGTTAAGCATTCACAATATTTTCATCTATAAAATGCATTAAACTGCTTTTCATTACACATCCATCAGGATGTGAGTTCGCCTTTTATGTAAAAGTTACACGTGACATAAAACGTTTTTGATTGCCATAGAAAATAACATCTGAATAAGCTAGTTAATGATGTAAGTGATAAAGGACCTTCATTCATGTATAATTTTCATCACTATATTCTTGGGTCCTCCATGATGCTCGCTCATGCCCAAGCCCAAGTATAGAAGAAGTAGTTGGCAAGTGTGATTTTGCCAGGAATTTATACTTTCCATAAGTTGGACCGCTCCATAATGTGCCACTTTGACAATATTTTCTTTTTATTTTGTCTTCTTCTTGTGTTCCATTTTATTCAATCACGTCAGCATAGAGTCTCGCCTCTCTCAGGGCAAAACTTTCTCAAGTTACACTCGAATGAATGTGTGCAAGTTTATCTTTCACCGCTTCGCAAACTTTCGCAAACATTTATGTCCAATATAATTTCAATGAATACCGAAAACGAAGACATGCAAATATAGTAGACCATGATGGAGGCTAGGTACCGCATCGGGGTGAGGGTGGTTTCCAGCTTCCTTACCCACAGACTTATGCATAAAAATTGCATCGAGTTGGGGCAACTTACGCGAATGGCTCTTCTAAATCACTGTGCAATCTCTGCGAGAACTTTGCCATCATTATCATCATGTGCATCTGTTTTAAATTGTTCCAAGGGATTACGGTTACCGATTTGGGGAAACATAAATCCCAATTTCGGGACATGCTAAATGTATGTCAACAAGGAATATTTATATGTGTGTGTGTGTGTGTGTGTTGTGTGTAAGGACCAACAAGAGAGATGTTTGATGGTCGTTGTTTAGGACTTTTGCTTCGATACGATGGTATTATGCAACTGAAATAGGGGATTTAATTAAGCTGAGATGCACTTAACACACAACTTTCATTCAAAAGCAAAGTATTTAAAGTCTAAATACTTGGCTTTTGAATGAAAGTTGTTTGTTTTATTTCACAGGCACATTCTAAATATGTATAATAAGTTAGGGATTACCGTATGAGCCAACAATTTTACGAAGTTCCTTTACCTACATAACACAGGTGATCCGAATAAGATCTGAGTTCTAATCCTTTTAAATCTTCTTATGCTTAAACTTATACAAAATTCAATAAAATGCCTATTATATTTAATAACTAGCTGACCCGGCTAACTTCGTACCGCCTTACAGTCAATAAGTGTTGTATTAAATTTAAGTAAACAGTTTATTTATAATTTTATTAACGTAATAAAAAAATGCAACTATTTTTTTAGGATAAAATAAAAATTCAGTAAAAGTAAAATAATTAATTTTTTTATTGACGTGTCAGCAAGACGTTTGGACTTTGGTTCTTTTCATTGAAGCACTCTGTGATACACGATATTTTTCGTTTTTTATCAGGCGCTAGAACAAACAAAGCAGATGGTTTGCCGACACATGAACATGCCACGTACAATTGACAATAAGAAAAATATGCATTTTCCAGATTCAGACCACAAATACTGAAGGACTGACCTTGTGACTTGTTAATTGTCATGGCGAACGCAAGACGAAGAGGAAATTGAATTCTTTTAAACTCAAAGGGCATATCGGTTCGGATCATCTTTTAGTATCGTCGCGTGAATTACATTTATCATCAATTTTCTGATAACCAAACGCGTTCCATTGCACAATTTCTAGCCAACCTTCAATTGGTAAGCCAGGCACATCCAAAGAGTTCAAAAATTCAGTTGGATAGTTTGTGGCTTCAGAGTACCCACGATTCGATCCTGAATTATGAAATTTAAGTAATCCACGTCTATGTTTTTAGCCGCCGAAATTTCACGCTCACTCAACCATTTGTTAATTTTGTGGTTAACAATGATGTTTGGGAAAAATTTATTAATAAGATCGTCTTTCCATGAGATGAAATTACAAAAATTCGGGGGGAATGAAATAATTGCGCTCGATTAGTCGACAGGAACACGGCCATTACTGATAGTCAGCAATTGCTTGGAGAATTCTTCAGCAGATGGATTGTTCAATGCAACTCTCATGTTTGTTGCCAAATGAAGTTTTTTCACATAGCGCCACAGATTTGATGATTTGAGGCAACCGTATATTTCATCGGCATCTTGAGTCATTGCGCAGATCTTTTAAAGTTCAATCAAGTGCTTCATAAGCGCGTTTATGTACAATTGTGCATTTGTCCCAGATAATGATTTAAGATGCTACTAAAACTTTGGCCAACTATTAATATATCGGCTATCAACAATCGCAATTGCAGTATAAGTTGAAGTTGTATTTGGAAAAATGCATTGCGAGAAAAAGCTCTATTAATTTATTCTCCAAGGTTCGCAAAGTGTACGCATCACGTGGATATTAAAGTCGCAATAACAGTTGTAGTAACGGTTGCAGTTTCATTTGAAAACAAAATAAAATGTATTTCTATAAAAAATATCTTTTAAAGAATTTCTCAAAAGGTGAATAAAGATTCGCAGGATGCACGCAATTGCAGTTGTATTTTCTCTCAAAATAAATAAAAATTAAAAATAATTTACTTACAATTTCTTGAGCATTTGTACCATTATTCCTTATGGCCCGGGAAAAATCATTGGATTCGAGAAAAGTGGATGATAATTTTAGTTTTATAGTTTATAGTTTAAATAAGTTTAACAAAAAGTTGGTAGAAGTTGCAATTGCAATTATATTTTTGCAAGGTTTAGAGGCTTCCTAACAGCTATGCGGGCAAACGCGGACAAGAATCGAACATACTGCTGTTTTAGAAAACATCTTTGAAAAAAAGAAAAAAATCAGTTGAATATCAATAAATAATATTTTTTTTTTAAATTGATTATTCGCTTCATTGTTTGGCAACAAAGCGAAGAAAGGAACGACAACGGCTCAACATTTATTTGTAAGAGTAGGTAATCCACACATCTAATTTTGTGTTTTTTAAATGGTGATATGGTTCTATCCATACTTGCACTACTTACTTGAAAAGGGCAGAACAACGTCTGCCGGGACAGATAGTATATACAGTCGTGGCGGCCCAATTAAGACCGATATTTTTATTAAATTTTAAAATGCATAACTTTTGTTTGGGAAATCTGTTGAGGTTGAGTAGTGGTTTTAATAATAGCCCATGAACTACGGTGCAATTTGAGTAATGTTTAAAAAATATTAGCATAAGAATATTGGTAGGAAAAAAATAAAAATTAATTTAACAAAATGTTTTTTGTTTTTTTACTTTAACAATCCCTTGATGTCTCCCTACAAGTTCTCGATAGAATTAAGGCCCGAGCTTTGGACGGTCTAATCTAAAAAATGACTTCTTGAATACGCAAACCCCTTCTTAGCAATCCGTTGAGGACTTCTTGGATCATTATCGTCCTTAAAAACAAATTTTATGGGCATGATTTCAAATGAATAAGACTCCATAACATGTTCCTTTCTGGTCAATTCGAGCATTTTTTTCTTATTTATCGACCATACTATGCCAAGTCAATGCACCCCAAACAGATTTCACAAACAAAAATTATGCATTTTAAAATTTTATAAAAATATCGTTCTTAATTAGGCCGCCACGACTGTATATGTATATACATAGTACTCGCACTAAATATTCAAATCGACAGTTTACCTTTTGGTAGGTATTCACTTTTTTTTCAAAACGAACTTTAAATAAAATCGATTTGACATTTTTTTTTTATTTGTTGTATGTACAGTACATACATACATGTATTTTTTTTTTTAATTTCGATTAAAGTATTTTCTATATATGTATAAGATTTCATCATGCTATTTACCAACTATTTCCGTTTACTTTTTTCGGTATTTTAATAGTTAGTTTAATAGAAATCATAAAAATCTGTCCAGCAGTTCTTGAGTTATAAGTGTTGTAACTAACACGACTTTGTTTTATATATATAGATTAGGTACTAGCAGACCCGACAGGCGTTATCCTATCTAAATTTTAATTTTTTCGAGCAATAACGTTTTTAATTTGTCTCTTTGTAAAAACCTACCTACTTGAACTATTGAGGAAATTTTTCTTTAAGTAGCCAAATATGTCAAAAGATTTTGAGAATTTCAGTACTTATCATTAGACTTCCTATTTATTGATAGCAAAACTTAAAAATGTGTCATTAAAATGTACGTTAGGTACCTATCTTTATTGTTTTTCGAACGTTATGACACCAAGATCTGCTAGTAACATTTTGAATTAAATTCCAATTGGTCTAAACACTTCTATGCCTTCTTCATACAAAATTTTCGGCACCACGAACAAATTAAAAAAAAAAAAAACAGAAGTAGCAGCCTGATATGCAATAAAGCTATGAGCAGCATTGCACTTAATTGAATTTTCTCTTTCAGGAAATGCATGTCCCACGATGTGGTTACAATACATCAAACTCATATCTCCAGAGCTATTTGGTCACCATGCCTCTGAGTCCTTTCTGTTTCTATATAACTCTGGCTCACACACGCAGTCACTCATTATCTGAAATGCTCGGTTGAATTCAAATTGTGTGCAGTTTTAAGGTTGTCTCTTGTGTGTCTGACGTCCTTGGTTGTTGTTTGTGTCAATGTGGATGATATGGGATATGAATATGGGGAAAATAAAACTCCTCCGCCCATCCGAACCCCTGCATCAACAGAATCGATTAAAATTGGATGTTTTCAAGAGTACCTACTCAGGATATAGTGCGATGCCAGAGTAGGGAGTAGAGCCGAGTCGAGTCAAATACACATATACACACGTAAACGGTTTTCAGCTGATATGGCAACAAAAAAGGATTAAATAATGTTATAAAAAAAAAATAAATGTAAGTGAAGTAATGCTTCTGGAGAATCCTTGGAATCTGGATCCTTTTTTTTTCATTCTGTAACGGAATCGGATTTTTTTTTTCATTCTGTAACTGAACTGAAATTGATATGACCGTATGCTTTATTTTCTATTTTTACTCATGAGTGTATACAGAAGAGTATACCTATGCTAAATTCATCATGATGGTTACGAAGGAAATAGAAAAAAAAAACGAACTGACATTGAGTAAATGGAAGTGAAGTATAAGTAGAAGAAGATTCAGAAGTTAAAGTGTCACGAAAGGCTATGGAGTAAAACTCCTATTTTTTCTTGTAATATTTAATAATGGATTAGATGAGGAATTAATCCAGAAAAGAGGGCATTATTTTAGGATTCCGGGGAAACTTTTGTTCGAATTTTATGATTTTTTTTAATGTAGGAATATGAAATAAGGAAAACACTAGCAGTTCAAAAATTGAATTTTTTAGCAGGAATTAAAGATTTAAAAAGAAACATTTTTCAATACAAAATTATTTTTTTACTTTTGTTTTTAAAATAAAAAAAAATAAATGCAATTTCTTTTAAATTTTTTTCTATATTTGAAATTCATTTAAAAAGTCTAAAGAAAAATATTCGCAGTAAAATTGAATAATTTGATGTGATTATAAAAGCTCGTTCAGTAGTAATAAATAGCAATAAATAATTATACTAGAGTCGTTTAAAATGTATGTAGTTATATTTGGCTCGTTCTTACAAAAAAGTATCTTCTCCACTCCATAATGGTTTTAAAAATATTCCAAAAAATCCCCTAATTTCTTCAGATTTGATTGGGTAATTTTTTGATAATTAATTGACATTTTTATCAATATTATCTTTTATGTGCAAGAAACAATTCGTTGGATCAAGAAAATGGCTAGGGGCTGATTTTGACTCTCGAAGGAGAGGGAGTATTTTCCAAAAATAAAAATATCGATTTAAAACCGAAAAAAAAGTTTTAAAACAATGGCAACACTTACATGTCATGTTAAACTTTGTTTAAAGCCAAAGATTATTCTTTAGTTTTCCTGTTAAGTCAAGACATTTAAATCAATAGTTTTTTGAAAAAATAATTTTCAAACTCAAAATTGTATGACTATTTTTTTTTATTTAATTTTGTTATAAAGAACTAATTAAGTTTTAAGTTTTTCAATACTCTAATAATTTTTAAGTGGAACTATACAAATCATACTGTCTTATTAGATGTTTTTATTTTGGAGACAAATTATTATAAACTGGTTATCTATCAAACTTTTGTTTTCAAATATTTCGTTTAAAAGAGTATAGTTTAAAAAAATCCTCCGAGCAACTTGACTGACGGGCGATACCATTATCGCGGGTGCAACATTTAGACAGACTTTAAGTATTTTAATAATAGAATAATAGAATATTTTAATGAAATTATTACTTGAAGGGTTACATTTTCGACTATTTGCTTGGGATTCGTTTATAAAACTCAAATAAATTAAATAAATCGTCAGAAAAAAGGTTTCAAAGTGCAATCGCGGGTGCAACGAATTTGGCCCACCTATCTTGATCATAGTACGAAAAACACAAAAGTCTGTTAATTGTGAATCATTTATTATGTTTTTCTTTTATTTTATTGAACGACATCAACTAAAGACATACAAATTAAGATAAAAAACAAAAATCAACTACAATTTTTTTACTTTTAAAGAAATCGCGGGTGCAACATCAAATTATCGCGGATGCAACGCGTCTTACTGAATTGACATCAGTAAAACCATATAAATGAACTGGATAAGAGATTTAATAACATATATTGCTAGTCAGTACCGTTCTCTATAAATTTTTAGTTTGTTTTTTTTTTTCAAATACGTCCAATATTTTCGAAAAATGCTGTGGTGCGATTCTCGCTGCTGCAATATTGAGACTCCTTTGAGTATATTTATAATTAAATAAAAAATATTTTAATGAAATTATTGGTTGTAGGGCTACATTTTAACCTATTCCCTACGTAGAAGTGCTCTGCATTAGGGGTAGGGCTGGCCACGAGATGAGACTCGGCGAGGCTTTTGGAAGTCTTGTCTCGGTCTTGTTAAAATCGAAAATTTTATTCTCGTCTCGGTCTCGTTTCGATCTCGTCTCGGTCTCGTCTCCGAAAAATACAATATCTGGACAACCTGTTGATTATTGGAACGTCCCCCATATAGTTTGAATATGAGCAGAAGAAAATAAGTATTTATCTGAAATTGGATTTTTCAATTTACTAGACTAGCTGTAAATTTTGGTCCAAATCCCCAATCCCGTCTCGGTCTCGTCTCGGATGCTTAAAATGCAATCTCGTCGAGTTTTGAGACGCATTCAAGACCGAGACCGTGACTTATCGTCTCGTGGCCAGCCCTACTCTGCATAAAGTTCAGCATTTTTTCAAGCTTGCGCCTATATTTTTGTGAAGCAGTCTCTTTCCTGCATTTAATATTAAATTGTTAAAAAAAATACAATCTTGAGCAACAAAAATTATTATTCATGGCATATTATTAATAAAATATGATACATAACTCAATAATGTTAGTTGTTGATAAGTTGCACCCGCGATCCTAATTAAGCGATCCTTATTTAGCTATCCTTTTTTAGCGATCGCGGGTGTAACCAATTTGAATCAACGTTTTTTTTAATTCAACTAACAATTTACTACTAAAAACGTCTAAATTTTGTTTTTTGATTTTTTCTTACTTTTACAAAGTTTCACTAAATTTAACACTTTACTTCTATGAGAAAAACAAACTTTTATATATTTTATATCGCGGGTGCAACAAACTTACAATGGCTGTTTGCAATCAACAATAGTTTAAAAAATAATAACAAAAACGTTTATGTTTTTATGTAAGCGATTAAATAACATTTGTGACAACATGTCTACCAAGTAAATCATAACCTCAAACTATCGGTTATGTCTTTTTAGGGCTTTTGTTAGCAGCTATGATAGTTGCAGTTCATACTGACTCTTTGTATGACAATGTTGCAAGGCGCAAAAAAAAGTGTTTTTTTTTTTTTTTAATAAATACAAATCATCTACCTTGCATTGTTATAAAAAAAAATTAAAAATATTGTAATTTATAAATTGATGCCGAAAATCGTCTATAGCGGTATCGCCCTGAAAAAAAATTAATGAATAATGAAATAATACACTGCTGGACAATATTAAAGGAACGATTTTTGTTAAGCTTTTTTTAGTGCTTTTATTTGCCTGTAGCTATCTCTTTTAAATATGGTATTATCGAGATAAAATAAAAAGGCAAGGACCCAGTCTAATTAATATAGGTAAACCTGAGGAACCCAAACCCAACTCAATTTTAATAAAACTGTTTGTTTTTTATTTTTTTTTTTTTCAATAATTATTTTGTGTACAAACATTTTTTCAAACACTAAAAATAATATTGGTATGTCTTTTTTAAGTATTTATTATAAACCACTTTTTTAAATTAAAAAATAAAATAAGTTTTTTTTTTTTAATCCAAATGATAATGTATCAGAGTTTACCTATACGAGTTGCAATCAAAAGTTATTGATTCGTTCGTTGTATACAACATATTTGAATTAGTCAAAACCAAATTTTGATGGTTTTCTCGAGAGAATTATCTGGTTCGGATGGGATTTCTTAAAACATTCATTAATCTGAAATTCCTCAAGATTTTCCCTAAAAGTAAGTTGTCGTCGTTTAAAGTAAAATTCTGTATAAGATACTCGTAAATATTTCCGACATCATCAGCAAAATTCCATCTAAACTTTTGTCTGCTCTCTAATAGCATCACGTTCAAAAAACATCAAATTTACCTTTAACTGACTTTAGGATTGACTTTAATCAAATTATATAGAAACCATTTTCTTAACAATCTTCTTGTAAAAGATAAATACATACATATGTCTAGATATATAAATATATATCAACGACATGAATGTACAATTCATTATGTTGGTACATATGTATAATGTATATTTATTCGAGTAGGTCATTGGGTATAAGAAGTAGGTATAGATATTGCTTAAGTTTCTGGAAAATTTTCTTTTCTAAACACACACAATTGAATTAGCCTCAAGCTTCAACTATAAACTAAATATAAAACCCTAAGCAGGAAAAACCACCATAAGCTTCTCATCTTGATGTCTTTTATCATCGAACATCTTCTGTTCCACGTCATTGATTAAAGTGAATCTATCAATTGTGTTTGTGTGTGTGTGTGCTTATTTTTCTATAGCATTTTATTCCTCTCCCATCAATCTATCGCCCTCTTCCTAATCCAATATTGTGAAATGAAACGTCAAACTAAAAATTGCTTTATCTCCTACAAGTACAGTTTTTCTTTTGCCTGCACTTTATCTTTTTATCTATTTTCATCTTGAAACAAGCAGTCAAAAAAGGATTTTGATTGGGTTTAAATAAGTTAAAGCTGAAATAATAAACAAAAAAAAAGAAACAATTCGAAATTGTGTTAGCAATTTAAAACGAAAGAAATGAAACATTTGGCAACAACAAAAAAATAGACCTAAATAAAGTCCTGTCGTTAGACAAAACATTCGCATAAACTTAAACCGAAATTAGACTTTTCAAAAATTAGGCCTTAGGTACTAAGCCCTAGCAGTTTGTGGTCTCATGTCTTACGTATGTATTTACATTTATAGCAACAGCAACCCTTACTATCTAGGTTCAATTTATTGACGATGATATCCTTTTTCTAAAAATAAAGAAAATCTCTATCGACTGGAAGGATAATATCCTTTGTAATGTCTAGTGATGAGGTAGCTTTTTAGGTCTGTATTTCATATCGATTACCTGGCTTTGGTCAAGGTCAAAGAATTTATTTCTAGAATCAACGCTTAGTATAACGACACATTTACATACTTATCCATTTTAACGGGCATAATTAGCTTTGATATAACCTTGAACAGGTTAGGTATATGAATATTTTAAATACAAAGGCATTTCTTCAATAAGGTGGTCCTGGTCACAGATAATGACAAGAGAAAAAAAAGGGCTTAAGGACTCAACTTTGATATCAAAATATTCTGAATTATCCAATGAACTTTAAAATTAATTTATTTGATTGTAAATAATTGAAAAGGGATATGCCTAATGAATTTTGAACTACTCAATGGAATGAATTTTATTAAAGTTTTATCTATAAAAAGGGGTTTCTTGTGCAGCCCGACACATTTGTAAGAAAAAAGTATTGAAAGTCAACTTAAATGAAAATCTCTAAAATTTTCATTAAGTAGGTACCTACTGGAAATGTTTTTGAAATGGTAAAATGTAGCTCAATGGCGCAAGGGTCTGTTTACATCATCCATGTTCCAAATTCCGGGGTTATTCCGCTTGGATTGTGTTGTTTCAACTTTTTTATAAAATGCTTAACCATAAATTTCGCTGCTTATTGGATTTGATTTATTTATTTTATTTGTTTATATTAAATTTTTAATACAGAGAGATTGGTACTCCATTTTGATTTATTTACTACTAAATAAAAACTAAATTTAAAAAAATCACTGATCGTTTATCAAACAAAATTAAATAATTTTTTAAATGACCAAAATGTTAATAGAGCTGCCCAGAAAGTTTATTCTTGAAGGGAGTGTGATCCTGACAACTAGGGCAAAATTGGAAATAAAAAAACCGTTATTAACAGTTTTGAGACAAATTGGTTTTACTATAAGGTACACCATTATGTGTCCTTCTTTCTTCACCAATAATGTGAAATCCATACTTTTTTATCAATAAAATCAAATTTAATCTAAAGTGTTTGAATAAAAGTCAAATTGTTTATTGATTTACTTATAATTTTATTGATTAATTTATAATTTTTGTGTAACTTAATTCTTCATGCCATTACGATCTTTGACAATTTTGTAAACCTACATTAGATTTATTTACACACTGACAAAAATAAAACAATATTTTCCTTGTGACTAAGCACTTGTTGATCCTCTGTTTCTTCAATCCCGTCGCCCGAACCACCCTCCAAAACAAACATCTCAACTTGATACAAAATAAATATATTTTCTATGATGCCGATGGCTTCAGAGTGACTTATTATTCATTGATCCAACTAACAGTCGAAGCAATAAAAGTGGATTTTATATCCCATCACTGTCATACAAAAACCCACCCACTACCATAGATATACCATCCCTTTGCCAGGCCGTTGTGTTGTCACCATCTAGAGTGTAATTCATCAAGCAATGGCTTTTTCCATCGCATTGCTCTTCCCGCACAGTCGATATATCAAATTGGTTATTTATTATCGATAATCGAGCGAAGGAGCGATATACATATACCGTACCACACAGCCCCTTAAACGGGTGAATGAATTGCCTTGATTTTATCTCTTTGAAACCGTGTGTTACTCCTTGACTTTTACATTGACATCTACAATCATTAAAATGAAGTTAAAAAAAGTTAAACATCCAAATGGAAGTTTAACATTAATGATACGACAATGTAACAACAGCGGCAACGTAGACAAACAAAAATGGAGGAATTTGTTTTTGTTTTCGTTTCGAAATATGTATATTGTATTCAAACGGAAATACATACATTACAACAAAAGGAAGGCAACCATAAAACGGACCAACAAAACGGAAACATTTAAATCAGAAAATCAATGATGAGTGCATATTTATTGTGTTGTTTAATTTGTATTATATACTTGTTATAATCAAAATTATTCCAATATCCTTTATTATAACCTACCTACAATTTTGAAAACAATATCTATTTGAATCAATACAATTCGAAACCGCTCTGATTGCAATGATAAATGGGGGAGGAAATTGAATTGTTACAAATCATCCGCATTCTACCAATTTTTGGTTTATTCAACGTACCGCATCACAGATATGTAAATGAAGGACTTTAATTACTTAATGCAAAACATGTATTGAACTACACATTAAAGATTATAAACTTACATACATATATCGCGTATATCATTATTACAACTTTTAAGCTTTGAGTTGATAATTTCTCCATAAATTTATAAAATTTTTCAAATCATTCCGAAAATCCAATAACCAAATTTCCCTTAAAATTTACGAAAAAAAAATGTTATTTTAACTTTAGTTTTTACTCAGATTTCAATTTGATTTTGACCTAAAATATAGTACGCACTTAATTTATATTTGTTGAAAATTTTAGTTACAAAACTACGATTTACCTTACTTTAACATTATTCCAGAGTCCAAAAGTTTTATAATTTGACTTAACTCAACGCATAATTTTCCAACTTCCTCTTGAACATTTTTTTGTTTTTCCTCGACAATAATAATTATAAATCATGCTAAACATGAGCCAAAGTTTTTCTTTTAAGTCTTTCAACAGCTTCCCGCATAAAGTTTTGTATTTTGTTGTTTGATACAACTAGCAACACGCTAAAGTTATATACGCTGAAAGCAGTAAAATTCGGCACTGAAATGTACTTAAAATTGTCTGTGAAACTTCCTCTATTCAAAACCATTTAAAGCATTCAAATGTCGTTTTCGAAATATACATAGAGTTTGTATACATGTAAACACCTACTTTTTTTAAAATAATTTTCTCTTTTGTTTCCTGTAAACTAATTGCTGTCATTCCCTGTCATCACATAGAACTGGTAAACATGATATAGACATACGATAACAGCGAACATAAAATGTGCTTATTTAATATAATAAAACCCTGATACGCCCGCAAGCACCCACATAAGAAAAAAAAACACTTCAGCGACAGTACAGGGTGGTAGAAATAAAGTATGAAAGTGGTAAAACCATTGAATATATACAATGAAGTTATTCAATTGTACAACTTTAAATATACAATTGAATGAAACCTAGAGGTTGCAGCCTATAGTTGACACAATTCAGAGTACCTACCTAAAAGAGATATATATTTAAACCTTTCCAATTTGTCTTATAACTCGAAAGAAATTTTCCACTACATCAGGTTTTTCCTAAAAAATTCACACTTTGGAATGTCAACAGCTACTTTAAAACAAAATAATATATTCTGTCAAACAAGCCCTGCGCGTACGTACTAAAACTAAAAATTTGACGTTATTTTTTTGGAAGATTTACCTAACATTTGCTACCCAAACAAATTTCAAAATAAAAACACGTTGCTCAGACAAAATTATTGTTAATTTCCTTATTAACGAATTATTTAACAGTGCAATGAACAAGAACAATCGAATTTAAAGAATTTACTTATTTCCCGTGAAATTTAAAATTAATACGTTACACAACTCCAACTTGAATTAAACTGTAAGATAACAAGAACAATGCTGAAGGTGCGAAAGTTTGACACAGCGTAATTTGTTAATTCATTTGTGTCAAAATAAAATTTGTGAGGTTAAAGAATACACATTTCACCTAACTATGTGGAAAATAAAAGTTGCAGGCTAAACGCCTAGTTAAACATCAAACACCCAGTACAAATCTACTCATAGAACATGTAAATTTATGGGTGTGTATATTGTTTATTATGTTTTTTTTGTTTTTGAAAAATATTTTTCACTTGTTTATACGTGACCTGTAATAAAACTTTTGCAGAATAATAGGTATTTTACATGGTAACGAGAGAAGAGTGAACTTTCCCAGGACTTATTTTGTACATTTTTCTTTTTGTATTTTTTTGGTACACGCGTGAATTATATTCAAATAGGATTATGTAATTATTTACACTTGAAGTAGAGGAATGGGATTTGTACTCGTATAGGACGGTGACGATGCTGCGCTGTTATATGATCCAAGGGGGACAACGGACCATGTGGAATAACCTATTTCTGTTCTTTTTTTATTCCTTTCATTTCGTATTTTCTAATAAAGAAAAAAAAAACGTGCTGTTTTATGGTTCGAATATTTGAGTTCGTTTGATGTTATTTAAGGATCTCATCTGCAGAACAAAAGCGAAATATTAAAGCTGCTTCATATAAATTGATTAAAACAAAACAACCAAAAGAGAAATAAAACAGGATGCCAGGTTAAAACACACAGGAACCAAATAAACCGACAACGGCCATCGTCCTCGTCCTCTTTCCGGTTTCGCCACCAATGCCTGTCGCTGCCGCGCTTTTTTACTACTCCATGTAAATCTAAAAAAATAGAAATTTCACCCAATTTCTCCTTTGTTTTTCATACATTTCCAGAGGATATACTCTGTCTGTGTGTTTTATTTTTTCTTCTTTTTTTTTTGTTGTGTTTGCATCGAAGAGAATATTTTATTTGTTTTATTATTTTGAGTAGTTTTATGGAGAGGAAAGCAATTTTTCGGCGTGAATTTGTGTGGGCAAACGACTTGGTATTTTTATTTTGTTTCTCTCCTGATACGCAGCAATTCTCCCCAAAAAGACAAAAAGAAAATTCCAAACGAATGTCAGGCAGATGATATGGGTATTTTAATTTTTGTTTATCATGTCAAATGAAGATTTTGGGATGTTCAAAAGAAATTAGCAAAATGGCTTTGAATTTGTAATTGGCATCAGATATCTTGATTGTGATTTGCTGTCCAGGATTCTTTCAAACAAATCAACAAAAAAAACGTAAATTGGGTATTGGAGAATTGTTTTATCATTAGTTATTAAGATAAAATTGCTTTACTGATGATTTTTAATTTGAATTTAATTTAGGCAAGTCGTTTCGACTGTATCCCTAACTGTTTAGGGATCATTATTCCTGAGTCGAAACTTAAATTAAAGAACTTTTGAGATGGTTTAAGCTGAGGAAAACGTTTATGTTGAAATTAAATATTATTTAAGTTTCTTATCAACAAACATCTGATCCCTGACTATTCAATAACCTATTATATAGCCCATTTAACAATGCATTATTTTTATTTGGTATCAGTATACTCCAATTGCTGCATTTTGACAGATTAGCAGTTTTTTGTCAGAATACTGGGAAAATTTATTTTTTTTGTCATTTTTTTGCAGCTGTTAAGCCCACACAAAAGCGGATCGAAACAGTCGCAATGATAGACAAAATGAAGGATACAAAATGCTAAACAACAACCAAAAATCGTCGTCATCGAATGATTCGCGGCAGTTTGGGAGAGTCTTAAATGTTTTAAAAAAATTAAAAGTACTAGACATTTCACTTACATACAGCAAATATTTAATTCTAAACAAAAAGATTAATTGTTCGACGACAGGACAAAGAGTTACTCTTGATGTGTTCATAATTTAATTGATCGAATGTGGGTGTTGTTGTAAACAAATCGTTATTTCCAACTAATTTGAATAAATAATTTAAATAATTTAAATAAATTAAGACAATAAATCCTGCGGGCTTACATCTTGAAAGGACCATTTTTAATTTTTAGCTAAATGTCCAAAATTGTTTTTTTATTGTTCACTTTTTCGACTTTCCAAATATGTAAATACCTCTGTATATTAACATCAAAAAACTCAGTAATCTGCCAATACTCGATGTCAATATTGCCAATATTAATCAGTTTATAAGACAAAACATTTCTATTGAAGGTCTCAAAACCGTAATAGCCTCACTCTTTTGAGTGGTATTCTAAAGAGTCAACACAAACTTGGAAGGCACAATACCCGCGAATGTCTGTTCAACATAATCAACATCATAGACAATAAACATAAATGTCTTTTAAAAAAAATCCTACATGTTTAAGTCCAACAAATACCCTTTTTGTTAGCAAGTTATCCTCGATAAAGCACTAAATAATTAACTCAACAAACTCACACCCCTTAATTGTAACTGACTCATTTTTAATAAAATTGAATTGGGTAAAATATTAAAATTAATTTGATTACTAAAAAAAGTTTACAGAAATTCTTAACAATCACTTATTCTTAAAACAAGCATAAAACTTAATTTATCAATTTATATGAGAATTACTAGAATTCCATGCTGGTAGTCCTCGATACACAAATCCCACAGTATTATAAAGTTTCTCTTCGGTTTTTTGATGAATAGCACACACAGCTTGGGCAAGACTTCCCTCATAATGCTCTAATGGTATCCTTGTGTTTTTCGAATTAAGAGCTGGATATTTTGTTTGTGGTTGGTATTGTTGTTTTTGATTTTTGTATAAAAAAATAATTTGAAAATATGAAGAAAAAAAAACACTTACGTTGTAAAGTTCCCTTTTTCCACTTTGACTTATCAATATGATGCCAGTTCACTATATGTTCGGTGTTGGATGGAATCCATTCGCTTAGAAGAGTTGTTGCGATTTTATCTACTTGGAAATCAAATCCTAATTGCAGTGTACCCACAACAGCTGGACTGAAATTATATAGAAAAAATATTGTTTTGCATTAAAATGAGTAATTATGTTTGTATGTAAGATAATACCATAAAGCTGCATGATAAAACAAATGCGATCCAATCATTTCACTATGAAGTCCTTGAGATCTCAGACGAACTGAATCACATCCGAAGAGGAAGACAATGCATTTCATTTGGAATTTACTTATTTTACGACCATTTAGGTACTGAAGTCCCGATCCATGGCCACAATATCTGACAAAAAAAGAAGAAAACAATGCAAATATCAATTATTAACAATAATAATTTTAACTAATGCCTGTAAGACCGCAGGTCTTTTAATTGCAAATGCACGGCACTTGTTAGAAGGAATAGAAGGAAAGGAAAGATTTTTGTTGGCACAGTGGATTGAGAATTAGATGTTAATTATCTCATTAAATTCCACGGGTGGCATTCAGTTGAAACTGGGGAATATAGAAGAGAATGACTCGGGCTCGAACTCACACGTCCAGGTTAGCAGTCAAACACTATATCCACTGTGCCATTGCCATCCGCAATAATCAATCTTTGAATGATTGTTCACCAACAAAAAAGGTAATTTACCTAAAGTTCATTACATGATAAACAATTTGTTATAGTGATTCCTTTTTGCCATCGTTATCCTTTTCTTATAATGGGTAGTGCGCTCGACTATCACGCTGGCGGTCTGGGTTCACTTCCCATCCTCGTCCACTTAAAAAGAAAACTAAACAAAAGGTTTTTTTCAGGGCTACTGCCTCTTGCGAGGAATTGACAAATCCTCCAAGAGAATCACTTGTCATGAATAAGTGCTTCTCGTCAGCCGTTCGGATTCGGCATAAAATTGTAGGTCCCTTCCATTCCTGTAACAGCGCACACAGGAATGGTTGCGAGTTGTTAGTCACTAGGCCCAGGTTCTTCACGAGCTGTTGCGCCACCCAATTTATTTATTATTTATACAACTTTTTGTTATTGGACAAAAATATTCACTTTGTCAAAATAAAATTACCCTTTGAAACAATGAAAAATAGAGACACATCAGTGGTAAAAAAGGCTAGTTATTTGCAAAACAAACGAAGCGTATTTTACCAATTTCATATCTATAATTCATTCATTTAGAGCATTTGGTTGGATATTGTTATTATGTATGTATATATACAAATATTCCTTTTTCAAATAAAATACATACACAGAACTGTTTCTAATGAAATTTTGTTTGAAGTTTGTCTATTATTTTATTTTTGTGGTACATAAAATATATTTTGTTTACCCAGTATCTCTGCCAATTGTGAATGTTTGAGGTTTTATAGGGTTAAAAGTGAATTGTAGCGGAAATTGTTTGCTTGGTATACAACCACATAACACACAACAAAATATTATTTCATTTTGTATCTTCAGACACCGTACTACCGTCATCGTAGTTATTGCTTTTAGATTACAAAATTTAATATTACTAACAGTATGGATTTGGAAAACGTGAAGCCTGCCAGCTTTTGGTATGTTTAACCTTTTATTTGTTTTAAAAAATAAAAGTTGCGGTCAGTTAACAGGGTTGAGGATAATTAATTAAAATGTGTGCCTTTTTCGATGGGATAAGTTACAAATTACAAGTTGATTAGATGATAGAGTTATAAAAGGGGTGTGTACCGTTAATAATTATTTGACATTCGAATGTACATACATATGTATGTATCTACTTGTCAAATATGTCATCTTCTAGGGCTAGGATTTCTATGTAAATGCATAATATTTTTGAATTTGGCGTGTATATTCACTTAAAAAATTATAAAATAGAGTTTAATTATTTTTTTTCTGATTTCAATGGGTATGGTTTACTTTGTCAATATTTGAGGTCGAATAAATCAATAGACTTATATTTTTATCCACACAACATAGAAGGCATTTTGGTTATGAGTAGCAGGTGTACTTTTTGATCCATTGGATTTTAACCATGAATTTGATTTCAAATCATAAAATTCCATTAAATATGCTATTAGCCGAGTTTTGTGAGAGAGTGTATACCAACTCAGTACAAATTTTATACGCAAGGCGTGTTCAGGAAAACGAGATAACGGAGATTTTGTTCTGTCAAAAGCTGAGCAAGCGAATACAAAAATTTTTCTCCTCAGTATTTGTACATCAAACTGAGATTCTTTTTGCTGAGGAATCCTGTTCAGGCAACTGAGATTTCTGAGTCCCTCTGAAATTTTCCTTTCCTGAATTCGCCTTATCATCAAATTTTCTTTTTGGTCTATTTTTGAATTATGTTTTACTTATTCATTTCCTTTTATTTGCAATCAGTCAACAATTCCAGAATTGATAAGAAAATGGTTGGTAAAAAAAATCTGTTCTCTTACCTTGAAATGTTTTCACTTATTTTGATTATATCTACATAAAGAAAAAACTATTCTCCGTTAAGGAAATAAACAAGAAAAAGAAGGACATTTAATTCACAAATATACTATCAGCCCTTTCTGCTATTCATCGGGGGGAATTTTCTTAGAATTTGCACTATTCATTTTAAGTAAATGTTGATTTACATCGGCAATATCGATAATACGGTGTGGTATTCAATATTCTCTTATGCACGTGGGCGGGCTCTTTCTATACAATTCAGATCCGCATATAAAATGTTGCGGCTTTCAATTGTTGGTTTGGGCGTCTGGTCTGTGTTTCGGAAATTTATAATATCTTTTTTTTTTGGAAGTGAGAAAAATTGTAGTTTGTGTGGGCTATAGGTCAAATAAAAGATGTTAGCTGTTCATCGAAACTTTTCGAGCATGTTTAGGCTCTTCATCAGGCAATAAAATATCTAAATAATACGTACAATTTAAGAACTTAACGGCAACAAACACATTCTTCTTCCAAAAAATTTTTACAATAAATTGGCAAGAAACGACCTACACAATCACCTATAATTTAGGTAGTGGACCAGTCTGTGGAAATGTAAACCAAAATACTGTTTCCTCTACTTTTTTTTGAAGTACATATTGGGGCATATTCATAGTCGCAGATAGACCCAGGTTTAACTAAACTACAGTTTAAGACAGTTTTGGCTCAATGAATACAGACTGATTTTAATTACAAATTGTTGGTTTTATATTTTTATAAGATAATTAACTTGGTATACTACACAAATAGCTTTAAATATTTTGAAATGATAACCTTAAACAAATAGAATCAACGTCCGAAAATTCAACCAAAGCTATGTTTAACTTAGACCCAGGTCTAAAATGACTATGAAAATGCCCCATTGAGTTTTCCTTTCGACAATGAAATTTTCCAAAGAGTACATAAATAATACCATTTTTTACAATTACGATTCT